>CM032453.1:39524828-39695033 GCA_019049505.1 Pachyrhynchus sulphureomaculatus | reverse complement strand
AAAAAATTGTTACGGAGGTATAAAATAATCAGTGACTTCACAAAACGCACCCCAAATGAGTTTTCTACAAAGTTTGTTTACAATCTTTACTGAAAAACTAATGATCTTGAAAATTTTTTTTATATACCAGATAAATTATTAAAGGTAATGCACTCGTGATAATTTTCGTTCAATCTACACCCCGTAGAGAATATTCCAGAATTTTTTTCAAAATTTTTTGATCAGTACTTTTCGAGATAACTGGGGAGGCAGCTATTTTTCACGATTTTTTAAAGATAGTACAAAGAAAAGTGTGCGCAAGTATTATATTATACATATATATTTTACTCGTGTTTTACAAGCTTTCATTTGACATCACACAAATTTTTTTTTTCACTTCCGATTTCACCCCCCAAAACTAACCCCTTAAGTCAAAATTTAACTTTCAAAACTACATGGCTCTGATGAGGTCATCAATTCTCATATTATTACCAAATTTCAACTTTCTGTGACAAATAGTTTCGGAAAAAATCGGGTGTGAAAGACGGACAGACAGACAGACACCGAAGTCATCTTATATAAAAAGGGCTCCTATGGAATCGAAGAGGTAGAAATAGTATTCAGTTCTTACTTAATTTTGCCACTGATAGATCGTAAAATAAGTCCGTTTTTATGGTATATGATTAATTTGAAGAATTTTGCTAGGTTAGGAGAACTTGGTCTTAGTTTCTTACAGCACTAGCAATATTTAGTGAAAGGCTATTTTCTGAGGTTGGAAATATATATGACGAAAGAAGGAACAAGTTGTTGAAACTGGTGAAACACTAACATACCTTCATCACAATTTGCCTTTGCTGGTTTTTTAAATATTAAAATATTCATAGAAGTCTAGTACTAATATCAATTGTTTAGGTTTGTTGTTATGTTTAAAGTGTTTCTCTTATGCACATTTTGAAATAAATGTTAATTTGGTTCTATTTGGTAGGGTAATAAAGCATCCAGCCAAACCAGTTACCCGGTATCCAGTTCTGGCAGAGTAGACCGGGTACATATCGCATCTCTAATTATAATTCACTACTATAAGTAGGTGAAATTACTAGTTCAATTTTATTGTTTGTAGAACTTTAGGCTGGGCGCAGACATTCGTTTTCCGTATTCGTTTTCCGGATCCGGATACCAATTCAGAATTCCATGAGCCTAGCGCAGACGTTAGTTTTTTCTTCATTCGGAATTTATACCAAATCTTTTACATCTCTGTTGTGGTAGTCCTTGTCATGAATATTCTATAAGCAGGGGTATTTTTCAACAGCCAATATTAATGTTTCTGCTTCACACATATTGTCCTGTTGCGATAAAACAAAGCGCGGTTCTGAATGGAAATTTCCGAACGTGTGCGCCGGCAGGTACAAAATGAATGCAGGCGCTGCGTTCGGCATGACGTCATTAGGTTTTTTTCCGAATGGTCTTTCCGAACGCACGGGCTGGGATTCGAAACGTACAGACGGAATGTGTTCCGTTCTGAGAAAAAGTGAACATATGCGGCAGTCAATGTAGTTTACATTGATTTCATGCATTCGGGTGTCCGAATATGGAAAACAAATTCGGAAATCGAATACGGAAACCGCATGTGTGCGCCCAGCCTTAAGGTCTGTTTTCAAACAAACTTGCATGGATAAAGAAATTCTATAGTGGTCGTCGCTACTAAAAATTCAAAATAGATACGAAGTTTTAATATATTTGCAGGGCTTCTTTATTAAAATATATTTTAAACAAGCATAAAAGGTAATACGACCCCCAGAATGTACTCCCATACCACCGAACTGTTGCCACGAATAACTTTTCTAATCGATATAGCCGATTGGAAGCAGCTGTGCTAAATGACAAGCCATTTGTGGAGTCCCGTTTTAAGTTCAGTTTTATTATTCTAATGTGGCCACTAACTTTTATATTTTTACCTCTCTTTAATTTTTAAAAAACTATGTATTTTTAAAATATAATGTTTATTTTCTGCAGTATTGAATATTTTTATTAAAACTGAAATGTTTTTTTATTGTTCTAAAAGTATAATTTTTAATAAATATAAAACACTTTATGAACAGGTTCAAATGTTAGCTCACCAATATAGTAACTACAGGATGTCAACGATAGAGTAAAGTTCATTATCTCATTTGCTTCGGGAATGACGAAGAAATGTTAAATACAATAGTTTTAGGGAATGTTAAGGTGCTCAGTTTAAAATTATTTTTGAGTATACAGGGTACTTCAAAAAAGTGTGGCCGATATAACATATGTTTTTTTTAAATGGAACATCCTATTTTCTAATTTATTTTTAAATTCTGCATAAAATTTTATAACTTTTTTATTAATAATGTTATATACCTAAACTAGTAGTTTTTCTAATATTTCAATTTTTTTAAAAAAATACTAGTTTTCAGTTTTGTAAAAAATTGCCAGTAGCGCCATTGTTTTTGAAGGTGGAATACTCATAATTGGTACGAGTATTCTATAGAGATAAAAAAAGACATATGTAAAGAAATTTGAGTTAGGTGCTACAGGGTGTTCAAAATAAGTTTATGAGTTTCGACTACTGTAAATTGAAAAATCTCAGATTTTTTTAAATGGCACACCCTATATATTATTATTTTTCTGATAGATTTTACAAAACCCTCCAACTTTTATTAAGTCGTATATATTGAATATTTTGGAGAATCTCAAGCGATTGCTCTTGACATATCCAAGGCATTCGACCGTGTTTGGCACGATGGGCTGTTGGCTAAACTACGTTCTTATGGTATGTCTGAAAAGTTCTGTTTGTGGCTCTCATGTTTCCTCAGAGAGCGTTCTTTACGAGTGGCAGTCGACGGATTTCTTTCTAACCACCTTGACTATCAACGCCGGTGTACCCCAAGGCTCCATACTGTCTCCTACCTTCTTTCTCATTTATATTAATGATCTGCTGGAAAGGACCGAGAATCCAATCTACAGCTTTGCAGATGACAGTACACTTATCTCTTTATTCACTTTGAGCGCTCGGACATCGGCTACTCAGACGAATATCCGCAGAGAGCAGGAAGTCATTAAAACTTAACAAAGACTTGGAAGAAATTCTATCTTGGGGTAACAGTAACCAAGTAACGCTACAAAAACCCAGGCGGCAGTTTTTTTCTAAAAAAGTTAACGTTGCTAAACCCGACATAGTTATGTCGGGGCACTCCATTCCTCCAACATCGTCACTCAAATTGTTGGGCGTTAATTTGGGAGCAAATATGTTCTGGCATGAACATGTTACAGGCTTGCTATGCCTCAAAAGTTGGAAATATTATTTCGAATCAATTTTATACTCCACAACAACTGTTAATTCTTTACAAAGCTCAAATTCGACCAACTATGGAATACTGCTCCCATGTTTGGAGCTCCGCTCCCAAACATACACTGCTTTTGTTGGATTCTATTCAGAGAAGAGCTGTTCTTCTGATTGGAGACCCGGAACTGACCGGCGGCCTTGATTCGCTGGAACATCGAAGAACAGTTGGCGACTTGAGCCTATTCTACAAGTATTTTCATGGAAAGTGTTCGAAGGATGTAGCCCGTTTAATTCGTCCCCGTCGCGATGATACTTCACATCCGTATGAGGTTGAGCTTGTTACTCCTCGTACAACGCTTTTCAAGCAGTCTTTTATATGGAGAACATCATCCCTTTGGAATAATTTGCCCAGGACTGTGTTTCCCACCGAGTACAATTTGCAGGGATTCAAGAACAACGTGAATCGCTTTCTCCGCATACGCGTCGCTCCTGTAGCGCTTTAGGGACTTCCCTGTAACACGTGTGCTAGACTCATTAAACAAAAAAAAATCCCCATAGCAACTTACGCATCGGAAACATGGACAAGAGCGGATCTAAAAACTTTGATCACATTATGAGGATAGTGGATACCACGAAAAAGTTTGTAGTGCAGGTGCACGAGTCAAGTCAGGTCGCGAAGGATCGAGATGCCTAGAGAGGGACTGTTGAGGCAGCAACTGCGTAGGATCACCGATACTCCTGTTGGAGTGAAACGATTTAGAGAGACAGATGTATTCACTGACCTGTTCTATTTGCGTTGTATTTTATATTATTGTTATTAAAGCATCTTCATTTTTATCTATTATGGCATTGGTATAACAACTAAAGATGAATCGAAAGATTCGCATTTTTAGAAGTCACCACTTTAGTTGTTATACCAATGCCATCTATCCCTTCGAGCGGTAAGCTCGAGAAAGGTGCGTTTCTGCAATAAGTGCCAGCCGTGCTGTGCCGCACTGCTTGGAAAGACTTTGTAAGTCACCGACAGAGTGCAATATAAGCATCTATTTGTCATAGTTTTCTATCTATTATTTTTGTTTTGTTGTGGTTGACATTAAAGCCTATTTTTCTGACTTATGTACATTGCTCCTTAAGCATTTCTTTGACATCTGCTTTTATGTCCGTAATTCAAACTATATCGTCGGTATATCTTAGATACACTGGTCAACATGATTTTTGTTACACGTAAGCTAGTATGTGATTTATGCTTACCTACCTACCCCAATTAAAAACCCGCAATAATTTTTGTTCGATCACCCTCAATTTTTTTGTAATAGTGACAGTCACTTAAATTACGTTATAAGAAGAGATTGTTGAGAACATTGTTTTGAACTTAAACCATCTTGGAAATAATAATTATTTTTTGTTTTCATTTGAGTAATCTATGTTTAATACCATGCCGAGACTTTGTGTAAATAATCCTGATCGATTCTGTTACGTATGTGGTGAACTTACATTCACTAATCAGCGGAGAAATTTTACAGTCTTGATCATGAAGTGTTATTTTGAATATTTACTGTTATGTACTGTTTTGACTGGATGAGCTAACGGAACACATAACATGAACTTCGCAATCCCAATGATATGGGCCTAACCAAGAGATCACACATCAGACTGTTATTTTTGCTTGTTAACATTGGCGCAAAGAAAATGGTACAATATATATCGACACGCTTGAACTCCACTTATGATCTATTAGAAGGACTTTTTGAACAAAGAATGAATATGATTCACTCTTTTCTTTGACATCATATTCGTAGAACCTAATTAAAACGTTAATGTAATATCAAAAATAATTTATCGCCTACTTGACGAAAATCAGTTTTTAGAAAACTAAAAGGCGAAATGTTGGTCAGATTTTCACTATATTTTATTTATTATAGTGAAATAAATAAAATAATACAACTTAAATCAGCCGTGATATGTTTCGGTACACAGTATCTTTCTCAAACGGTAGCTGAACTTCTACTTGGGATCTATGCAGGATAATTTACTTGAAAGTTTGAGCCAGAGATCCGAAACTAATCACAAATACGAGGCTGGTTTGAAAAGTCCGTGCAAAAATAAAAACTACTTATGTGTTTGGGGTAAACCTTTTTTATTTTTCAACATAGTCTCCTTTTAGGCTTATACCCTTCGTCCAACGATGTTCTAGTTTGTTGATCCCTTCCGAATAATAGGATTTGTCCAAGTCTGCAAAATATCCATTAGTGTCTGCAATCACCTCTTCGTTTGAATAAAATCTTTGTCCCGCCAGCCATTCCTTCAAATTGGGGAACAAATAGTAGTCCGAGGGAGCCAAGTCTGGAGAATAGGGGGGACGTGAAACGACTTGGAATCCTATTTCCATTAATTTTGCGACCACAACTGCTGAGGTGTGTGCTGGTGCGTTGTCGTGATGGAAAAGGACTTTCTTGTGGGCCAAGCGAGGGCGTTTTTCTTGCAGCTCGGTTTTCAAACGGTCCAATAACGATGAATAATATTCACCTGTAATAGTTTTACCCTTTTTCCAGATAGTCGATGAGGATTATCCCTTGCGAATCCTAAAAGACAGTCGCCATAACCTTTCCGGCCGAAGGAACGGTCTTCGCCTTTTTTGGTGCAGATTCCCCCTTGGTAACCCATTGTTTAGATTGTTGTTTGGTCTCAGGAGTATAGTAATGTATCCATGTTTCATCCACAGTGACGAAACGACGCTTAAAGTCCTCCGGATTCTTCTGGAACAGCTGCAAGCTATCCTTGCAACACTTCACACGATTCCGTTTTTGGTCAAGCGTGAGCAATCGCGGCACCCATCTTGCGGATAGCTTTCTCATGTCCAAATGTTTATGCAAAATATTATGTACCCGTTCAGTCGAGATGCCCACAGCACTAGCAATCTCACGCACCTTAACTCTTTTGTCATCCATCACCATATCATGGATTTGATCAATGATTTCTGGAGTCGTAACCTCCACAGGCCGTCCAGAACGTTCAGCGTCACTTGTGCCCATATGGCCAGTCCGAAAATTTTGAAACCACTTATAAACTGTTCTAATCGAAGGTGCAGAGTCACCATAATGTTTATCAAGCTTCTCTTTAGTCTCCTGAGGCGTTTTGCCTTTCATAAAGTAATGTTTAATCACCATACGAAATTCTTTTTCGTCCATTTCTTGAAAATCACTCGATTTCCTTGATTCACACGAATGCCAAACACAAAGAAATAGACCAATATGGCTGAAACTTGGTGTGCGTTCATTCAAGAGATGCTACTAACTAAACATGACCTAGATACGCGCCGGTGGTGCCATCTCTCGGACTCTGCACGGACTTTTCAAAACAGCCTCGTATATAATTTACTAATAAAAAGTGGTTTAAAAAAGACATTTTAAAATACATCAAACGAGTAACACCGTTAAAAGTAAATATTGAACCCGATGAAAATATGGTATAAGAATCAGACTCGTCGGACGATGTCTGACTTAATATTTTAAAAAACTTAACAATACCAAAAAAAGTAAGAAACAGAAGCAGACATTTTGGGATATATTCTCTAATACTGGTGAAATGAGAGATAAAAATACCCGGTCAAGTGCAAGTTGAACTTGCGCAACTAGTGTTCCGTACGTTGTTAGCTTTTAAAATAAAAAAAAATTGTTACGGAGGTATAAAATAATCAGTGACTTCAGAAAACACACCCCAAATAAGTTTTCAACAAAGTTTGTTTCCAATCTTTACTTTACTTCGCAATCCCAATGATATGGGCCGAACCAAGAGATCACACATCAGACTGTTATTTTTGCTTGACTGCAATTAAGGGCTTTAGTAATAAAACTAAACAAGAAAACAAGTATCCAAACTTACCATCTGCAAGGAGACCGGTCTCCCACAGTGAAGTGATGCCTGTACCAATACCTGCACAAAGTGTACAATTAGATGAATCCAACGTGTCGTTGAGCTTACCTCCTACTCAAGAGGACATGAAAGATTACACTAACGAACCTAGCACTGCTTTTACACCACATTTAATAACACAAGGTGACCTAAACGACTTGGTGCGTGATTTGAGTTTATCTCAAAGCTGAAGTTTTATTATCTAGATTGAATGGATGGAATTTACTCCATTCAGAAACGAGAATTTGCTATTTCCGCAATCGTGATGATGAGTTCAGAAGTTATTCCTCTCAGGAAGGTGACCTTGTTTACTGTAATGATATTAATTCTGTAATGAATTTATTAGGGAACACCAACTATACTAATACAGACTGGCGACTATTTATAGACTCTTCAAAAGTAAGTCTAAAGGCTGTTCTTTTGCACAATGGAAACAAAATTTCGTCTGTCCCAGTAGTCCATGCCACTAACATGAAAGAGTCATATGATAACACGAAGCTACTTTTAGAGAAAATAGAATATTATATGCATTCTTGGAAAATATGTGGAGATTTGAAGGTGACTGCTATTTTATTAGGGCTACAACTTAGTTACACAAAATATTACTGCTTTCTTTATGAATAGAAATATAAAAAATCATTATATTAAAAAAGAATGGCCAAAACGTAGCTCACTTACTCCTGGACAAAAAACGGTTTGTTTCCACCTTTGGTGAAACTAGAAGATGTACTGTTGCCACCACTACACATAAAACTAGGTCTTATCAAAAATGTTATCAAAGCGATAGACAAAGCTGACGAAGGATATTTATATTTGAAAAAAAGTTCTCTGAAATTAATGATGCTAAAATTAAAGAGAGAGACCACAAATTAGAGAATTAACTAAAGACGCTATATTTTAACAAAAATTAAATTCACTGGAAAAACCCGCCTGGATATGTTTCAAAAATGTGGTTACAGATTTTCTTGGAAACAATAAAGCTGAAAACTACAGACTTGATCAGTGAACTTTTGAGTACCTATAAAGCACTAGGATGTAACATGTCACTCAAAATTCATTTTTTGTATTTTCACTTGGTCTTTTTCCCCGAAAATCTGGAAGCAGTGAGCAATGAGCATGGTGAACGTTTCCATCAGGATATGTTAATAATGGAGAAGATATACCAAGGCAAATGGAGTCCAAACATGTTAGCAGATTACTGTTGGACACTGAAGAGGGATATTCCAGAAGCTAAATATCCAAAAAAAGTCATAAAAATCTTTTTTTTTCTATACTATTTGATACATTTTTTCAAAAAAAAATTATAATGAAACCTGATGTGTTATACAAATTCTACTTTTACTTTATTTTTTCCATCTTATACTAGATTTAAAATATGACAATAGAATCCGTGTAACAAAAAAAAGTTTTGTTGAGCAGTGTAGTCGCAGCATTACCACAAATTATTATACTTCGTTCTTCACAGCTCAATTTCTTGAAGATATCTTCCAGGGCTTAATTGAAAAATTTTGGGGATTTTGTGTCTCCCTGTCTAACACCTCGTCCCAAGTACAGTAACATTTATTACTTATGGCATTAAATTTTTTCTAGATCCAATAGAATAAAGAGATTATATTATTCACTGAGGTAGCCGTTACTTGATGGAAATTCATTGTAAATTAATACCGAAGTAAAACAATAGATGTTTTTAGAATTCCACTATATTTATAAACCGTAACAATTGTTTCGACATACAATGTCTTCATCAGACGGATGATAACTTTAAACTAATTTTAAATTAGAACATATTAGCCCATATATACCTTTAGGAGTAGTAAATTACAAGATTAAATTATAAAAAATAATAAACACTTAATATTATTGTACAAAAGAAGTGGGTAATACCTGTCATTTGTGGGTTTTCACACAATTAAAATAAAGATAACAATAAATAAGTTGTACCATACTTAAATGATGGATTAATAATGGGTTATTCCGGATAACCCATTATTAATCCATCATTTAAGTATGGTACAACTTATTTATTGTTATCTTTATTTTAATTGTGTGAAAACCCACAAATGACAGGTATTACCCACTTCTTTTGTACAATAATATTAAGTGTTTATTATTTTTATAATTTAATCTTGTAATTTACTACTCCTAAAGGTATATATGGGCTAATATGTTCTAATTTAAAATTAGTTTAAAGTTATCATCCGTCTGATGAAGACATTGTATGTCGAAACAATTGTTACGGTTTATAAATATAGTGGAATTCTAAAAACATCTATTGTTTTACTTCGGTATTAATGAATAAAGAGATGTTTAGAGACAATCCAAATAACTTTCAATTTCAATCCATGAAGCTTTGGAGGTACTTAATACATTATTTTTATTTAAAAATATACTACAGCTCAAAATAAAATTTAATACGGTATCTTTTAATTTAGGTGATCAAAGTAAGAAGGTCTGCTTAAAACAAAAGATATTTAGAGACAATCCAAATAACTTCCAATTTCAATCCATGAAGCTTTGGAGGTACTTATACATTATTTTTATTTAAAAATATTCTAAAGCTCAAAAGAAAATTTAATAGGGTATCTTTTAATTTAGGTGATCAAAGTAAGAAGGTCTGCTTAAAACAAAAATAACGATGTTAAAACCAAAGTGGCCTTGAGGAGCTTTAATTAAATTTTAATGCGTGCCATAATTTTAACATAATTTCAAGCTTGTATATTATGAGACTGAATGCCTGCCCCGTTTGTTTCCCTATCGACGTTATATTATTTCTGTTTAATAAAAGTTATTAGCTCTAGTATTTTTTAATTTTTAATAATATACAGATGTAGAAAAGAATAAAAATATATATAATTTTAATATCAGATCTCTTCGATTTTCTCTGAAATTAACATAGAAAGTTGAAATTTGGCACTAATATAGCAATTGAGGGCTTTATCAGAGCCGAGTAGTTTTGAACGTTAAATTTTGACTTTTGAGGGTAGCTTTGGGGGGTGAAATTAGACGTGAAATTTTTTTTTTTTACCAGTTCATCAAGTGGGATGTCAAATGAAAGCTTGTCAAAACACAAGTTCAAAAATATATGTAATGTTATACTTGCGCACAATTTTTTTTGTATTATTTTTAAAAAATTGCTAAAAGTTGCTGTCCCCCTCCTTATCTTGAAAAGTACTGTACAAAAAATTTTGAAAAAATTCAGGAATATTCTCCACAAGGGGTAGATTGAACAAAAATAATCAGGAGTGTATTACCTATAATAATTTATCTGATATAAAAAAAAATTTATCAAGGTTTATTTAGGGGTGTGTTTTGTGAAGTCACTGATCATTTTATACCTCTTATTTTAAAAGCAATCAACGTGCCGAATACTAATTGCGCAAGTCCGACCGTGTGACAGTACATTTTAACAATAAAATTACTTAATTACTTTGTTAACTGACACTAAATATATTTTTTGTAAAAATTTAAAAATGCGTTATGAACTAAGACTAAAACAGATTTTTAGTATTTATTTTTATATAATAAAACAATGTGGGTGTATTAGGTGCTATAAAAGTTGGGAAAGGACAGAAATTCCGACGTCTACTTGACTATTTACTAAATTTATATTATAGTTCTTTGAATGTCTGTAAATTTTTATAGAAATTAAATTTGATAGATAAACAATTAATTTGGGAAATGGATGGACTGTTTCTAAAAAATGCCTAGCAAACTGTGATTTTTCATTTTTTAACCTATAAGCTGCATTATGTCGTGCGAATCTTATTTTGAAATTCCATCCCATTTGGCCTACGCAACAGCTATTGCCCTCTTGACAATTAAGTTTATAAACTCCTGATTTATTGTGTTTATTAGGTTTATCTTTGGCATTGAAAAATATATTGGATAATTTTTGAGCGGGTTTTAAAGTTATTCTTGTTTTTTCGCCTGTGAGAACTTTAATTTTTAATTTAATAATTAAACATTAATTGTTTATCAGTACTCCATACGGCACCTAAAGGGTGAAAACTTAATTTCTTAGAATCCATAGAAATTTACAGACATTCAAAGAATCATAATATAAATTTAGTAAATAGTCAACTAGACGTCGGTAATTCCGTCCTTTTACCAACTTTTATAGCACCTAATATATCTACATTTTTTCATTATATAAACATAAATACCAAAAATCTGTTTTAGTCTCAGTTAAGTGTTTGAAAATGTAGTTGTACTACGAAATCGTGATAACGCATTTGCAAATCTTTACAAAAAATATATTTAGTGTCAGTTAACAAAGTAGTTAACTCATTTTATTTGTTTATTGAACTAATACTAGATTTTTGTACCTATTGATCTTTCAATCAATCCTACAAAAAAAATTTTCTTTCCTGCTGGGAATCCGCTAGAGTTTAACTGATATCCAAAAAAAAAACACCTTTGCCAAACAATTTCCGACCAGTTGTATTGCTTTCGGTAATATTAAAAATTTTGGAAAAGGCGATCAATTAACAACTTTTAAAATATCTGGAAAAATTTAATATTAATACAGATTATTCGTCTTTCATTCACAAATCAACAGTAAATCTTCCAACTTATGTTGCATATATTTAGAACGATGCAACTGACCAGTTTGGTGAATCTTGAATGGTTGCCTTTGATAAATTCAAGGCCTTCAATCGTGCTTGGCATGACGGGTTGTAGGCTGAGCTAAGCTGTCATGACATTACTGAGAGGTTTTATTTGTCGCTACCATGTTTCCTTTCAGAGCGTTCTTAACGAGTGACAGTTAGCTACTCTTTTTCTAATACCTTTACTGCCAATGCCAGGATGCCCTAGTGCTTCATATTAGCCTTTATTCTCTTTTTCCTTTATATTAATGATCTCTGGAAAGGAATCAAGATTTTTGTGTAATAATTTTACTAGCAACAGCAAGGAGCTCTAAGGCTTCATACTGTGACAGTAACCAAGTAGAATTAAAGAGTTGATTGATTGGTCCGTTACTTTGTGACAGTACATTTTAATAATAAAATTACTTAAATACTTTGTTAACTGTCACTAAATATATTTGTAAAGATTTTACAATTGCATTATCGCGATTTCGTAGTACAACTACATTGTCAAACGCTTAACTAAGACTAAAACAGATTGTTGGTATTTTATGTTTATATGATGAACAGATGTGGGTCTATTATGTACTAAAACAGTTGGAAGAGGACGGAATTTGCTACGTCTAATTGACTAGTCAGTAAATTTATATTATTGTCCTTTGAATGTCTGTAAATTTCTATGGATTCTAAGAAATTGAGTTTTGACCCTTTAGGTGCCGAAGTATTTGTAAACAATTGATATTGGGAAAAGTATGGCCTGATTCTAAGAAATGTTTAGTAAAGTGGGATTTTTCATTTTTTAGCCTATAGGAGGCATTGTGTTCTTGCGAATCTTGTTTTGAAATTCCGTCCCGTTTGGCTTACGTAACAGCTATTGCACTCTTGACAATTAAGTTTACACACTCCTGATTTATTGTGTTTATTAGTTTTATCTTTGGCATTGAAAAATATACTAGATAATTTTTGAGCGGGTTTTAAAGCTATTCTTGTTTTTTCGGCCGTGAGAACTTGGGATATTTTATCCGAGACCAAAATATGTCAGAGATATGAATGTTTTCTTTTCTCGGTATTCTTTTACAGGGTAGATTAAGCTGAAAGTGATTTGCTTTAGCTTACGGCTTATTAAGGTATTAATTATTTTAAATTGAAGGCTCTATGGATCATAAATCTATAGGCTGCCACTTTATGGGGAGTGTATTGGGTCAGCTAGGATGGTGACATCTGAAAAGGTTGGTTTGCGGAAGATATGGAATTCTAGTTTATTTCCCTTCTAAGAAATTTATTTTATTATCTGTTTTCTTTCCCAGTGTGAATTTTCTGTTGGGGTGTATATTATTTAGATAATTTAAAGTGGTTTAGTTCAATATCATTATCATGGAAACATACTAAGATCTCGTCCACATATCTACCATAAACCAAAAGAGAATATTTTTTGCGTGTTGAGTTTTTAGAAAACTATTTTCCAGTTCTGACACAAAAAATGTCTGCTAGCAAAGAACTAAGTGGAGACCCCATGGCAAGACCATCTCTTTGTTTTAAAAATTGATTATTGAACTGAAAATTCTGTATAATCGGAAAAATGTGGACGTAACCTACAAAATTGAAAAAACAGTCAAAAATCTGTTTTTTTTTTTTCATTTTATTTTATAGGTCGACTAAGTGAACCGATCGGTTTGAAACTTTTGTTTATTAATCAAATAACAACAATTATTATTTAAAAAAAAAATTAACGAAAATGAAATTGTTTTTTAAATAAAGGTCTTGCGATTCTATTCCAGATGTGATAACAAATATTTCTTTTTTTTTTTCCAAAACGACCGAAAACACGCATTTGTTGTTATTTGATCAATAAATAAATGTAAAAAAACGGTTAAAATGACTCAAAAAAATTTTTTTTATGATTTTAGAAAGCTGGCATCGAAAGCTAAATTTTAAAAAAAGACCCATTTTGGACCAAATGGCATAAAATGGCGGACAATTCAAATTTTAAATAATAAATTCAATTGTGCCCACTGAGTTCAATATTTTTGTATTAAAATTTTAGAGTATTTTTACTATAACAAATAGCATATTTTCTGAAAGTTTCAAGCCGATCGGTTCACTTAGTCAACCTGTATAATAAAATGAAAAACACCCCGTTTTGAAAACTTAAAGAAAGCAAAATAGCACAAGTTTTTCGAGGTTCAAAACTCCTGGTGATACCCCAGAGAGGAAAAAATCATAATATTGCTGTATCTAGACTGTGCAATTTCAAATCCTTTTTTTACTGCACTAGGTAGAATACTGCTTCCATGCAGGCTTGCAGTCCTGCTCCGAAACACACACTGTACTTGTTGGGTTCGATTTAGAAGAGAACTGTTCGCCTGATTGGAGACTCAGAACTTCTCAGTAACCTTGATTCCTCGAACATCAGAAAACGGTTGGATCTACAACTTGAGTCTATTTTACAAGTATTTTCATGAAAAGTGTTTGATGAAAGTAGCCCGCTTAATACCTCGCAGAGCAGTGTATGATAGGAATACACGTCGCTCTAATCACATCCACATAAGGGTCAGCTTGTCGTTCGTCGTACCACCCTTTTCAAGCAGTCTTTTTTATGGAGAACGTCATCTTTTTAAAATGATTTGCCAAGGTCTGACTCTCTCATAGAATCTAATTTACAGCGATTCAAGATCAACGTGAATCGCATTTTCAGCACACACACACACGCGTCGCCCCTGTAGAACTTTAGAGATTTTCCCGCAGCACTTATTCTATATATAAATAATGAATATAAAATACGAGGGCCATTTTTTTAACCTCTAATCGTGCCTGTAAACAGCCAGTCTAGTGCTAGAAGGCAAGGTTGCGCGAAGGGCGACTACGCAGGTCCCCCACTATAACCTCTGCCACTTTCAACGTCATTACGTCATTTTGAGCTGAGTTGCAGATACGTAAACATCGCTGCTACGATTGACTCTCCCGCCAAGTGCGAGTTGCGTAGTGTAATTCGGTTTCTTCAAGCAGAAGAGAATAGTGTAGCAGAAATTCATCGAAGAATAACCCGAGTATATGGTGAAAACCTTTTGAGTTATGGTGTTGTGCGTAAATGGTGCAGGAAATTTAAAGAAGGACGAACTAATGTTCATGATGAAGAGGGACAAGGATGCAAGTCTGTCGTAACAGAAGACATTGTTTAACGAGTTGACCAAGTATTTCGAGAAAAAGCGCGAAGATTTACCATAAGTGAGTGTGTGGAATTTCCTAAAGTTTCAAGGTCATCTATTTATACGATCGTAACAGAACACTTACGATGCAAAAAATTCCCATCTCAACTCACTAGCGGCAACATTCTATGCAGAGGTAATTGAAAAGCTCGTTCATAGATATGACAAATACCTCGATCGTCACGGTGATTACATCGAAAAGTAACCATGTTTATACACAACTTTTGATAATAAATTCGTTTTGTTATTTACACTTATGTTTTTATGGACCATCGGAGGTTGAAAGAAAACAGCCCTCGTATACAAAGAAAAATTACAGCTGTTAAATTTAATATTGTGTAAAAGCTCGTTGAAAATATCTAAAAAAACTATTATGCTTTCAAGTAAAAACTTCTATTCAACTAAGTAAATAACATTAGTACACACTGGGAAAAATGGAAAATGTTCTCGCTCATTTAAATTCGATTAAAACTTTAGCTAACGCGCCACTTTTGTTTTTACATGGTTATTTTTTGTGTAGATAAGGCTTTATTGGTCTAATGACTTTGGTGGAAAGGATTCTTTATTAAAAATTGAGTTTTCCGTTTCCGGCGTTTTATCTTTTTACTATGTTTTTAAAATTAGGGAAAAAGTTTCGGAAACAGTTGATAATTCTTGGGTTATGGATCGGTTTTCCTAATGATTTCTAAAAAAGGAAACTGTATAAAATACATTTTAAAAAGTTTAATGCCTTGTGGAACCCAGGAACCAAAATGATTTTGAACCTGCTACATCTAACTTAGGAGATAGGTGACTTCAGGGCGCCAAAGGATATTTGCGAAATCACTTATCTTGGCGCTCTGTATTAAATCTTTAAGTATTAACCCAGATCAAAAATTGCCAAACCTCGGATGAACTCGGCACTAACATGAGAGTGTAGAGATGCCCTGGATGAGTTAGCTAGGAGAAAACAGGTCAAACCGTTATGAGTCGACCCGACACTGGAGGGTACAGGGCAACGAGGGCCCCCCCCCCCCCCGGGGTAGTGGATGAACTCGCCAGACTCGGGTCTATAACTCCTTTCCGGCGTCCTGAGGATTCACGAATATCGAATAAGCAGGTTGGGGCTACCATCGAGGAATGGGAAGATCGATGCTTCAAGGAACAATGGTACCAGAGCTCAGGGTGCCGACATGCCAAGGAGTTTATATCGTGGTCTAAACGAGCGCGCTTCATGTAGTTGCTTGATAGAAGTAGACGTATCTCAAACTTTCTTATAAGGATTCTCACCGGACAATGTAGGTTGAGAAGGTACCTAGTATTGCTAGGCATGGAATAGGACTCGACATGCCCAGGCTCTCTGGAAAACGAGGAGGGGTCATTTTACTTTGTCTGCACATGCAAGGCGCTGGAACGGGCTATGCGATCCTTGAAACGGTAATGCTCACAAAAGAGGACGCCGGTACTATGGCGTGGAATGACATCCTGACTTTTATGGTCAGATCCAGTAGGTCTCGCGATGTTCGTGGTGGTTAAGTTGTTCCAGGAAAGTTTCTTCGGGGTTGACAAAAAGGATCCCTTTGGTCTATTTGATAGGGGCTGAGCCTTTCCACAACTACCACTACTAGGAGATACGTAATAAACGAACGGAATATTTTCTTAAAGAAAAACTTAAGGTTTTAAAAAATAAGCTTCAAGACTAAACATAAATAAAAAATATTATTGTTAAGATATAAGTCTAGTAATTTTTGTTTTTGTTTTTTATTTCTATTTTCTCAGTTCTTATATATTTTCCTTTGAGTCATTTTATAAGGGTTTAATTAGGGATTTGTTAGTAAGCGATCTACGGTAACAAATCTAACTGTTATGACACAGTTCATTTCGGAAATATTAGATGATGGTGGGCAGGATAATGTTATTTATACAGATTTCTCGAAGGCCTTTAATAGGATCGACCAACATGTTCTCATCAATAAGTTGCCTTTCTTTGGTTTCACTGATGGTGCGAGGGCTTTTATAAGTTCTTACTTGTTTAATCGAACTCAGTTTGTAGCCTACAACGGATTCAAATCAGAAAGATTTGCGGCTACCTCAGGCGTTCCACAAGGTTCAAATTTGGGACCCTTGCTCTTCATTATGCTCGTAAATGACCTTTGCGAGGATTTAAAATGTAACAGACTAATTTATGCTGATGATCTAAAAATGTTTATGCCAATAGAAAAAAACTGAGGATTGTTCCTAGCTACAGAGCCAGTTGAATTTCGTACATTCTTGGTGTTGTGACAGTCAAACTACATTTAAATGCTCAAAAATGCAAACTTCTAACATATACTAGGAGGATAGCGTCAATAGAGTTTCAATATAGAATTCAAGACTATAATTTAAGTAGGTGTAGCACAGCTAAGGATTTGGGAGTTGTTTTTGATGCAAAACTAACATTTGCTCAGCATATAGCATTGAAAGTTTCTGAAGCAATGAAGTCTTAGGGGTTCATCATTAGGAATTGTAGGGGTTTCACTAATATTGCATCACTGAAGGTTTTGTATTTCTGCTTTGTTCGCTCGAAACTAGAATATGCAAGTATCGTCTGGAGTCCAATGTACGAGGTGCATAGGAGTTTCACTTGAAAAAGTGCAGAGAATATTTCTGAAATTTCTGTTGTTTAAGATTAATCGAATATATCCTGAACGGGGAATCAGCAGCGATTATTTGTGTGAACAGACAAATATTCTTAGCTTGGGAGAGTTTGTGCTTCAATAATATTTCTATATAGAGTATTGCACAATATGACTGATTGCAGGGTTATACTGTCTCGTACTAATTTGTTATTGAATTCACCTATTCATGTAATGTGTACTAATTTTAATCATATTTGTAATGTTTGTGGCATATACTGTTGTACTAAGAAGCAATTACTACAGACTGTCACTGAATATGTAAAAGTCTAAATATTTACTCTATTAATGGAAAACTGTTGGGTAGTAAAGCTATTATTATTATTATTACAAAAAGTTCTTCTTTCTCACATTTGATCAATGTGGTTTCATGTTTGGCTGACAGGCCAAAACCAAGTCAGCACAAACGCTATTACCATTCCGTATTAAGGAATGACCTGACAATGTTACATGTTTTCAAAATCACTGACTTCTGAATGTTTCTGTGTATGTCCGTGTTGAGTCCCAATTGCACTAAATGTGGTGTGAATGTTATTGGTGTAAGGCCTGTGGCTGATATAATGAGGGGACAATGATGACTTTTTCCTGTCTCCATAGCCTTTTTATTTCCGTTGCAAGGTCTGTGTCTTTGGAAATTTTTTCTGTGTATTTCGCTTGGATGTTTGTGTCGTTGGGGACAGCTTATTATTATTATTATTATTATTATATAATACTATTGCAGTCAAAGTCTTCGATTATAGTGACATTTCTTATGTAGGTTTAGCTTGGTTCAAAAACTCCTAGAAAGGAACTTTCGTTAAAAAATATTGATTTTTCGCCGAGGCCCAAACACCGGTAGAAATTGAAATTTTTTGAACAGACCATTCTTCCGAAAATCGTAAGCACGTCAAAAATTATTGCACAAGGTCGTAATGGATCTACTTCTTTTTGATTTCTATATTATCGCTGGTAACTAAATTTATAATGAACTTGTTTCAGTACTACTATTATCTCTTGGGCATCACCTAGGTTATCAGCGATTAAAATGATATCATCGGCGAGTCTTAGATAAAGATAAAATATTCTCCATCTATATTTATTCTCTTGACATCGCAGTTAAGTTGTTTAGATGCGTATCCTACCACTTCAAAAATTTAAGAGAAATTGTATCTTCTTACCTGATTTCACGCTCTATGCGAATTCATGGAGCTCGAGCTGGCTACTGTGTTTGTGTGTTTTATTAGTCCGGTGTATCTATAATTTATCTTACATTGTTTTAATGCTGATAATATCACGAAGTGTTCCACAGTATCAAACACTTGCGTTTAGTCCACAACTGTATTCAATCAATTTTTCCACAAGAATCTTTAGTGTTTGTAGGTGATCATTTGTACCGTATAAAGGAAAAGGTAAAGAAAAAAATGTCACCAAATATTCTCATAGTGCAGTCAAGGATGCCCGATATTGTCCTCAGATAGCATATCATAAAACGTATTTTAATGAAGTTAAATACCAAAACTCCTAGCGATGATGGAATACTACATAGTACTCAAGAAATGCGCAGACGAACCTTACATCAGTTTTCTGTGTGCTATACTATGGAAAGGGAATATTTCTTTTCTGCTGGAAATGCGCTACAGTTGAGCCGATCGATCTCCAAGAAACGTAAGAAGACCTTGCCAAATAACTACCGACCAGTCGCACTGTTTTCAACAATATCAAAAGTTATGAAAAAGGCTATCAATCAGCATTTTCAAAAGTATATAAAAGTGAATTATATTACTATTTCTTTTTTTGGGGTTATACTATTTTTGTAATAATAAGATGAAAACTATTATTTTTAGCAGTTCTTCCTTGTCCATTGTATCTATTTTGATCCGATCTTCATCATGAGATTTGTATATTCCTAATTTAATTCAGACTTCTTCGTGTTGCACTTGGCCGATTAGTCATAAATAGCTAGTGTCTTTCTTAAATTGTATGAATACGGTTTCATTGTCTATTTTACTCTGTAAATGGCGGGGATAGAATACACGCCTCGCCAATTGCGAAGCGTAGTAACGAGGAACGAAATAAGGTGGAACACGGGCAGTGCAGCAATTTTCAAATTTTAAAAACGTAACCTTAAATTTGACTTTGAGAATTGTTGTTTTTATTTTTTTGAAACTGGCAAAACCTGTTTCTTAATGTCATGGCATTAACACACCCCGGGATTATTTTGTTTATATAGTTCTTTAACTATTAATCCAAATTTCCAAAATAGTTAACCATTTTGTGTTACAAGCTCTACGTGTTACAATCATATTTTAATATTAGCAGGTTACAGACTTTTGAACACCAGCAAAAGAATTTTATTTTGTATACAGTTATTTAATATATTAAGTCTGATATGATTTGCGCACTTGAATAAGTTGTTTATCGACTTTCTTGTTTCTTTGTTTAGTGGACATATCATAATTTTTTTTAATGTCAACTCCATTTGTGAGATTTCAAATTGCTATTTTATAAAGTCGAGAAATTTGCACATGCAAAATGACCAACAAAGATCCCATGAATGCTATATTCCATGCCTTTTCTCCTACGACTATAGTTTCTGAGCCTATACTCTTCATCAGGTAGACTTTAGGCAACGGTATCGATCGTGAAGATCCGAGTACCGTGGAGAGTCGAGTTGGAATGACTCTCGCTGGTTTTTTTTTTTGTCAAGGAGAAATCCGCCCTTATGGATTCTGGAGCAGCCTGCGTCACCATAAGGGTGCCCCAGAGTGCTCCAGTTATGTGGGGCTCTCCAACCTGAAGGGTTGGCATACCCACTAAAACTCCTTGTGAGCCGGGTAAGACCCTTTACTCCTTTTACATAACTGACTTATTCTAATCACTAGATTGTTTAAGTTTGAGTTTAACACTAGGCTAATTCACTCACTAACACTAATGTTAATTTTCACTCACTAGACTTAACCTACCTAATCCTAACCTAACCCTAACCTAACCTAATTCCTCAATGATGGAGTGTTGTTACAATTTAATTTGTGTGTAAATACTAGAAGGAGTGGCTCAACTAACCTACGGCCTTAACCTAAACTAAGTCAAGGTTAGTTAGCTGTGTCATAAGTTAGGGTAACGTAAGTCTGTAAGTCTCTTGCGATTAGACATTTGCACCCGATAGACCGAACGAGTCGCCGCCGACAAACTAGAGTGATATTACCACTAGTTTACGGACAACAACTGTTGATGTTGTCTCGCTGGCTTGTAGCAATCATGGTACCTTAAATAAACGAGATACTACTCGTTGGGCAAGATACAGACCCTTGCGCCATCTGTTGAGATTTTCGAACTTCGAAAAACTGCGCAACTATATAAACCTAACATTGTTAGGAAGGGTAAACTAAATCGATATTCCGAAATAAAATTTCGGAATATGGTTAGTTACTTGATTAGTCACTACAACATAAAGTCGAGAAATTTGCACATGCAAAAGGACCAACAAAGATCCCATGAATGCTATATTCCATGCCTTTCCTCCTACGACTATACTTTCTGAGCCTATACTCTTCATCAGGTAGGCTTTAGGCAACGGTATCGATCGTGAAGATCCGAGTACCATGGAGAGTCAAGTTGGAATGACTCTCGCTGGCTTATAGCAATCATGGTACCTTAAATGATAAGTCATAGTATCTATATTTATTCTCTTGACATCGCAGTTAAGTTGTTTAGATGCGTATCCTACCACTTCAAAAATTTAAGAGAAATTGTATCTTCTTACCTGATTTCACGCTCTATGCGAATTCATGGAGCTCGAGCTGGCTACTGTGTTTGTGTGTTTTATTAGTCCGGTGTATCTATAATTTATCTTACATTGTTTTAATGCTGATAATATCACGAAGTGTTCCACAGTATCAAACACTTGCGTTTAGTCCACAACTGTATTCAATCAATTTTTCCACAAGAATCTTTAGTGTTTGTAGGTGATCATTTGTACCGTATAAAGGAAAAGGTAAAGAAAAAAAATGTCACCAAATATTCTCATAGTGCAGTCAAGGATGCCCGATATTGTCCTCAGATAGCATATCATAAAACGTATTTTAATGAAGTTAAATACCAAAACTCCTAGCGATGATGGAATACTACATAGTACTCAAGAAATGCGCAGACGAACCTTACATCAGTTTTCTGTGTGCTATACTATGGAAAGGGAATATTTCTTTTCTGCTGGAAATGCGCTACAGTTGAGCCGATCGATCTCCAAGAAACGTAAGAAGACCTTGCCAAATAACTACCGACCAGTCGCACTGTTTTCAACAATATCAAAAGTTATGAAAAAGGCTATCAATCAGCATTTTCAAAAGTATATAAAAGTGAATTATATTACTATTTCTTTTTTTGGGGTTATACTATTTTGTAATAATAAGATGAAAACTATTATTTTTAGCAGTTCTTCCTTGTCCATTGTATCTATTTTGATCCGATCTTCATCATGAGATTTGTATATTCCTAATTTAATTCAGACTTCTTCGTGCACCTCTAATTGTTTTGTATGGTAAATCTTCTGCACCCTGATTCATAAAACGGAATATACCATTGTTAAAAATAAAGTAAACTTATCAGCTAAAAGTTTTACGTTCTATGACAACTTTATCTGGTCATGTTGAATCTTACTTTAAATGTCCTGTTACCAACATAAGGAAAACTTAACATAAAGTATAAATGAAACTCTAAATTCTTGTGCATGTTAAGTTAACGAAAAAGAAACTGGTATTGTTTATGAGATATCCTCTGTATATGTAGCCTTTTAACCAATTTTATTGAACCTATTTTTCGGGCTTTTAATTTACACCGATGGCACAAAAGTTAAAGTTGAACGAAACCGTTGCCAAAACGGAATATTTAAAGTGTAATCCCGGAAGTCGAAAGGGATGAAATACATAAAACCTGATTGTCCATTCCCATGTGTGTTGTGCCAGGGCCTATAACATTTTACCCCGATAAACGTTAAGGGCTGGGGGAAAGAGAAACGACCGGATGATACAACGGAACAGTGTCCATTTCCACTTTCAGCAAAATTTTCGACCAAATCGGAAATAAATATGGAGAAGTAGATTACCTTGCTCGGTAAGCGATTTTACAATGTTTATGGTTAGCAATTTTGCAAATAATTAAAATAGCTTAACGACGGACAAACAAGCTGTAATCAAGCTATTCGTGGTGGCACACTGCCAACAAAATATTTTACTCTATACAGAGCTAGTTAGCTGGAAACGGTCATTGACTCACATAACATAAATCTGTGCAAAGTCAAAAATTTATGAACTTTATTATAGCTTCCATTTTTTAGGGCACGTCTAATTTTTTTTTTTTTTATGGGTCTAGCACACGTGCTGCAGGAAAGAAGTCCCTAAAGCGCTACAGGAGTGACACGTGTGCCGAAAAAGCGATTCACGTTGTTCTTGAATCGCTGTATATTGTACTCGGTGGGAAACACCGACCTGGGCAAATTATTCCAAAGGGATAATGTTCTCCATATAAAAGACTGCTTGAAAAGCGTTGTACGAGGAGTAGCAAGCTGAACCTCATACGGATGTGAAGTATTAGCGCGACGTGTACTTCTAACATGCACCGCTCTGGAAGGAATTAAGCGGGCCACATCCTTCAAACACTTTCCATGAAAATACTTGTAGAATAGGCTCAAGACGCCAACCGTTCTTCGACGTTCCAGCGAATCAAGGCCGCCGGTCTTCGTTAAGTTCCTTCCTGCTGTCTGCGGATATTCGTCTGAGTAGCCGATGTCCGAGCGTTCAAAGTGAATGAAGAGATAAGCGTACTGTAATCTGCAAAGCTGTAGATTGGATTCTCGGTCTTTTCCAGCAGATCGTTAATGTAAATGAGAAAAAGAGTAGGAGACAGTATGGAGCCTTGACGTACACCGGCGTTGATAGTGAAGGTGATAGAAAGAAATCCGTCGACTGCCACTCGTAAAGAACGCTCTCTGAGGAAACATGAGAGCCACAAACAGAACTGTTCATTTTGCATCACATTTGCATGGTTTTGGTGAGAATTATCTCGTTTTCACAAGTTTATCTCCCATCTTCTCAAATCTCCGGTATAGTACGTTTATGCATATTCCTGTTTGTCAAAGGTCAGCTTTCTAGTTCGATTGCACGACAGTAAGGCAGTTTAGTGTTGGCATCAGGAAACAGTTTAATACTGGCTACTATTTCCAATTTATCACCATATTTTGAGGTTGTCGAAGAACATAAAGGCCAGAAAAAAATACAGAACATACCTTTTCCATTAAACTGAAAGTTTTTAATTTAAAGAAACGATAGCCGTAATATTTAATATTAATTAAGTTTCTATCTTGTATATAATTTATACCATTATACAATTCAAAAAAAAATAGTTTTCGTACATTAAGGCCATAATAAAAAGCGAAAAAAATTGCTTTGGGGAAGGTTCTAAAATATTTCCGTGAGAAATACCTTTCACTAAGTAAACTTGAGCATTTTTACTAAGAGATATATGCCAAAACCAGAGTGATTTATGCAGATATTACATTTTATTATATCGTAAATTAGACATATAGTTATGTTAACTAAGTTGAGAATGTGGAATCTTTGGCACAATGACACTACTCAGTATATATCACCACTACACCAAACACTTTATTTTTGCACTCGACGCGCGTTTCGCTAACCATGTTAGCTTCATCAGGAGCGATGATTGACTGTCAGTCATCGCTCCTGATGAAGCTAACATGGTTAGCGAAACGCGCGTCGAGTGCAAAAATAAAGTGTTTGTTATAGTGGTGATATATACTGAGTAATATGGTTATGTTGTTTCAAAATGCGCTTCATTTTATTATTAATTATTACCAAAAAGTACATATTTTTATGAAATTTTAGTAACAAACATCACACAAGGATACAACAGTAAACATAATAGTTGACCTGTGGAAATTTTATGTTGTATTATTGATACCAGTCTGAGATAGTAATATTTGGTCAATTCTCGAGTTAATTTCTTTTTTAGCATCACACTGAGGGGTTACTATGCCTCCAAGATATTTCAATGTTCTATAGTAATTATTTTAATTGTAAGATGGGAAAAAGTAATTCTTTTGTAAAAACTATTAGTTTAGTTTTTGGAGCCACCTTCCATTCATAAGTTTAAAAATTTCAGTTATAATCCATTTATTTTTCTAACCTAATTCAGGAAGTCCAATATCATATGGGTGTATTTCTATTATAATTTGGTGTTATGGCTTTTTATTTTATCTCACGTCTTTTCTATTGGCTTGACCTGGATTTTGAAATTCCTTCAGTTCTTTTTGAAGTTTGGTGCTTATTTGATTCCTTTCAACTTTTTAGGAGATTAAAAATTTAAAACTATTGTATATATATCAGGAGTGTAATATGTCTCTCGAACTTCATCTCTTACACTTCCAGTTGAGTTTCTTTCAGAATAACCGTCATGTCGTTAGTGGTGGTACCAATGACAGTGAAGTGCAAGAATACCCATAGACTGGATGCTAATAAGAGGTCCTGCAAACCGCATACATAGAAAATCGCAACTAGTTACATGGAGTGAAAAGTTCCGAGTCTTTCCGAAAGATGGCAGCGCAAACAAAAAAACCATACGATTTTCAGCTAGTGTCCACTCTCAAAAGATTCGTGTCAAATTTTCATGATATTTTATCTATTAGTTGACGAATTACCGCGATTTGAGAATATTTTGCATGAACATTTGTATAAGAACAACGTGTTGAAAATACAGAACGCTGTTTGGGACTGTTTCGACATAATCCAAAGAAGTGTTTGCATCGATTCGTAACAATGGACGAAAGATGGATATACCACTACACGCCCGAGTCCAACATGCGTCTCACGGAGTGATTGGAACCACATGAAAGCCGACCAAAGCGTCCAAAAAAGCATTTAGTCAAGGGAAAAGTGTAGTTTCACCAATATAATGCACCAGCTCATAAATCCATAAAATGGATGGTATAATTAGACCAAGTGAGCTATAAATTGCTTCCTTATCCACCGTATTTACCAGAACTGGCCTCCAGCGGTTATTACCTATTTCCAAAGTTGAAAAGGTGGCTTGAGGGAAAGAAATTTGGCTCAAATGAGTTTTTTTTTTTATCGGTCTAGCACACGTGCTGCAGGGAAGAAGTCCCTAAACCGCTACAGGAGCGACACGTGTGCGGAAAAAGCGATTCACGTTGTTCTTAAATCGCTGTAAATTGTACTCGGTGGGAAATACAGTCCTGGGTAAATTATTCCAAAGGGATGATGTTCTCCATATTAAAGACTGCTTGAAAAGCGTTGTACGAGGAGTAACAAGCTGAACCTCATACGGATGTGAAGTATTAGCGCGACGTGTACTTCTAACATGCACCGCTCTGGGAGGAATTAAGCAGGCCACATCCTTCGAACACTTTCCATGAAAATACTTGTAGAATAGGCTCAAGTCGCCAACTGTTCTTCGATGTTCCGGCGAATCAGGGCCGCCGGTCATTTCCGGTTCTCCAATCAGACGAACAGCTCTTCTCTGAATAGAATCCAACAAATGCAGTGTATGTTTGGGAGCGGAGCCCCAAACATGGGAGCAGTATTCCATAGTTGGTCGAATTTGAGCTTTGTAAAAAGTTAACAGTTGTTATGGAGTGTAAAGCTTTCTGGTTCGAAATAATATTTTGCCTGCAACATGTTCATGCCAGGACATATTTGCTCCCAAATTAACGCCCAACAAATTCAGTGACGATGTTAGAGAAATGGAGTGCCCCGACATAACTGTGTCGGGTTCAGCAACGTTAACTTTTTTAGAAAGAACTGCCGCCTGAGTTTTTGTAGCGCTAAATTCCACTTGGTTATTGTCACCCCAAGATAAAATTTCTTCCAGGTCTTTGTTAAGTTGAATGACTTCCTGCTGTCTGCGGATATTCGTCTGAGTAGTCTATGTCCGAGCGTTCAAAGTGAATGAAGAGATAAGCGTACTGTCATCTGCAAAGCTGTAGATTGGATTCTCGGTCTTTTCCAGCAAATCGTTAATGTAAATGAGAAAACGAGTACGAGACAGTATGGAGCCTTGAGGTACACCGGCATTGATAGTGAAGGTGTTAGAAAGAAATTCGTCGACTGCCACTCGTAAAGAACGCTCTCTGAGGAAACATGAGAGCCACAAACAGAACTTTTCAGACATACCATAAGAGCGTAGCTTAGCCAAGAGCCCATTGTGCCAAATACGGTCGAATGCCTTGGATATGTCAAGAGCAACCGCTCGAGATTATTGCTCTTGAAGGACACTATGTTGAAGAATAAAACCGATTTTTGGCAAAAAAATATTATTTTTCTTTAAAAATCTTGACACTTTTCACTCCTTCTATAACATTTTAGATAATCCGAATAGTACTAACTATGCATGTGGGTTTTTACATTCCTTTCAAATAGTTCTCAAAAAAACTGCCGGTGATAGAGAAAATTTACTTAAATATTTAAACTCTTCGGAAGAAGATGTATTACGATCAGATCTTGTTCTTCTGTATAAAAAATTTTAGTTTTTAATGGCTATGTTGAAGCAATAAATTTTTAAGCCTGGTCAAACTTAAGTTAATTAATTTAAGTTTATTTCTAACTCCTTACTAAACATCTTACTTTAATAGCTTCAAACCAGCAAAACTGTTATAACTAGTTTCTTGTTTAACTTTATTCTTGACTAACTTTTATTCACAAAAAGTAAAGGGCAGTCAAAAACTGAAGGGTCTCAAGTTAATTTTCCACTACATCATTTTCCGTCATATATATGTATAAAACGGTCGGGTTTTTGTTTATGTTTTGGTCCGAGGCAATTATTTAAGGGCCGAATAAGGGCACATATATTTTACGTCAGGAACTATGTGGCAAAATATTTTTTTATTGCGACTAAAGGTTAAGGGCTTATGATTTGCCCTTGGCTAAAAAAAAATTAATATGATTTTATACTGATGTTAAGTAAAACCATTTCTTGAAATAGCTCGCCCATGTCTGAGTAATGCATGAAGTATCATACTAGAGTCGGAATACGATTTTGAGGTGACATCGTCGAATACCGCTACTTGTTTTTTTTTAAATACTTGTCTCGACGAGTACATGAAGGAAAAAATATTGCGACCGCTGAAAAATTGTGGCAACATCCTTAAAATTGGGGTTTTTAGTGTATTTTTGCAATTTTATCATAAGTTTATGTAAGACTAGCCGTGCCCGCGGCTCCGCTCGCGTGGACTTGTCACTGCTTATTCCTTACGTTACCTAACGTACTAAAATATCTCTCATTATTTCCCCTTATCTCCCATTATTTCTCCATATCTCCCTTTATTTATCCTTAGCTCCCATTATCTCACCTTATCTCCGATTATTTAGGCTTATCTCGACTTATCTCTCAATATTTCTCCTTATCTCCCATTATTTCTCCTTATCACCCATTATCTCACCATAACTCCTATTATCTAGAGTTATCTCTGCTCATCTCCCATTATTTATCCTTATCTCCCATTATCTCATCTTATCTCCCATTATCTAGGCTTATATAAACTTATATAGAACATATGTATAAATTTATAAAAACATGTAAATCGGATAAGTGGTTCTTGAGTGCCTAACGCACTAACGGACAGACAGACGGAGAGACGTTGCGTTTGATATATATTATAGATTTTTTTTTTTGATAAATGTTAAGGATTAAAAAAAAAAACACGTAAATCGGGTAACTGGTTCTCGAATGATAAGCACACTAATGGACAGATAGAGAGACGTTGCGTTTTATATATATTATATAGATCATTATTAATATTATATAACCTGACCAGAGAACATATGTACGTATGAATTTAAAAAAAATACGTAAATCGGATAAGTGGTTCTCGAGTGATAAGCGCACTAACGAACACACAGACAGACAGACAGAGAAACCTTGCATTTTATATATATTATAGATAGAAGATTATAGATAACCTGGCCAGAGAACAAATGTATGAATTAAAAAAAAACACGTAAATCGGATAAGTGGTTCTCGAGTGATAAGCGCACTAACGGATATATATATATATATATATATATATATATATATATATATATATATATATATATATATATATATATATTATAGAGAGAAGATTATAGATAACCTGGCCAGAGAACAAATGTATGAATTAAAAAAAACACGTAAATCGGATAAGTGGTTCTCGAGTGATAAGCGCACTAACAGACAGACAGAGAGACGTTGCATTTTATATGTATTATATTCTTTGCTACGTGATATTGTCCCATATTTAATGGTTTAGGCAGTGTATTGCAAGAGAACGCGCTAGCGGCAAACGTTTTTTCCGACTTGATTCACTATTATCGTCACTGCTCATTCCTTATGTTACCTAACGTAATAAAATATAGCCTATAACCTGGCCAGAGAACATATCTATATTTTTAAAAAAAAAGTGGTTCTTGAGTGCCTAGCGCACTAACGGACAGACAGACAGAGAGACGTTGCATTTTATATATATTTTAGACATAGATTATTATTATTATTATGTAACCTGGCCAAAGTATATATGTATGAATTTAAAAAAAGACAAGTAAATCGGATAAGTGGTTCTCGCGTGATAAACGCACTAATGGACAGACAGACAGACAGAGAGACATTGCATTTTATATACATATTATAGATTATAGATTATAGATTATAGATACATAATATTGTTCTAATTTAATGGTTTAGGCTGTGTATTGCAAGGGAACGCGCTAGCGGCAAACTTTTTTCCGACTTCATTCACTATTATCGTCACTGCTCATTCCTTATGCTACCTATCGTAATAAAATATAGCCTATAACCTGGCCAGAGAACATATGTATGTTAAAAAAAAAAGTACGTAAATCGGATAAGTGGTTCTTCAGTGATAAGCGCACTAACGGACAGACAGACAGACAGACAAAGAGACGTTGCATTTTATATATATTAAGATAAGATAAACTAAAAACTCTGACAGATTTTGATTCTAAATAAAAAAAAAAACCGAAAAATTTGAGGGGCTATGGATTTCATTTGAACCTTCTGGTAGGAAGAAATTAGACGTTTTTGCCGTTTTTTTTTGTCATTTTTATGATTTACACAGATTTACTTGCAAACTCTAAGCTATTTTTTTTTTTAGTTAACTCTGGAAATATGTTCCATGTACCTTATTTTAATCGATTCAAACATTATTTTAGCCTTTTTCTACATATTAGATATAGTTTTCACTCCTTATAATATTGATAAATTTTACTGATTCACGTTTTCTTCTTCTGACGAATTTTTTAAGCAACTCTTTTTCAGTATATGTACCTTACCTAAAATATCAGAAAATATTCCTTAGTCCCTAAGCTTTCATTTGAGGTATTTAAGAACTTATTTAAACAGTTTAGATCCGAGAAATTGTCCTTTTTAGTCTCAAATTTAATTTTTTTAATTGAAAATTTACGATTTCTTTTTAAAAAATTACCTTTTCTTGAGTTTTATAATATTTTCAATAACCAGAGTTATTTTTAATTAATATAATTAACACAGGTTAATGTAGAGGGTGGTCCAAATTGGATACTTTTAAAGGTAAACCAATTTATGTAAAGGAGATAGACGAAAACCGATGTCGGGATTTGAGGCTCAATTTTTATGATAAACTCAACAGGAAAAACCGCATATCGATATCTAATACCGTTTCAGATATACAGGGTGTTTTTCAAAAATCTGCATTTTGGAAAAATGTTTGTAATTCTTTTCCTATTGAAAATTTTTGATTTCTGTAAAAATATTCTCAAAGCACTTTCTCACGTGGATTTCAACATTGTAAGTTACATTTATTTACAAATAATATTTTAATAGCTATTTACGCCAAAATATACTTTTTAAATGGGATACCCTGTATATTTTTCCTTATCCGAATAGAGCTTTAAATTACCATTCTAAAAATATAGCACACTTTATATTTTGCTTAAATCTACTTCAAAATATAAAGGTTTTCAGTTTTTACGCGAGTTTTAAATGCACATTTTGTGAAGTAGGCTTTGGACGGAGCGGCCATATGGTTTAATTCAATTGTTTACTCGTAGTTGTCAGATTTTACTTCAGGATCAATTACTGAATTGTCAAATAAATCGCGATGAAGTTTGAAAATTACTAAAAATGGGTTATGATAGAGTGTTTCATACAAACCGGAGAAAATTCGGAAGCGGAAAGTAATTTGTATCACGAACGATATCCAGAGAGGCGTCAACCCTTCAAGGATATATTCGCTCGATTGCGACATAACCTAGTTAATAGTGGCCAGTTTGAAAAGAAACGACCCAAAAATTATGCATTAAACAGGGATAAGGAGTTAGAAGAAATAGTAGTTTTAGGAACTATCGTAAATAATGTCAACACTTCAACTCGACAGTTAAAAGAATCCACTGGACAACCAAGAACTAACGTAAATCGTACTTTGAAGAAGCACAAATTCAGGCCATACAGGACAAGAAAAGTTGACCACCGTAGAGAGATTTTCAATGGCGCGGCGTATGGATTTTTGCCAATGGCTTCTGGAGAATTGTAACCATGTTCCGAATTTTTCATTAAATTGCATTTGGACAGACGAAGCTTATGTAAGCAATGCATGTATTTTTAACCGTTACAATTCTCATACGTGGGCACAAGAAAATCCTCATTTGTGGAGCAAAGAAATCAAGGCAGATTTGGATTTAATGTGTGGGCAGGAACTTTTAGAGGCAGGGTTATGGTTCTATTTATTTACGAAGGAACACTCACCTCTCAGAGATATTTAGAAATTTTAAGGCAGCAATAGAACCTGTTGTTCTGACCTGCCGTTAATAGACCTTGGAAATATATATTTTCAATACAACGAGGCGCCCCCTCATAACGCTTAAAAATAACTTTGGTTACTGAAAATAATATAAAATAAATAAAAAAAATAATTTTTTAAAAAGAAATCGCAAATTTGCTATGGTCTGACGGAATGTCGGTGCCTGGTTATGTTTTCACTGATTTTATAGCATTTCTAAATCTTGTTGGAACAGCTATATAGTCAATTTGATTTCTGATAGTACTTTCACGCGAGTCTCTTAGGAATTTCCAGGTATAAATTCGTCGAGGAGGAAGTTCGAATAGGGTGTTGCTCAGTACAAGTTTATGTTCTTGACAGAAACTTATAAGATGATCTCCTCGATCATTTCTTTCTCCAAGTCCGAAGTTCCCTACGACATCTGCTACCTTGCCTTTTACAACCTTAGCATTAAAGTCGCCCATTACACAACTCTACAAAAATTTTTTTTGTTTTTGTCCTAAAATTTATTTTATGATTTTTCTATTCATTATGCTCCAAAATAAAGGAAAAGTACCCATATTCCATATAAAGTTTGCTTTTGTGGTAGTTATGATAATAATACATTTTTTTTGAATTATCGTAGGAATATTAAATAGTTCTGATATATTTAAAAATACCGCGAAAAAATAAACGGGTCATAACTTTCACACAGTGTCTACAGATGTCACTTAAGTGATAAACAACAATTGACTGTTTTGTAGAAGACTTAAAGAGATTAAAATGTCGTCGAGAAAGTGTAAATATGATGCTGATAGATTTTGTTATATATGTGGTGTATTTATTGAGGTACGAGATATAAAATTTTATTTAAACGCATGTAAAAAGCTTTGTGAAGCCTACAAAGCCTATTTCAACTGCCCTGTTCGGAATCTAGATAAGCCCTGGGCTCCACATGTTGCTTGTAATTATTGGGTAAGATGTTTAGAAGGTAAACAATTTTTAGTAAAAAAAAATATAAATATGTTTATTTTTATCTTTATTTATTTCAGGTTGGTATCGAGGCCATTAAGAACGGAGTATGAAATTCGCAGTACCGAGAATTTGGCGAGAGCCAAGAAACCACGTTAATGACTGTTATTTTTGCGTAGTAAATCCAGCTAAAAGACGTAGCGGCAAAAATGCGAAACCCATCGAATATCCTGACCTTGCTTCATCTTCTACTCCAATCTTACATAGCCCAGAACTTCCAGTACCTGAACCTCCTAAAAAATTGTCTCAGTCAAGCTCATCTCAGAGTTCAAATAAAAATATTGAAGATGAAGAATTTGTACTGTCACAGGCACCACCAAAACCCCATTTTCTTACTTCAGAAGACTTTAATGACTTAATAAGAGATTTGAATTTGCCGAAGAGTAAGGCACAGCTTTTGGGTTCTCGTTTGAAGGAATGGAATTTGCTTATTGATGTCAAAATAACAGAACAACGAAGTCGACATGAGATATTTGCTACCGTCTTTACCAAAGAAGATGGACTTTGTTATTGTAAAGTTATAAGAAGTTTGTTTGAAGCAATTGGGATGCCCTATGTTCCCAGTGAATGGCGTTTATTTGTTGACAGCTCGATGAAAAGCTTGAAAGCCGTTTTATTACATACCGGAAATAAATTTCCATCTCTTCCAGTCGCTCATTCTGTACATCTAAAAGAAAACTATGAAAGTGTTAAAATTTTACTCCAAGCTTTAAAATATCAAGAGTATAAGTGGCGGTTCATTGGAGATTTTAAGATGGTACGATTTTTAATAGGACTACAGGGTGGATATACAAAATATCCGTGTCATCTCTGTTTGTGGGATAGTCGAGCGGATGCTCAACGCTATGTTTAACGATCATGGCCACTAAGAACGGAACGGAATTTTGTGTTGAAAAACAAAACGTTAAATGTGAACCTACAGTCCCTGGCCAAATTATTAGACGCACTGTATTTTTTTTTTTAGTAATTTTATGTTTCTTAAGAGTTTTTATGCAATAATGGTATATTTAAACTACAATATTATTGATTTTTATTTAAAAGAATTGTTGTAGACTACATATTTGTATTTATTTTTAACATATGGCAACACTGTGTTGATAAAGTGATACATGAACGTAAACAAGTACAAACCTGTATCAGTCGCGATCGGAATCGAGTCAGGTACGGACGTGTTTCTGTGGCTTTATGGACTGTGATTGTTTGTTTAACAGTTTTATACTACTCAGTTATTAGTTTATTTTGTATGCAGTGTTTTAAAAAAGTAATTGGACTATTTTCAATATGGGTAGAAAAGGCGATCTTTCACCACGTAAAAAAGCTGAAGTGAAGGCCCTTGTGATTGCGAAAACATTTACAAACCGAGAAATATCACGAAGATTGGAGGTTTCTGAAGCTAGTGTACGACGCATAAAAAAAAAAAAATTGAGTCAGGGAAGGAATTAAGCCCGAAAAGAAAGAAAAGATGCGGTAGAAAACCAATTTTCACTCCACGGTCAGAGAGATGTTTGAAGAAAATTTGTGTAGAAAACAGATTTGCTACCACAAAGGTAATAAAATCACAACTCCAGGATGCTAGCGTAAATGCTTCTGAGCGCACTGTTCGAAGAAAAATTGAAAGAATTAGATTTTAAGGCCTGTCGCCCCGCCAGGAAGCCCAAGTTAACAGCTGCAATGAAAGCAAAGCGCCTGAAGTGGGCCAAACAATGGCAAGACAAAGATGTGGACTTCTGGAGATCGGTAAGATACAGCAATTTAATCAATAATTGATACATTATTATCATTTTCAGTTAAATAAAGCAAATAAACATGGAAGTTTATATACTTTTCCTATTTTTGACAGGTCTGCTTCAGTGACGAAAGCACATTCGAAATTTTGCAGAATAAAGCTCAGTATGTGCGTCGTCGTCATGGAGAAAAGTTTCATCCTGATTGTGTCATCCCGACGGTTTAAACATCCCACCAAAGTGATGATTTGGTCAGTCATCAGCGGCAAGGGCACTGGACGTCTGTACGTCGTCAAAGGAATATTGAGGCAAGATCAGTACAAAGAAGTATTACAAAATCGGTTGATTCCGCAGCTCAGAGAATGGTTTCCAAATGGGGAACCATTCACTTTCATGCAAGATGGAGCTCTCTGCCACACTACTCGGTCTGTTAAAGCTTTTTTGGCAGAAAAAAATATCCCTCTGTTGGATTGGCTAGGGCTAGCCCTGATATGAACCCCATTGAAAATGTGTGAGAGCTGATGAAAAGAGAAGTGGCTAAAGATGTGATTACCAACAAAACCCAGCTCCTAGAAAAGATTATTCATGTGTGGAATCATCATCCTCAAATGCAGGAGACAGTACAATCTTGCATTGATAGCATGCCGCGCAGAATTAAAGCTTTGATAGCGGCTAAAGGTGGCTCAACTAAATATTGACTTTTACTAACATTAATTTCACTTTTCTTTAAAACTTAATAAACTTATGCTTTTCTAAATTAATGCTGTTTTATTTATGTCAAATAAATAGGTAATTGATTGGATAATATAAAAATAAAAAACAAATCAATTTAAAATAATAAAACGATACAATATCACTCGGTAATTAATATTTTACATGAAATCTTGCAGTGCGTCTAATAATTTGGCCAGGGACTGTATTGTTGAACCTGAAAATGTATTACTGCCGCCTATACACATCAAGTTAGGGCTTATGAAACAATTCGTAAAAAAGCTAGATGAAAAATCTGAAGCTTTTACATTTTTAAAAAACTTTTTTCCAAAGTTATCAGAAGCAAAGATTAAAGCTGGAATTTTTATTTGTCCACAAATTAAAAAAAAATTTGCCAGTGAAGAATTTCCAAAATTACTTACTAGTGCTCAAAAAAAAAGTTGGAATAGTTTTTAAAGCAGTAGTCTCTGAATTTTTAGGTAATAACAAAGTTGAAAATGACCAAGAGCTAGTTGAAAACATGTTAGAAAACTTTAAAACCATGGATTGCAGAATGTCTCTAAAAGTACATATGCTGCATACTCATTTAGATAAATTTGAAAACAACATGGGGACGTACTCAGAAGAACAAAGAGAACATTTTCATTAAGATATTACGAACTTCGAACAACGTTATCAGGGCCAATACAACGAAAATATGATGGGGTTTATCATCTTTGATTGTGTTAGCCGATACTTATTGGAAATTCATAATAAAATTATATAAAAACAACACTATGTTTTAATTTCCAATATATTTAAAGTCACTTGACAATTGTTTCACCATACAATGGCTTCTTCAGAAGTAAATAAGAAAGAAAAATATTTGGTGGTTAAATAAACTATCCTTATTACATAAGATTATGCTAATCATTTTATTATATTATTTACAGACAGAATTATTTTAAGAATGCAAATCTATGGTACTATTTTTCCGAGAACTAATAAAGATTAAGTAAGGGTGAATGGTTTAAGTCTACCTGTTCGTTTAATAATTGATTGGAGTTTTTCCGTTTGTTAATTTCAAGACATTCAAGTAAATTTAGTTTTTTAGATTTATTTTCTACATGTAGGATTTTTAACGTATCATCAAAATTATGAGATTCGTTTATTATATGAGTTGCGTAATGTGAATTGTTCTTATTTTTTAAATAACTATGTTTATGTTCTTTAATGCGAGTTTCAAAAGATCTACCAGTTTGTCCTACGTAGGTTTTAGTACAAGATCCACAATTTAATAAGTAAACTCCTGATTTTAAGGAATTCTTAGATTTGGTTTTGTTATTCAAAACTTTATACTCCCTAAGGAATTACTGGTTTTGAATGCTATTTTATTGTTCTTTTTTATTAAATGTTTGGAAATTGTTCTAGTTATTTTCCCTGTGTATGTGAGTGTACTAAATTTTCCTTTTTTGTCATTAATTGTGGGATAAATTAGAGAGATTGCTTGTTTAAAGGATTTTTTATTCAAAATATTATTTATAATGTTGGGGTCATATGTATTACTTTGAGATATATGTTGTAGTTATCCCTTTTACTGTATTGTATTTTCATATCTTCAAGTACCCATCTCTTAAGTCCAGTTTGTTGTGCAATTTTAGCGGCTTTAGATTGATTATTTGTTTTAAGGCACATATATTTAGGATAAACTCTGAACTGTGTACACTACACAAAACAAAAAACTTCAAACTCTCAGAACAACCAACAAACGAAAAATCCCGACAATAGAGCCAGAAACCAAACACTTTACGGACCATACATTTCACAAGAGATTTGTTAATCTTACTAACTCAACATTCACCGAAGAGGAATCAAGACTACTTGAAAAAGGATTACAGTACAATTTAAAACCTAAGGATACCCAAAAATCAAGAGAAATCCTCGGAGTTGAATGTGAATTAGCGTTATCTAATGAAGACCCACATTTTAAATACATGGCAGCCAACAAGATTAAAAAATAATTATTTGAACAACCACAACCAAGACAAGCCAGAGAACAGAAAACAGCAGTATCGATCAAAACCAAAGCCAAAGAAAACAACATAATATTCACTAGAGCTGATAAGGGTAAGTCTGTGGTAGCTATTTCTAGAGAACAATATATATTTAAAACTCTTTCTTTTCTGAACACAGACAAATTTCAAGTATTAAATAATGACCCAACAAAAGTCTACCAAAAACTAATAAAATCTACTTTAAAAGATCTCACAATTTTCAATGATTTTGAAAAAAGCACTTTAACAATAATGAACCCACAGGCTCCAAAATTATATTCCCTAATTAAATTACATAAAAAGGATTTCCCTATTAGACCAGTTGTATCGTTTGTTACTGCACCATCAATCAAACTATCACAAAAACTCATCCCTTTACTACGACAACATTGCAAATTTAAACCGAAATATAGTATAGCCAATACGTACGAACTAATCGATAAAATTAAAAATATTAACTTACCGGAAAATTCTAGAATTATCTCATTTGATGTACAAAACTTATTTCCTAGCATCCCACCATATGAAGTCATAGAATTAGTAGATAAGCTCTTAATCAAGAATAAAGTAAACGAAATTATTAAACGGGATATTTTAGATTTACTTACGACGTGCTTGGATCAAAACTATTTTGAATTCAACGACAACTTTTATACATCTAAAGAAGGTCTAATAATGGGTAATCCTTTAAATCCGTTACTAGCGGAAATTTTCATGGATCATCTAGAACTAAAAATTCATCAAAACGCGATAAGCAAAAATATGGTTTACTGGTATAGATATGTTGACGATATCATTTCCTGTTTCACGGGAACAGATAGACAACTAACAATCCTCCTTAACTTCCTAAATAATTTGCATCCTAATATTAAATTTACCATAGAATTAGAAACCAATAACTCTATAAATTTCTTAGACATATCTATATCAAAAGTGAACAATAAACACGATTTCTCGATTTTTCACAAACCTTCACATACTGACACAGTCATACACAATAGCTCATCCCACCCGTATCCTCACAAAATGGCAGCTTTTAACTCTTTCATACATAGATTGTTACATATCCCTATGACTAAAACTAATTTTAACAAAGAATTCAACATAATCAAACAAATAGCAATTAATAATGGATATGACCCCAACATTATAGATAATATTTTGAATACAAAATCCTTTAAACAAGCAATCTCTCTAATTTATCCCATAATTAATGACAAAAGAGGAAAATTTAGTACACTCACATACACAGGGAAAATGACTAGAACAATTTCCAAACATTTAATAAAAAAGAACAATAAAATAGCATTCAAAACCAGTAATTCCTTAGGGAGTATAATTTTGAATAACAAAACCAAATCTAAGAATTCCTTAAAATCAGGAGTTTACTTATTAAATTGTGGATCTTGTACTAAAACCTACGTAGGACAAACTGGTAGATCTTTTGAAACTCGCATTAAAGAACATAAACATAGTTATTTAAAAAATAAGAACAATTCACATTACGCAACTCATATAATAAACGAATCTCATAATTTTGATGATACGTTAAAAATCCTAAATGTAGAAAAATAAATCTAAAAAACTAAATTTACTTGAATGTCTTGAAATTAACAAACGGAAAAACTCCAATCAATTATTGAACGAACAGGTAGACTTAAACCATTCACCCTTACTTAATCTTTATTAGTTCTCGGAAATAGTACCATAGATTTGCATTCTTAAAATAATTCTGTCTGTAAATAATATAATAAAATGATTAGCATAATCTTAGGTAATAAGGATAGTTTATTTAACCACCAAATATTTTTCTTTCTTATTTACTTCTGAAGAAGCCATTGTATGGTGAAACAATTGTCAAGTGACTTTAAATATATTGGAAATTAAAACATAGTGTTGTTTTTATATAATTTGATGGGGTTTAGTTAGAGAAAGTACTTATGAACTTGAAAGAAAAAGTAATAGGGTTCACTTTTAAACTTTTTTCCACTATTTTGTAATTTGATATGATAGTAAAAGTTGATAAAAATCATATATAAATATATCTGTTTCGATTTATCAATAAATTGAAATTTAAACTATGAATTTTCTAAAATACTGTTCAACGGTTCTCCTGGATACAAAAGCAAACTTTTTCAGGCCATATATTTTTTTTTCGTCTAACTGTCGATAAATCTATCGAAATTTCATACCCTCTTATCAAAGTCAAAATTCATGTTGACCTGTGTTATTAGTGTTACTTTTTAGTTTTTGGTCATTTTAATTAAATCTTATATCTTATACTTTAAATATTTACAATAAATTAAAGAATACAGATTAAAAAAATTGGCTGGACAAATTCGTGTGTATTTATTTCTCATTCTATTATGTCCAACTTCATTCATTCCTGTTATGTTTAAAGTGCTGAAAATAATGTTTAATTTACCTTAATCAAGATCCAGCCCTGTGTATCCGTCAAGTAGTTAACAAGCACACACAAAATTCCGATTTATTGTTGTAGGTTGTTGACATAATAATGTCAACAGAAGTTGCTCATTATAAGTTGAGACAGGTAATCCATCTGAAAACCACGCCTTGTTACCATACTTCCGTCCCATGTCACGCAGAATAGACGTAATTAAATGCCTAGTTTTTAATTAAAGAATAACCTTTTTAAATGACCTTCTTCATATTAATTGAGGGATTCCAATGAGAAGAGTAATATGCAGACGTTGTCTCTAAAATATTTTAACCATTTGCGACAATAACAACGAAAGGGTCACACGTAGCAAAGGCTAACGACACCTCCGAGATATCCCCTGTTCTTCTACAATATTGCCCTGTTCTTTACCTTTTGCCCCTTTTGATCCTTTAACTGATGGTTTAAAAGGAGACGTGTGAAATGCCTATTTGTTTTTCGAAAAAAAACCTTAAAAGTTATTTAAGCTAGTTAAAGGACAACGGTCTATTGTTTTTCTACAGTGTCTCAAACAAGTTGACCTTCAGTTCTAATCTGGTGTGGAGTTAAATCCCAGATAGAAAAACAGAGTATGTCATTTACATACACGGTTTCTTGCCAAATCAATGATCCATTAGAAACTGGAATGAGTACGGTGCGGCCCAAGTAAAAACACTGTACAGAATTCCAACGCGTCCATGCAGCGTTGCTAAAAACCGGAACGGTCTGGTAGTAAAGTTTGTTGAGAATGCGTAACGGAGTTGTCATTCTATTTTTTAATTTTAATAGCAAGTTTTATATGGTTATATATAATTGATTAAAGTACGCATTTAGTACATATTATTAAAGTCCGTACGATTTGTAATGGCATAGTCGGCAATAAAATGCTAGACAGAATAAAAGATATTGTGCATCCTGCTTCCACTTATACTTCAACAGATGTTGTTCCGCCTTAAATATCGATCTGATCAATGTAAGACAGCCGTCATTAACGATCTCGATTATATTATTTGGGAGTACGAGAAATAGACTCAATTGTACGTGTCATTATTAATTTAACGAGTACACCCATACTCAGAGATGGATTCAGGTAAATCTATATTATAAGTATTAGGAAGTATTATGATTATGAGTTTTGGACATACGGAGATTGTCTTTTTATAATGGACAATAAGAAGGGAAAATCGGAGAGGATATTAAACATTCACTCATATTTCTAATAATTGCAAGGCTTTATTGGATATAAAGATAAAGTTATAGCATATTTATATCAAAAGATATTTACATGAATTATCACAGTTCTAAAATAATACAGTCAGAATTAGAAACTACTTTAGGTGAAAGTTTCAGAATGTTTATTTAATATAATATTTTGAATGTAATAAAAGAATTAAAGCTAACCTAAATGTTGCAGGTGCAAATTTAACAGTAGAAAATTGATATGGGTAAAGTCCCTAAAATTACAAGTAGGTAAATATGTTGGTATGATATAATTTGCCAAGAAGTAGGTACCTGCGTTTTGGCAACATATTTTTTTTGAAAAATAAATATACAAATAAACCATATTTAGATTGTATTAGGATAAAACATCATCATCAGAATCAAAATTAGAACTGCTACTATCAGAAAATGATCCTTCGTCTACATTAATAACAGTTGGTGGCACCGTTACTTCAAGTATGTTCTCTTTTTGCCATTATTCTTTGATTATATTTTCTGTATGCGTTTATACGACTGATCCAGTTTTCTTTGGTAACTATGTGCAGAGCTGCCTTCCAAACAGATATTACTGCATTATCATCGTGCCTCGCCTTACAATGTTTTTATTAAAAAATCCTTTGCACTGAGACCACACCAATTCTATGGCATTAAATATACAGTGGTAGGGAGGCAATCTTAAAACTTGGTGACCCATTTCAACAATTAATCCGTCTGTGGCATACAGCAAGTTTGTTTTGTAATTTTTGATAATTTTTAACAACTCACATTTTAGACCATTTTCTGGCAAATTAATCTGCTTACTTCGCAGCCAATTGATGATTTCTCCTTTTCTTGTCGATCCATTTGGTACACTTTCACTAAGTCTAGAATGATATCGTACATTATCCATAATGATTAAAGACAGCCTTTCGAGCTTCGGCAGCAGTTTTTCTCTCAGCCATTTTGCAAAGAATTCTGCGTTCATAGTATCGTGGTAGTCATAACTCTTGTTTTTTGTGAAAAAGGCAAGCTCACTCCCATCTATAAATCCGTTGCTATTGCCAGCGTGAACGATGATGTATCTTTTTACAGAGGCTGCTTTTTTATTCCATACAGATCGAGGATTTTCATCGTGCCAAGTCCGTATGCTGCTTCTATGTTGGTGAATGCATATTTCGTCTAAAAACACAACGTCTAGAGGACCGTCAGAAGTCATATTGGCAACATACTCTCTCAAAAACATAACTCGTTTTGATGATATTTCTGGTTTTTCCATGATGTATCTTCTTCCATTGTCAATTTTGTATTTGAATCCTAATTGTTTCATAATTAAACCAAGTGTGAATCTGCTGCAGCTTAAAATTTGTTTTAATTCTAGCTATTTACGTAACATGTTTTCCTTCTACAATTAGGTCATGAATAACTTTTCGGATCTCACTTTTCTCGGACCTCCTCAAGTCTCTGGTCGTTGGAGCTCTTCTTATCCTCGTATGCTCTTTTATAGCACCATCAATGCCTTCTTGTTTTATTCTGGCTACCGTTCTCAAACTTAGTTTTAGTGCCTCGGATGCACACTTAATCACAGACAAACTTGTCAATGAGTTTTCTTTTTTAATTTGGAAATAACCAAGAACATTTAATACTGACTTCCGACTTCGACCATTCAATACTTCTAGTGGCATTTTGAATTTTATTTGTAATATCTCTATCGACAAATAATCACAAATAACAAACAAATTCAAATGCGACCCTGTTTTATAGTGGAAACTCCTGTCATTAGCGGCTAGTTGGTGCTATCTCTGTCGAGTGTACGATTCCGGGGCGTAATAGACAAAGGTAGAACACTGACAGATAATTGGGTGGGACTTGCCATTTTTTAGCATACGAGTAAAAGCAGGTACAATAGTTAGGCACCTTCTCTCTCAGTTTTATGGCCGACTATGCCATTACAAATTGTACGGACTATATTTAATTTATTCTCTATCAGGTAAAGGTATGCACGATAATTTCACTCCAATAGATTAGAGACCACCAGAGACCAGGGCGTACGCGCCGAGGTTAAAATAGAACTCGGCAGTGAGAGATATTGTTTGATAAGAAAAGTCATCAAACCAGTTTGGACAAATCTAAACGATATTAAAAATACCAAAAAGACATTAGCGAAAGTCTAATAAAGGCAAAACCAGAAAATGAAAACATAGACGAAGAAATAACCGATCAAGCGCAATTAGTGTTCCGTACGTTGATTACTTTTAAAATAAAAAATTTCATTACGGAAGTATATTATGATCAGTGACTTCACAAAACACATCCCAAATGAGTTTTCAACATAGTTTTTTTCCGATCTTTAGTGAAAACTGATGACCTTGAATTTTTTTTTTTTTTTTTTTTATATACCAGATAACTTATTAAAGATAATGCACTCCTGATAATTTTCATACAATCTACACCCTATAGAGAATATTCCAAAATTTTTTAAAAATTTTTTTATCAGTACTTTTCGAGATAAAGTGGGGGGACAGCGATTTACCGCACTTATATACTTTTGTACCCGTCTTTTTACAAGGTTTCATTTGACATCCCACTCGATGATCTGGTAAAAAAAAAAAATTTCACTTCCAATTTCACCCCCCAAAACTAACTCTTTAAGTAAGAATTTAACTTTTAAAACTACATAGCTCTGATAAGACCATCAATCCCTATATTAGGGCTAAATTTGAACTTTCTATCTCAAATAGTTACGGAGAAAATCGGTGTGACAGACAAACAGACAGACGGACAACGGAGCGGTCTTATAAGTGTTCCGTGCGGAACACTAAAAACAACAGCGTTTAAGAACGCCAAAAAATACACTGTAAATCTAGAAAACCTGGTGAAAGACTCAGTCCTCAAACGCATATGCTTCTGGCGAAAGGAGATAAATCATGAGCAAAAAACAATAATACAGCAATATAAAACTTAAAAGACATAAACAGAGAGATATTAAAAGCCATTAGGTGGGATAACAGAAATTTTTAAAGCCGAAATTATTAACAAAACAATAGCTTAAAGGTGTTTGAAACAAAGATTTAACAACGGGAGGTGTGAAATTAATAAACATAAGAATAAAAACGGAGACATTGTTACAAACAGAACCGAGCTTTCAGGGACAGTGGAGGAGCTTTATACAGAATTATATGGAAATTATCGTAAAGACCAAGCACCACAGGAAATACCGAGAAGAAAAGTAATCAATCAAAAGTCGGAGGAGGAAATTCCGGAGATATCAACTAGCCAAATAAAGCATGCACTAAAGAAAACGAAAGAGACTCCGGGACAACATGGCATAATAATCGAGGCCATAGCACTTCCTAATAAAATTAAAACCCTCTTTCATTTATGCCTGCATAATGCCTCAATAATAACATGCTGGATTTCGTTCAGGCTTCGGAACAAACGACCAACTACATACCGTAAATTGTTAATTGTGAAATTCATAGAATGCAACAGACCGCTAATACTTGCTTTTGTGGATTTCCACAAGGCATTCGACACCGTTCAATGGATAGTATCATGGAAGCACTCATTGAAAGGCGATACGTCACCTTGATTTAAAATATACAGTAGAATCTCGATTATCCGAAATAATATGGACCAAAGCGATTTCGGTTAATTCGAATTTTTTTATAAAATAGAAGTTTAGAATGCATACAACGTTGCAGATTGACTTAAAAGCATTTATACGATATGCTATTACGTACTTATACGTACGTGTTTTTTAAAACAAAAAATAGAACAATTAGTTTTACTTATTTTATGTATATGTACGGAAAATCGAAAATAAAACAGTTTCATTCTTAACTTTATTGTCTTAAAAATGAGGTAATTTTTAACTGCACTCGTTTTACGTTAGTTCTGTTTTTGGCTGCAATGTCTCTCCAACGTTTGATAAGCAAAACGTCCGCGGCAGTTGCATTTTCTTGTTCTACATAAGTTAACGCTTTTTCTAGGGCCTCTAGTCCTTCTGAATGTGACATTTTTTACTGGAATATTGTCAGTGGCTTCTACTTCGTTATTCATCACTGTCTATTTTATTAGCATTTTTGTATACACTTTTAATTAATTCTTGGTCAGTCATTTCATCTTCCACACTATCACTGTTTAACCATTCGCAAACATCGGTTTCAGTAACACTTTCACATCCTGATATTCTTGTAATAATTTGATGTAAACTTTCATTATCTTCTGTTTCTGCCTCTGAGTAATGTCTCTCCTCTTGTGGAATCAATTTTGACCAAGTTTTTACCAGATTCCAGGCTGAAGCTATCCAATATATAACATATTGCAAATTTATCTTCTTCTACTTCTTCTAAAATATGCTCCAATAACAAACGCCTGTAAGTGCGTTTTAAATTTTCCAGTACACCCTGAACCATAGGCTAAATGAGAGAAGTTATAGCAGGAGGCAAAAACATTGCTTTAATTTCCCCACTTTCAAGTTGCTCCGCTCTTGGGTGAGTGGGGGCGTTATCTAGTAACAGAATACATTTTCTAAGATATCTATGTTCTTTTAAAAAAAGTCCACTTTGGGAACAAAATCTTCAAAAAACCAGTCTTTAAATAGAGTCGCGTTTATCCAGGCTTTGTTTTGATTTTTATACAAAACATGCGACGAATATTCTTAAAGGTTTGTGGATTTGCTGAGTTACCAATACATAATAATGGGAGTTTGTGTCTTCCAGAAGCATTACTGCATGCAAAAACAGTAATACGTTCTTTGCTACGTTTGTAACCAGGTGCTCCAGCTTCCGTTTTTGAAGCTAATGTATTTGACGGCAACATTTTGTAGTACAAGCCTGTTTCATCACAATTATAAATTTGGTCTGGTTGTAAACCATGTTCTTTCTTAAGCTGCTCGAAATTTTCTGCAAATTTTTCTCCACAAACTTTCAGTTAACGTACACCATGTCTTTTTTTTCCACCTGTCTAGCCATCCATCACTTGCAGAAAAATTTACAGGCGCTTCAATAAGCGGCAACTCTTCGTTTAAAATTCACTGCCTTATGTTTTAAAATTCGTATTCCACGTAAACCATAAAAATAAAAAATTATCCACTTTTTGGTATTCTCCGCTTTTCATACTTTTTCGTGCCTGTGTGCACGCACGGGTATAAGGATTAACCCTAGAAAAACCAAATTCATGATTAACTTGGTACTCTCTAGTAACCCTAAAATATTTGACGAAGAAATCGACCAAGTAGACAGGTACATATATCTACGCCACGAAACAAGCATCCTCGACTGAAACCCAACATCTAAAATCAGAAGAATCATTCTAGCTTGGGCAGCGTATGAGCTCTAAATATAATTAAGAACGACATTTCAATTAGTTTGAAGAGGAAAACATTCAACGCATCATTCAAGTCTTCACCTATGGAACTGAGACATATGCACTTACTGTAAAATTTACACATAAACTGAGGATTGCGTAAAAGAGGTTAATACTTGGTGTGACTCTTAATGATAGAATAGGCAACGAAGATCTGCGTAAACGTATTGCAGTCACATATGACATCACGCGTCTAGCTACTTTAAAACGGAAATGGGCAAGACACATGGGTCAACTTAGAGACATGAGATGGACGCGTAAAGTATTGGAATGGAGACCAAGGGCAGATAATCGTCAGACCACCGACACGTTGGTCAGATGATATTAAAAAGGCTGCTAACAACGGATGGCAGTTTGCGCAGGATAGACAGAAATGGAATTCTATCGGGGAAGCCTATGTTCAGCAGTGGAGGCAAAGAGCTGGTAGATGATTGATAATAATGAGAGAAGAGTTTTATTAAAGTTTGCAAGAGTCAGTAAACCGTTAAATGTTTTAAATTTTAGAAATGTAGGACCACTTACTTTTAACCAAATCGTAAGTCATCCTTTGGGGGAGGGTATGCACATAGACAGGTGACTAAATGTACGGTAAATTATACACAGCTCTCCAACTGTAATATCTACACTTTTAATATTGTGTGCTTTAAAAACTCCTCGGCCTAAATTTAAAGTAACTGAGGATATATACTCTTTGTTACTTTATTTGCCGTATGATATATTTTGCTGAATCTGATGGACCATAGATCGCTGTTCGAATTTGTTACGAAATAAGATTGGTTTGGTTTTCGACGTACTTTTAATAATTTGCCGGTTTATTTATACTTTCGTAAAGTTATTGAGTATTTCTCTCACATATTAGGTAAGAAAAAACATCACACACTATTCCCAAGATGCAGTCAAGAACGCTGTATATTGTCTTGACTCAGTGTCTCATACAATGTAATTTTAATGAAGCTAGATACCAAAAGAGCTTCTGGTGCTTATGGAATACCTGCCATATTACTCAAAAAATGCACGGGCAAACTAATACTCGTTTTCTGTAGCCTTTTCAACCTCTCTTACAGGAAGGGAATATCTCTTCCTGCTAGAATTGTGCTGTTCAGACGATCCCCCAAAAAAAGGCAAGGAGACCTTGCCAAATAATTACCGATCAGTCGTGCGATTTTCAATAATATCCATAGTTATGGTAAAGGTTATCATTCAGCATCCTCTAAAATATCTGGAAGGATTGAATATTTTTCGATCATCAGTATAGCTTTCATAACCAATGATCAACAGATTTTCTAGCCTATGTCACATCTGTTTCGAATACCGCGACAGAATATTTTGGAGAATCTCGACGGGTGCATTTGATATATTGCCGAGGCTTTATACTGTCTCTCACTCTATTTATACTAACGATCTGTTGGAAAGGACTAGGATTCTAATTCACAGGTTGGCAGATGACAGTTCGCTTATTTCTTGATTGATATTTTCTGATATGAGGATGATATTTAATACTACACACTACACTTAAGGAATTTTTAATTAGTACATTACATTACAATGGTAATGTAGCTATGTAAATGAACTCATTCTATAGCATTATAATTTCAACAATTAAATATTAGTTCGGATTTCCAAACATTATTTGCAAACGATACATCTTTTGTAGCCGTAACCAATGTGCTAGACACAGATACACTACGTTACAGTGTGTTCGGCAAGGCTCCATACTGTGTACTACACTTTTCCTCCTTTACTTTAACGATTTGCTGGAAAGAACCAGGAATCCAATCTACAGCTATGCAGATAATAGTACGCTTATTTCTTCATTTACTTTGAATGCTCGAATATCAGTTATTCACGCGAGTATCTGTGTAGGTACTGGGCACTCGTTCGCAAAGAAACTCCTTCTTGAGGTGCCCGTTTACCAAGTAGAATTTAAACCTACCGGAACCCGACGTAGTTATGTCGGAATACTCCATTGCTCTTCACTTTATGAAGAATATTCTAGAATTTTTTTCAAAACTTTTTGATCAGTACTTTTCGAGATAAAGGGAGGGCAGGGGTTTTTAGCCAGTTATTAAAATAATGTAAAGAAAAGTGTGCGCAAGTATTAATTCATATATATTTTTGAACTAGTGTTTTCATAAGCTATGATTTAACACCTCACTCGTAGACCTGGTAATTTTTTTTTTTCCATTTTTGATTTCACCCCCAAAATTAACCCCTTAAGTCAAAATTTAACTTTCGAAACTACACGACCCTGCTTGGGCCATCAATTCATATACTTGTGTCAAATTTTAACTAGCTATGTCAAATAATTTCGGAGATAATCGAGTGTGACAGACGGACAGACAGGCAGACGGATAGATGCACGGACGGACCGATCGTCAGACGGATAGATGAATAGATGGACAGACAGATAGACGGATAGAAGAACAGGCAGACAGACGGACAGACGAACAGACACTGAAATGATCCCGTAAGTGTTTCGTACGGGACACTAAAAAGTAATTATTAATGTATTAAAAATTAAATGGGTACAATCGTATCTAAAATCGTCGTATTTACAAACAACGAATAAAAGTAAACGAACTATCTCCCATTTTCCTAATCTAATTTCAGTTAAATTACCTTAGAAAATACCTAAATAATCGTTCGGAAAATCGCACTGGCCACCTTTTGATTGGGCCCATTATTCAACAGTTTTGCTGAACATACAGAGAACTACAAAGGGATTGGATCCCTTCTCAATTCAAAAGTTTCCCTTTAGTTGTAAAGTTCCGTTAAGTTTATTTTATGAATTTGGGTCAAAGTTAGGCGAGAAATTATACAGTGACGAACAAAAATTTAAAATTTTTTTTTAGAAGGGCCTTTTCAAAAGGTTGCTTTAAAAAACATTGTTAAATGGGGTGATCGGCATTTATATTTTTTAGGATATTTTTTTTGATGACCTCTTTTACACAAAAACTCAATTGATAGGAGGAAAATGATAATGGCCTCTTTACTAAAAAGGTACAAATACGTTTTATATTTAGCTTTTTAAAAATGTACAGGGTCAGTCAACGATAGAGTAAAGTTCAGTATCTCATTTGTTTCGGGAATTACGAAAAAAGGTTAAATACAGTAGTTTTAGGGAATGTTAAAATGCACAGTTTAAAATTATTTTTGAGTGCACAGGGTACTTCAAAAACATCCTATTTTCTAATGTATTTTTAAACTCTGCGTAAAATTTTATAACTTTTTTTTATTAATAATATTATATACCTAAACCTAGTAGTGTTTCTAAATATTTCAATTTAAAAAAAAAATACTAGTTTTCAGTTTTGTAAAAAATTGCCAGTAGGGCTATTGCTCTTGAACGTGGAATAAATGATACGAGTGTTCTATAGAGATGAAAAAAAAATATATGTAAAGAAATTTGAGTTAGATGCTACAGGGTGTTCAAAATAAATTTATGCATTTCGACTATTTTAAATTGAAAAATCTCAAATTTTTTAAACGTCACACCCTGTATATTATTATTTTTCTGATAGATTTTACAAAACCCTCCAACTTTTATTAAGAATGTCATATACCTATTTCTAATAGTTTTCGATTTATTTTGATTTTTTCAATTTTTACCCTTATTTTTAATACACTTACGCTATAACATCTTAGTTGCCACGACAAAACAAAAACGTAGGCATTGTCAAATTTTGACATGTCTATTAAGCAAGTAAAAATAGTTTAATTTGTTGTAGTAGGTGACGTATAAAGGTAATAGTTACGGTTTTTCCTAAAAATGAATTAATTGATATACTACTAATACTGGGCAAGGCCGGAAAAAATTGTCTTTTGGCAGTGAAGCTTTACGGAGCGAAATATCCTAATAGACGTATACCTTCTAAAAAATCTTTTCAGTGCTTAATTGAACGGTTTGATGGTAGTGGTAGCGTTGAGTATACGAAACGGAAAGTAATAAACCAGAATGCTACTAATGAGGAAAAAGAAATGGAGATTTTACTTCATGTTGAAGATAATTCCGAGGTCAGCAGCCGCCAACTGCTGCAAAAGCAAGGGAAAAATTGAAAAATTCAAAATAAATCGAAAACTATTAGAAATAGGTATATGACATACTTAATAAAAGTTGCAGGGTTTCGTAAAATCTATCAGAAAAAATAATAATATACAGGTGTGTCATTTAAAAAAATTTGAGATTTTTCAATTTAAAATAGTCGAAATGCATAAATTTATTTTGAACACCCTGTAGCATCTAACTCAAATTTCTTTACATATATCCTTTTTTCATCTCTACAGAACGCTCGTACCAACTATGAGTATTTCATCTTTAGAAACAATGGCACTACTCGCAATTTTTTACAAAACTGAAAACTGGTATTTTTTAAAAAAAATGAAATATTAGAAAAAACTGCTAGGTTTAGGTATATAACATTATTAATAAAAAAGTTATAAAATTTTACGCAAAATTTAAAAATAAATTAGAAAATAGGATGTTCCATTTAAAAAAACATATGTTATATCGGCCACACTTTTTTGAAGTACCGTGTATACTCAAAAATAATTTCCCTAAAAACTGTTTTGGTCATTCCCGAAACGAATGAGATAATGCACTTTACTCTATCGTTGACTCACCCTGTACAAATGAGATAACTTAAATGCAGAAAAGACTGCGGAATATTTCATGTAAGTTAAGTGTTATAGGATGTATAAAGTTATTTGCCGTAGTTAAGAATGAAAGCGATTTTCTATATTATAATTTTTGACTTAAAAATAATTACTGAGAACATAGTTTAATTTCAGTATAAGTGCGCCAAGTTTAAACTTATTAGTGAATATGACTCTAAACATCAACTACAGGACAGTTCAACCATAAATCTCATTCTATTTCTCCTGAAGAGCTAATGAAGGTGACAAAAAAGACTTGAAAGCACGAAATCAACTGACTGTGTTCGAGTGATTAAAAGTATAAGTAACGTCATTATAATACTACTCCTCTATGTCGATTCTGTTACGCTTCCTAATTATTTAAAAGTAGTCAATGTACTACCTAACCATACAAGAAACAACAAACATGATGTTAGTATATTATATGCCATACTGAATATCATTCCTAAGATTCTAGAAAGGTTGTCAGAAACAGAGTGTTTCCTAAACAACTAATAGGTTGTACAAAAAATATTGAGCCTTTTTAAGAATTTTATTAAACTAAACATATTCCATTTTATTCGACGACCTTTGCCCATTTTTCTGGAGACACCATTATCAGTGGTTATCACAAGCCTCCTTTCAAACTAACTTAACACCATTCAAAAAGTTCTGTAGGGACCCAAACCAATAGTAAACTGAAAGTGCAAGGTCTGGGCTATAAGGTGAATTCATTAGAAGTTCTCAGCCAAGCTCTCTCAATTTTTGACGAGTCATTAACGATGTGCGTGGCCTAGCGCTGTCATTGTGGAACACGACACCCTTTCTGTTGACTAGTTCCTGCCGATTTTTTTAACCGCTTGCTCAATTCTATCAATTGCTGAGAGTAGAGTACAAAATTAATCCTTTCGCTAGGCTACAGCAGGTCTTAATGCACGATTCTCTTCCAATTCCATCAAATCAATAGCAATCCGGGCTTTGTCATCGGTTATCGAGCTTCCTCCTTTTTCGACCTCGATCTTATTCACACATTATTATAGTACGTGATCTACTTTTTCTTCGTCCTACGTTCCAGTAAACATTCACAGATAGAAATTCGACCGACTAAAGTTTTTAGCGTCAAATCATGTAGCACCAAAACAAGGAGCTTCTTTTTATAACCAGAGTGATGGATGTTATTTTTCGACCAGTTTGAGGAGCATCTTTGACATCGAAATTTCCAGAATAATAGCGACTAAACCATTTTTTAGCTTTTATTTTTGATGATATATCTTGACTTATTATACACCTGCGCAACATTTGTACATTTATCGAAGTAAAATTTTAAAATGTAGCGAGCTGGCAACAGACAGCTGAAGTACGGTTGAAGCATCAACTGTCGGATGAAATTAAAATCAAACGAGGAGTACGTCAGGGTTTTTCAATGAAGCACTCACTGGTACCACCGAAGGAATCAACATCAACGGCGTTAACATAAATAACATTAGATACGCCGATGATACATTAATTATCCCTAATAACGGAAAAGATCTACAAAAATGTATGGATAAAATAAATATGTGATTATAAGCAAAGGATCTAATATTGAAAATGGTATTATTACAGTCAGTGCCACAAAGATAGAGAGAGTTGATAAATTGATGTATCTCGGTAGCAATATCAACGACCACTGGGCCGCATTTATGAAAAACAAAAAAACTATTCACGACATATCATTGAAACTATGGATGAAAATGGTAGGCTGCTATATTTTTCCAGTTCTCTTGTAGAGCATGGAAGCGTGGACGCTAACTGAAGCAATGCTTTAACGTCTCGAGGCATTCGAGATTTGGGTGTATCGACGACTGCTGAAAGTCAGTTAGATAGACAGAATTAGTAACAACAGCTTTCTTACTCGCATAGACAAGGACAAGGGTCTATTCCTTATAGTCCCCTCTACTGGTTACTGGACCGGAACTGATGGTCTTGCTTATGCCATTGGTTCCGCCTGAGTAATTCCAGGGTTAGGCTAAGTATAAATAGGGTAGATTTATAGTTTAGCTTTAGTCAATAATCGCTCCTGATGAAGCTAACATGGTCAGCGAAACGCGCGTAAAAATAAAGTGTTTGATGTAGTGGTGATATATACTGAGTAGTATAAATACCTCCGTTCATAATTGGTATTTTTTTTTAATTAAATGAAAAACATTTAGATTAACATCATATTTCAATTTCATCAAATTCTTAAGAACAGTGGAATTATGAGGTGGTCACGAACATCAAGCGACGCAAATTAGAATATTTTGGCCACATTATGAGACATCCAAAAAAATATGAGGCAGTGGTACGAAAAGTCTACGTTCAACTCTTCCGAGGGACTGTCAATAAAACGATCATCATCAACATGGTAGCCAGCATGATAATCAACGATCGTTTTAAACGGTCATGGTACCCGAAGAAGCAGAAGAGCGAACTTTTGCAGAAATTTCACTCATCTTCAAGGCGCTCCAAATTAGCTTTATAAATAATCTGTTCTTAGATTAGTGAGATGTAAAGAGCAGTGTCAGGAGTAAGATTGTTGGGATATTTAGATCTTTTGATGGAGTCCTGAATTTTTCTAGGATAGAAAAGTCGTCTTTCATGGCGAAACTGTCCCCGATAGGAACCTATATCGTAACCTATGCTATAATGTAGGGAAGGCTAATAGTAGTTGATACAGAAGATATTACTTCTCAATCTTGGTTAATCGTGGAGATAATTAAAAAAGTGTCCCATGATCACTTTTTTTTCAAAGTGATATATCTAAGTAACTTTTTTAAGCTAAGAAAATAAAACTAAATTGCAGTGTTATGGTACACTCTACAATTTATTTTACAACAGTTTCCGATGGGCCAAGCCGAAATTAAAATATTAGAAAAATGCAAATAAAAATTTTATCAATCGATTTCTATCAGATCTAATTGAATGGCCTCTTCGAAAAAAAATATATAATATTTGTCTGTGTCGCCTTACAGCGTGTCAAGTTTCATTACAACCCAAGTGGTGCAACATGTTGAAAAAAAAGCAAGTGGACATGTACTCTACGACCGCTACGGTAACGCTTTTAAACGTGATCGTTATTATTATTTCACTAAACAATTTCACAAATATCACCGCTTAAAAATTCTCCGATACTTACGGGTATGAAAGACTTACGTATGTGCTTGGTTACGAATGATTTCAGGAAAAGCTCCCCGTTCGTTAGCGTCCCACGAGCGGGTCAAGTCCGTACCTGATTATGATTAGCGCATAGCTGTGGTACATTCTCGCTCTTCCTATTTACTCAGTTTCACAAATTCCTAATTGAGAGACGTATTGTTTATGTCAAAAAATATATAATATTAAGTGAATCAAGGAATGGTGTAAACTAATTTGACTATGTCTGGGAAATGTAATAATTGTGGCTTTATATTGCGAAAGGATGGAAAACGAAAGAAAATATTGTGAACTGAAGATGAAGCGCGTACTTACAACGTTCCTCACATGAAACTACTTAAAGTCGGAGATGTTCTGTGTAATAAATGTCGATTAATTCCGTACAGAACTTTATCGACTACTGAAGACGTAAGCGCAGGATCTTCTTATATTGTTATAGATACAGAACAACGCGACATCTTCCAACTTGAATCAACGGACGAGGAAGAATATTATGATGATGATGAAGAGGACTTTCATATACGTCACAGTTCCGGTGAGGACTTTTTGATACTGCCGTTTCAGAGGGTAGTTTCGACTCATAAATACTGTGTTTAGTGTATCTCAAAATCTAATATCATCTTCTTCTTCTTCTTCTTCTTCTTCTTCTTCTTCTTCTTCTTCCACGTACTGTAGGCCTCAGGCCTGTAGTTTCCAACTCTTCTTGGGATGTTGATGTCTATGATTCGAGCCATCTCTTTGGAGGTCTTCCGTGGTGTCCGTGGTTTACCATCTCGCCCGATTCTCGCTAGTCTCTCCTCAGTCATTCTCTCCATGTGATCTCTCCAAGCTCTTCTACGTTTACTTCCCCATCTGATTATGTCTTCCACTTCGCATTCATGTCTTATGTCTGTGTTTCTTTTCCTATGTCTTAGTGTGTATCCTGAAATGTTTCTAAGTATTTTCATCCCTGTTGTTCGCAGAATGCTTTTTGCTCTTTTATTGTGTGCTCTTGTTTCCATAGCGTATGTTAGTGTGGGTCTGACACATGTTTTGTACATCCTTACTTTTGCCTTTTTATTCATACATGTCCCGAAGTGCGCCTGATATTCGGCTGGCTTTGTTTGCTTGGTCCTTCACTTCATTTGTTCTATTTTGGCATGAGGTGATTTGTATGCCTAGGTAGTTAAATGACATGACTTGTTCTACTGTTTTATTTTCCAGAGCAAGTTTACATCTTATTGGCTCTTTAGATATAACGAGGATTTTGATTTTTGTGTTGGATACCTGCATGTTGAGGGCTTTAGCTTTTGTATAGAATGAGTGCAGAAGCCACTGTAAGTCGTCTTCGTTTCTCTGCCACGATCACAGCCTCGTCTGCATAACAGACAATGTTGATTTTACCCGTCGTAAGTGAATATCCTTCCTCTATGTCTCTGATATGGGTTATTATCTCGTCCATTATTAAGTGGAACCGTTGCGGGCTTAAAGAGTCCCCCTGTCGGATCCCGGTTGGCGTTTATATTTCCTCTGTCAGTCTTTGATTAACTAAGATGTGAGTGCCTGTATCTATTATGTTTTTTTGGCACATGTTTTCTTTTTAGGATATCAACTACGTGTTTTAGTCTTACTCTGTCAAATGCTTTAGTGAGGTCTATAAAGCACATAAATGCGGGTTTTCTATGACCTTCTCTACTACTTGTCTGACTATGAACATGGCATCTACGGTTGACCTATTTTTTCTGAAGCCTTGTTGTTCTTCCAATATGTTTACATGCTCACTTATTATTGCTTCTATGATCTTTGTAAAGAGCTTCATAGTTGAGCTTAACAGAGTTATACCTCTATAGTTTTCTGGTAATTTCTTGTCTCCTTTCTTGAATATAGGAATGGTTATGCTTTTCATTATGGACTTCTTTGGTTGATAATATTTTATTGAATAGCTTTGTAAATTCTGCCATTAATTGTTGCCCTCCATATTTCAGTAGCTCATTTGTTATGTTATCTAGCCCGGGTGCTTTCCTGTTTTTAATCTTTTTTGCGTGTTCTATCGTCATTTTCACCCGGTATCGATCGATTTTCTCATCTGCCTCCTCATCCTCGTCTTCTCTTTCGAGTGCATCTGCGTACAACTGCTCAAAGTAGATTTCTAATCTAATATCAAAACAATACAAATAAAGGCTCGATATCAAGCTCTTGTTAAAAGAAGGATTTTCATTCCATTGTTTACTGAATATCATCAACAACACGTCTCTCAATTAGGAATTTGTGAAACTGGGTAAATAGGAAGAGCGAGAATGCACCACAGCTATGCGCTATTCATAATCATGTACGTAAACGTAGACGCATCACATGGCGCGTGGGGCGCTAATGCACGGGGAGCTATTCCTGAACTCATTCGTAACTAAGCGCATACGTAAGTCTTTCATACTCGTAAGTATCAGGGAATTTTTAAGCGGTGATATTTATGAAATTGGTTAATAAAATAATAATAACGATTACGTTTAAATGCGTTATCGTAGCGGTCGTAGAGTACATGTCCACTTACTTTTTTTTTTCAACTTGGATTTTAATGAAACTTGGTCCGCTGTTAGGCGACACATAGACAAATAATATATACTGTATATTCTTCTTCTTCGAGTGCCACTCCTATCGGAAATTAGAAATCATCACAGCTACTCTCACTTTATTTGCTGCTCTTCTAAACAGTTCAATTGAGCTGCAGCCAAACCAGCCGCGCAAGTAACGCAACCACGATATTCTTCTTCGTCCAACATCTCTCTTCCCTTTAATTTTGCTTTGCATAATATTCCGCAACAGTGAATACCTTTCTCCCTCAACACATGTCCCAAATATTCCAGCTTCCTTTTTAGTGTTCCGTACGGAAACACTTATAAGATCACTTCGGTGTCTGTCCGTCTGTCTGTCCGTCTGTCCGTCTGTCACACCCGATTTTCTCCGAAACTATTTGTCAAAGAAAGTTGAAATTTGGTAATAATATAGGAATTGATGGCCTCATCAGAGCCATGTAGCTTTGAAAGTTAAATTTTGACTTAAGGAGTTAGTTTTGGGGGGTGAAATCGGAAGTGAAAAAAAATTTTTTACTAGGTAATGGAGTGTGGTGTCAAATGAAAGCCTGTGAAAATACGAGTAAAAAATGTAATACTTGCGCGCACTTTTCTTTGTATTATTTTTAAAAAATCGCGAAAAATCGCTGTCCACCCGTCTTATCTCGAAAAGTACTTATCAAAAAATTTTGAAAAAATTCTGGAATATTTTACACGGGGTGTCGATTGAACGAAAATTATCACGAGTCCATTACCTGTAATAATTTATCTGGTATATAAAGAAAACAGAAATTTCAAGGTCATCAATTTTCAGTAAAGATTGGAAATAAACTTTGTTGAAAACTCATTTGGGGTGTGTTTTGTGAAGTCACTGAACATTTTATACTTCCGTTACAACATTTTTTATTTTAAAAGCAATCAACGTAAGGAACACTAATTGCGCAAGTTCAACTTGCACTTTACGGGTTATTTTAATAGTGTTCATTAGTTCTGAGGCTTTGTTTAGTCTTTGGAGAATCTCGTTATTGGTTACCCTATCAATCCATGACACTTTCAGAATGCGCCGATAACACCACATCTCAAAAGCCTTAATACTTTTAGTATTGTTTTGCCTCAAAGTCCATGCTTCCACTCCATAAAGAAGCGTTGAGAAGACATAACAACGCAACATTCGCAACCGCAGTACCAGGCTTAGATCTTGATTGCAAAAGAGTTTTCTCATTCTATTAAAGCTTAATCTTGATATCTCTATTCGGGTTTTAATCTCCTTTGTCTGATCTGTGTTCTCGTTCAGCCATGTTCTCAAGTATTTGTAGCAATTGACTTTCTCAACACTTATGTCATTAACCAGAAGACGATCCTGGTTATTTTGAGATTTTGCCATCACCATAAATTTTGTTTTCTTTAGATTCATCTTTAGACCAAATTTATTGCAGCTGTTATTTAACCGCTTAACAAGATATTGTAGGTCTTCTAAACTTTCTGCTAGCAGAACTGTGTCATCGGCGTATCTTACATTATTCAGGGTTTCACCGTTTACCGTTATGCCTTCGTCCGCCTCAGACAGAGCTTCCTGACATACACTCTCGCTATAGATATTAAACAAAAGGGGTGACAATATGCAGCCCTGACGTACTCCCCAGCGGATCTCTATCTTCCGTAATCATGTTCTCCACTTTTACTCTCGCTGTCTGGTTCCAATATAGATTGCATATGATGCGGATATCTAGACCATCGATATTTTGTTTTTAAGGATTCTCTTTAATTGTTCATGTCAAACCTTATCGAATGCCTTTTCAAAGTCTATAAAGCAAACGTACAGCTCCTGATTCATGTCCATGCATCTCTGTGACAACACGTTTATCGCAAACAGGGCCTTGCGTGTGCCTTTTCCTTTTCTGAATCCCATTTGAGTATCATTAATATCCATTTCAAGCTTTTTGTAGATCCGATTGTGTATTATCTTTAGAAAAAGCTTTAAGGTATGACTCATAAGAGATATAGTCCGATGGTTACTACATTCTTTAGCGTTTGCTTTTTTCGGGATTGCCACAAAAGTGGACTGAAGCCAATCCTTACTGTATATACATATACATATATACAAAATGGTCATTCAATTAGATCTGAGAGAAATCGATTGATACAATTTTTATTTGCATTTTTCTAATATTTTTGTTCAGGTTTGGTCCATCGGAAACAATTGTAAAATAAATTGTAGATATACCATAACACTGCCATTTGGTTTCATTTTTCTAGCTTTAAAAGTTACTTAGATATATCGCTTTGAAAAAAAAATCATCATCGGACACTTTTTTTAAATATCTCCACGATTAACCAAGATGGAGGAGTAATATCTTCTGTATCAACTACTATTAGCCTCCTCTGCATTATAGCAGTTTCGCCATGGAAGTACAGCTAGACTCTTTGTCGCAAGAATTGGTCAAAGAGAATATGGTGTTCTGTTTCATGCAGGTATTCTACAAGCGCTGAAGTGGAAATGCTACGAACATGTTTTTTTATGCTATATTTTTGCTTGTTTTACCGATATAGGGTTTAGCACAGCTACACGGAATACTATAGAGCCCTGGATTTTCAAGAAGAATCTTATGTGATAATTCTAAAATGTTGTGACAGTTTAAGGTGCATGTTATTATTTTATATTTCCGTAGAATTTTCGAAATTCGATCTGTGATATTCTTAATGTATGGAAGAGAGACTGATCTGATTGACTTCTAGTCTTCGGAGGCACCTGAGAAGATTCTTTTTCGCAGGGATTGGCCCTTTTAAGACTGATTTTAATTAAACACTGATTGTTTTTAGAACATTATATCATCTATTATCGACAATGGTAAACCACCAAGTAAATTGGCACAGTTAGAGTAAATAGAAGTATGGGTTCTAGACATTCGTATTTCTTCGATGTTACTATTGTATATTTTATCAATCACAGAACAATCTCGTCCTGTTATATAGACCATTATTTAATAATTCTGGAATATCAATGCCTTTGTATGCCGCCGTAAACTCTATAATGCTCAGACAAAGACAGATTATGTAATGATTTAATTTTAGCATAAGGGCTTAAGCAAACCCTTAATATACTGCAAAAGTGTTTTGGGCTTTGTAGTATGTCATAATGAGATAATAAGGGGATTGATGAAATCGATTGTCTTAACAAAGGCTTTGAATAAGTTAATTATCTTTGCAAATTTATGGGAAATGACCTATACCTTTAAAAGTAACAATAATAGTAACGATATTAATATTGACATAATGAATAATATTACAAGACAAATAGCGAGTAGCTCACAACATCATATCACAGACAACAAAATCAATCATTCGCCACCCTCAACAACATCTACACAACATCACCCCGAATCACGTCTCAGACAAACACTTAAAGCAAAAATGGAGTCACGTCTAGCTCGATGGTCAGGCACCAACAAGAAATCCTATCCCTCGTTTAATCTTCAAACAGAGAACGCAACCAATCCTCAACACAATAAACAAGCACATAATACTCCAGTACATAACAGACTTAAGCACAATCGGAGACATTCACACAATAATATACGCAGCAGCAATCACAACTCCCACAAGGACAAAGAAACCCCAACAGCACAAAACCAACATTCAAATGGCAAATAAGAATATAAAACAAAATCAACAACATCTAGGACACCTTACCCAGCTTATAAACGGTAACGCATCCAAACGTGTCACAGGGTGTAGATCAAATCTAAGTCTCCCAAGAGAACACTGCCAGAAATCCTTGATACTTTGAAACAAAAACTATCCGTATATGTCGCAAGACTCCGTAGGTACAACGAATCAAACGAGAGGAAAGACACCAACAACCTCTTCCGAAAAGGTGAAAAACAGTTCTACCGGAAAACTATGTACAACAAACAGACAACAGTGACTGAACCACCAAACAAACAAGAACTCACAGATTATTCGAAAAGTATCTGGTCAGAACCCAAACTACACAATAATTACACCCCCTGGATCAAAGCCGAAGAAGACAAACATAAACATGTGACAGAACAAGAAAATTCCACATTAACTTCTGTGGGACCAAATAGCATGATGAGGCACCTGGATAAAAAAAAATCCGGAGGTAAAATAGCCTCCCATTCAGATCTCCGGGTGGGGGCTGGTTCAGGGGCGTCGACATGCAGAGACCATAATTTTAAAACAGATGTTTGCAACATAGGAGGTTTAAACTCGAACATAAATTCAGTGCACCAACACCTGCAATCAAATAAACTTCATGTACTCGGTTTCTGTGAAACCAAAGTCAGTTCATCGGCCAGCACAGTCAACTATCTTTATCCTGGATACTACTTCTATTCCCGATTTAGGTGTAACTTTGGAATCTGTTTTTTTTTTGTCAAAAGCGACTTCTCTTGCCAACGAGAAGAGGCTCCGGAACCCCCAAAACTTTGATGTTATGTGGTTAAAAATAACGACTCAACAAACCACAAGGTTCATCTGTATCCTCTAGCAACCACCAAGTGATATCAACATTAGAACACTTTTCGCTTCTCTTGCAGATACCATCGATCATTTACAAACTGACTATCCAAGTGCCGAAATTGCCATCCTGGGAGACTTTAATGTCCACAACATCAACTGGCTTAGATATTCAAATACTACCGACCAACAAGGTCGTGAGGCTGAATCATTCTCAATCAGTTGTGGCTTAACTCATCTTATTGACGAACCAACAACTGCCAATCCGGAAATGTACACGGTCACCGTAAATTCGCCGTTAGGTTCTTCCGATCATAAACTGCTTTCGACATCGAGTATCCTACCAATCAGTGACAGAGAGACGCCTAAGCCGCGCAACATTTGACACTACAAATCTGCTAAATGGGAAGATCTCATGGAATATTTTCGAACTTTCCCTTGAACAGACACATGTTTTCGATCCGACAACCCATCTGACTGCTCCAAGGAGGTCTCCGATGTTATTTTGGGCTGGTATGGAAGCCTAGATCCCTTTTTCGAAGAAATGCCCCTCCAACGGCAAGCCTTGGTTTGACCGAAAATGCAAAGAAGCTGTTGCTTCTAAACATCTCTTACCTACCGACAATGGCGTGAAAATCATAACAGCATAAATCGCAACACCTTTATTCGTGCCCAGAACAGATGCTAAGGAATTATCGACGAAACCAAGGAGGCACACAATCAACGAATTAGAAACAAACTTCTCACTTGTCCCAACAATTCCAGGTCCTTTTGGGCAGTCGCTAAGGCAGTTAGTCAAAATTTTACCAAATCCACCATACCACCACTCACACGGCCAGATAATTCTATTGTAACGACACCTGTTGAGAAAGCGAACTTGTTGGCTGAACTCTTTGCTTCACATTCTTTTATCGATTTCCAAGGAAAAACACCACCTACTATTCCCATATTGCAGTCAAGGTTGCCCGATGTTGTCTTCAGGCAGCTTATCATAAAGCGTATTTTAACGAACGAACCAAAAAGGCTTCTGGCGCTGACGGAATACCTGCCATAGTTCTCAAAAACTGTGCGAGGGCACTAACACCAGTTTTCTGTAGACTTTTTAACCTATCCTACAGAAGGGGAATATTTCCTTCCTGCTGGAAATGTGCCACAGTTCAGCCGATACCTAAAAAAGCCAAGAAGACCTTTCCAAATAACTACCGACCAGTCGCACTGGTTTCAATATATAATAATATAATATCGAAAGTCATGGAAAAAGTTATCAATCAGCATCTTCCAAAATATCTTGAAGGATTCAACATTATTAGCGATCACCAGTATGGCTTTCGTAAACATAGATCAACAGATCTTCTGACTTATGTAACACATGTTTGGAACAACGCAATTGAACACTTTGGAGAATCTCGAGCGGTTGCTCTTGACATATCCAAGGCATTTGATCGTGGTTGGCACGAAGGACTGTTGGCTGAGCTACGCTCTTATGGTATGTCTGAAAAGTTCTGTTTGTGGCCCTCATGTTTCCTCAAAGAGCGTTCTTTACGAGTGGCGGTCGACGGATTTCTTTCTAACACCTTCACTATCAACGCCGGTGTGCCTCAAGGCTCTATACTGTCTCCTACTCTCTTTCTCATTTACATTAACGATCTGCTGGAAAAGACAGGGAATCCAATCTACAGCTTTACAGATGACAGTACGCTTATCTCTTCATTCACTTTGAACGCTCGGACATCGGCTACTCAGGCGAATATCCTCGGACGCAGAAGGTCGTTCAACTTAACAAAAAAAAGTTAACGTTGCTGAACCCGACATAGTTATGTCGGGGCACTCCATTCCTTTAACATCGTCAGTCAATTTGTTGGGCGTTAATTTGGGAGCAAATATGTCCCGACATGAACATGTCGCGGGCATAGCAAGGAGAGCTTCTCAAAAGTTTACACTCCACAACAACTGTTAATTCTTTACAAAGCTCAAATTCTACCAACTATGGAATACTGCTCCCATGTTTGGAGCTCTACTCCCAAACATACATTACATTTGTTGGATTCTATTCAGAGAAGAGCTGTTCGTCTGACTGTAGACCCGAAACTGACCGGCGGCCTTGATTCTCTGGAACATTGACGAACGGTTGGCGACTTAAGCCTATTCTACAAGTATTTTCATGGAAAGTGTTCGAAGGATTTGGCCCGCTTAATTCCTCCCAGAACAGTGCATGTTAGAAATACACGTCGCGCTAATACTTCACATCCGTATGAGGTTCAGTTTATTACGCCTCGTACAACGCTTTTCAAGCAGTCTTTTATATGGAGAACATCATCCCTTTGGAATAATTTGCCCAGGACTGTATTTCTCACCGAGTACAATTTACAGCGATTCAAGAACAACGTGAATCGCTTTTTCCGCACACGTGTCGCTCCTGTAGAGCTTTAGGGACTTCCCTGCAGCACGAGCGCTGGACCTATAAAAAAAAAGCGTTAACAATTTTAAGTTGAAATCAACGTATACCGTTGTCGATTACCTTTTAGTCTACCGTTATCAGGAAATGTTATCGTATACCGTCATCGGCTACATTTCAGTTTACCGTTCAATTTTGTGGCTCGCTCGACAGCAAAAAGTCCGAACATTTCGCTCGTTGGTTTCGTACGTTTACGCTTCGGAAAAGTAATACTATCAATACATTTAAATGAATCGTTTGTCCTTAAATAGAAATCCAAAATATTTAGATAATTCATGAAGGAAAACTAGTCTACTGTAAGGATATCCAGTCACCTAAAAGAAACAATAGAGAACTAATTTACTAGGTCGTTTTAGCATCAAAGTAGGCAAATTGCTACGAAATTGTAACCCTTAAATCTTGAATTTACTTAGCATTTAAATAAGGCCATTACCCATCAGGAAAATAGCTTTATAGAAAGGTTAATAACCAAGGGGACCGACACTACACAATAATAGTTGTAAAACTAAATTAATTTGTTAACCGTCTGGGAATTTAAGGGGTAGATCCCACGGGACGTCTTAAAATTTATCTAGGAGAAATGAAAATTTTGTTTAGAGCTTGTATTTCGTGACAGAATTAATTAAGGAGGCTTTAGACGAGCCTTAAAAAGGTACAAAATGGCTCGTTTTGTTTTAGAATAGTGAAGTTTTTCGTTTTAAGTAGGTCGTTTTGTAAAGTCCTTTTATACAGACCTGAAAATACAATAAAAATAAAAGTTCCAGATAATCCTACATTTGGACATGTTAACTTTAAAGAAACATTTACAATAGATTAATATTTGCATGCAAAAGTGTATCTTATTTTATATGTGCCTGTGTGTACAGAATAAGAATCACATCCACTATTTATAGAAAAACTAGCCGGGCCCGCGGCTCCGCTCGTGTGGACTTGATTCACTACTATCGTCACTGCTTATTCCTTATGTTACCCAACGTAATAAAATATCTCCCATTATTTCCCCTTATCTCCCAATATTTCTCCTTATCTCCAATTATCTCTACATAATTTTTTTCTCCTTATCTGCGATTATTTCTCTTTTTCTCCCATTATCTCACCTTATTTCCCATTATCTAGGCTTATCTCGACTTATCTCGCAATATTTCTCCTTATCTCCCATTATTTCTCCCTATCTCCCATTATTTATATTTATCTCCCATTATCTCACCTTATCTCCCATTATCGAGGCTTATCTCGACTTATCTTCCATTATTTGTCTTTATCTCCCATTATCTCACCTTATCTCCTATTATCTAGGCTTATATCGAATTACATAGAACATATGTATAAATTTATAAAAACACGTAAATCGTATAAGTGGTTCTCGAGTGATAAGCGCACTAACGGACAGACAGATAGACAGAGAGACGTTGCACTTTATATATATTATAGATATTCTTTGCTCCATGATATTGTTCCAAATTTAATGGTTTAGCATGTTTAAAAGAAAAGCACGTAAATCGGATAAGTGGTTCTCCAGTGATAAGCGCATTAACGGACACACAGAGAGACGTTGCTTTTACTTATCTTCCATTATTTGTCTTTATCTCCCATTATCTCACCTTATCTCCTATTATCTAGGCTTATATCGAATTACATAGAACATATGTATAAATTTATAAAAACACGTAAATCGTATAAGTGGTTCTCGAGTGATAAGCGCACTAACGGACAGACAGATAGACAGAGAGACGTTGCACTTTATATATATTATAGATATTCTTTGCTCCATGATATTGTTCCATATTTAATGGTTTACCATGTTTAAAAAAAAGCACCTAAATCGGATAAGTGGTTCTCCAGTGATAAGCGCACAAACGGACAAACAGACAGAGAGACGTTGCATATTATATATATATATATATATATATATATATATATATATATATATATATATATATATATATATATTTATATATTATAGATATCCTTTGCTACATGATATTGTTCCATATTTAATGGTTTAAGCAGTGTATTGCAAGGGAACGCGCTAGCGGCAAACTTTTTTACGACTTCATTCACTATTTTACCTCACTACTCATTCCTTATGCTACCTATCGTAATAAAATATAGCCTATAACCGGGCCAGAGGACATATTTATGTTTTAAAAAAAAAGTACGTAAATCGGATAAGTGATTCTCCAGTGACAAGCGCACTAACGGACAGACAGACAGACAGAGATACGTTACATTATATATATATATATATATATATATATATATATATATATATATATATATATATATATATAAATTATACATAACCGGCCAGTACAAGTCGGGCTTGCTTTATTAGTGTCTGTTAGTTTTGAAATAAAAATTTTTTTTACGGAGGTATAAAATGATCAATGGCTTCACAAAACACACCCAAAATGAGTTTTCAATAAAGTTTTTTTCGATCTTTACTGAAAACTGATGACCTTGAAACTTTTGTGTTTTCTTATATACAAGATGAATTATTAAAGGTAATGCACTCGTGATAACTTTTATTCAATCTACACCCCGCGGAGGATATTCCAGAATTTTTTCAAAATTTTTTGATCAGTGCTTTTCGAAATAAGGGGAAGACAGCGATTTTTCCCAATTTTTAAAAAATAATACAAAGAAAAGTGTGGGCAAGTATTACATCTATAATATATATAAAATGCAGCGTCTCTCTGTCTGTCGGTGAGTGTACTTATCACTCGAGAACCACTGATCCGATTCAGGTGCTTTTTTTTAAACATATGTACATATATTCTCTGGACAGGTTACAAGATATATTTTATTATGTTGGGTAACATAAGGAATAAGCAGTGACGATAATAGTGAATCAAGTCTGAAAACAGTTTGCCTTCAGCGTGTTCTCTTGTAATACACCACTGCCTAAACCATTAAATATGGAACAATATCATGTAGCAAAGAATATATATATATATATATATATATATATATATATATATATATATATATATATATATATATATATATATATACATATAATGCAACGTCTCTCAGTCTTTCTGGCTGTCCGTTAGTGTGCTTATCATTCGAGAACCACTTATCCGATTTACGTGTTTTTTTTTTTTTAATTCTTAACTTAATATTCATATATTTTATAATATATATATAAAATGCAACGCCTCTCTGTCCGTCTGTCTGTCCGTTAGTGCGTTTAGCACTCAAGAACCACTTATCCGATTTACGTGTTTTTTTATGAAATACATATGTTCTCTATTCAGGTTATAGGATATATTTGATTAAGTTAGACGATAATAGTGAATCAAGTCCATGCGAGCGGAGCCGCGGGCACGGCTAGTTATATATAGTTTTGAACTCGTATTATTATAAGCTTTCATTTGACACCCCACTCGATGACCTGATATATTTTTTTTTACTTCTGATTTCACCCACCCCAAACTAACCCCTTAGGTCAAAATTTAACTTTCAAAACTACATACCATCCATTCCTATATTAGCGCCAAAACTCAACTTTCTATGTCAAACAGTTTCGGGGAAAATCGGGTGTGACAGACGGATCGACAGACTCCGAAGTGATCTTATAAGTGTCCTGTACAGAACACTAAAAATACAAAAAATTTAATCCAAAAACCTAATAATAAAAAGCTAATTGAATAACCTAATAAAAGTAGCAGGCGCATTTTTAAAGTAAAGTCGGTTTCAAAACAAAAAAAAAATTAAAAGATAAAAATAATTTATTAAAACCAAAAAAATTTGCAAATGTATTTTATTTTTTCATGTAATCGCCATCGATTTCTACACACTTGTAATATGGTATTATCAGCGACAAAATTAACATGGAATGAAAACTCCAGAGACTTTCCGAAAGATGGCAGCACATACAAAAAACATATAATTTTCAGTTAGTGTTAATGCTCAGAAGATTTGTCTAAAAATGTCACGACATCTTGTCTATTAGTCTTAGTACACTAAGTTGGAAAGTCAATATTTTGAAAAAAGGAATAATTATCTTGGAATTTGAAAATATTGTAACAAATAAGAATTTTAAAATATTAAACAAATGAAGTTAAAATATAAGAAATTATATAAAAACATATAATTCATGGTGCGGAACTGTATTGTAGATATTTATTTTCATTGTATCGCTCTGTATATTTAATGTTTGAGTAATATACACCTAGATATGATAAAACCGAATGAAATAAACATGAAATACATCATAACCGCAAACAAGAAGACAACTATTAAGACAAAAACAACCGCTGTGGTTAAGCCTTATCTCCACTGTTATTGTTTATTACTGCAAAATTACGAATTGTACGATCCTCAGAAACGTCGGGCTGAATATTCCTGTTTCCTTATTTGAAACAAAGCAGGAGCTGACGGGACGTGAAAATTTACGGGAAATTGTTTCGGAAAATCGTAGACTTCGTGTCGTATTCGTGTCGTTTTGTATCCGCTTTTAAAAGTTTGTGTGTTCAAAATATTGGACGGTCTGTTCGAATTTAGTGCATCGGAAGACAGGTTTAAAGAAACGTTGCAGTTTTGTGGGTTGGTTTTTGCTCGAACTGATAAAAGATAAATTGAAAACGATATTTTTAGGTTTAGAGAATACTCTGAAAATATTTACAATCGATTTTAACTTCAGCTGATAAAAGATTAAAAGTGATAGTTCTACATTTAGAAAATATTCTATAAAAATATTTAGTTGCTAAAATTTGTCATATTCTCGGTGCTCTCAGCGCGATACGTGCGGTATTGTGTTGGAAGGATCTGTTCATTATTTGTGTTACTTAATATTAATTATATTTGGCCCTATTTCTTTTGATCGTTCTTTCAAATTTTTTTAATATTTTCTGCAGTTCGAAGCGATTCTATGTAATAAACAATAAATCGTCTGCATATCCTAATGTTTTCGATTTTTTTCCTTCAATGTGACTACAGTTTTCCTAGTTTGGTTTCCTAAACATATCTTCCAGTCCCAACGTAAAGAGCTTCGGTGACATGAGGTCCGCTTGCCTTATTTCTTTATGATTTTTTTTTTTGTTTCTGATTTTAGCTTCATTTTACTGGTTAATGCTTAAAGAGTGGTCGAAAAATTATTGAACCTTTTCTCGTTAGATAGCTTTAGTATCATATATCTGAAATAATATAAGTAGCATCGAATCAAATTTTGCTTTAGCTAAAAGCTGATATTTGGAAAAACCGTTGAAATTCGTCTATTCAAACTTAACTTAGAGCGTCTCGAAGATGAGTGAAATTTGTGCAACAGTTCAATACCTTTTACAATGTGTGTCCGTTACTTTGTGACAGTACATTTTAAATTTCTAAATGAAATGAAACGAATTACTTTGTTATTTGTCACTTAGTTTTTATTTATCTGCTACTGCCGATTCGTACATTTTGAAGCGTGATACTGTAAACTAAGGTGGTTTGTTTATGATTTATAGCAAATTTCCAGGTACAATTTGGAATTATCCATCATTAAATTACAATAAAATTAAATTAATTTATTACAGAGGGTTAAATGACATTATTGTTTCAAATTTAAAGAAATACTTTTCAATATTTTCTTAGAACTTTTTACAAATATTCCTTCTTCAAAGATATATCTAAAAAACTTTTAAAATATTTTTAAAATTCGCCAAACAGGGTTGAATTCTGAACATGTTCAGATGTTCAGAATTCAATCCTTTTTGCGTTTTTTAAAAGTTTTTTAGATATATCTTTAGTAGCAGATAAATAAAAAATAAGTGACAAATAACACAGTAATTCGTTTCATTTAATTTAGAAATTTTACAATTTTATTTTGATAAAGGTACAAATGCTGCGTAAGCATGTGAAGAAATTTGTTCGGTCAAGACGTGTTGTCAAAACTAATAACCAAAAGATGGTTCAGTCGCGATGTCAAAGATATACTTTGCCCTGGTCAATCAATAACAAAAAAAGATTATCGAATTTTGGCAAAAGTTAAGGAAGATCGGCAGGTAAGTAGCCATGACAGAGTCAAGGAACTAAATATTAACCACCAAACAGTTTTAAACTATTTGGAGAAAGGTGGTCACAAAAAGAAGGAGGATATTTTGGTGCCACATGATTTAACGCTAAAAAAATTATTCAGAGAACTTAACCAAATCGAGCCATTTCTGAAGCGGTTCATCACGGGCGTTAAAAAGTGGAACACGTAGGACAATACCATAATGTAGAGTGGACAAAAAAAGATGAAGCACCACAAACGTGAGAAAGCCCGGATCGACGCCAAAAAAGGTGATGCTGTGTATCTGGTTGAATTGGAAGGGTCAAACGATTAATTCTGTTCTCTACTGCCAAAAATCGGCCTAACGTCAGGACAACGCCACAACGCCAGACCACATACATCTTTGATAACTCTGCAGAAATTGAGAAAGATTAACTTTTTTTTGAATGGGCCTAGCACAAGTGCTGCAGGGAAATCCCTAAAGCGCTAAAGGAGCGACACGTGTACGGAAAAAGCGACTCACGTTGGTCCTGAATCGGTGTAAATCGTATTCGGTTGGAAACACAGTCCTGGACAAATTATTACAAAGGGATGTGGTCATCCATATAAAAGACTACTTGAAAAGAGTTGTACGAGGAGTAACAAGTTGAACCTCATACAGATGTGAAGTATTAGCGCGACGTGTACTTCTAGCATGCACTGCTCTGGGGAGAATTAAGCGGGCTACATCCATTGAACACGTTCTATGAAAATATTTGTAAAATAGACTGAAGTCGCCAACTGTTCCAATCAGGCGAACAGCTCTCAGCTCTTCAGAATAGAACAACAAATACAGTGTATGTTCGGGAACAGAGCAGTATTCCATCGTTGGTCGAATTTGAGCTTCGTACAGAATTAACAGTTGTTGTGGAGTGTAAAGGTTTCTAGTTCGACATAATATTCCCAGCTTTTGAGAAGCTTCCTTTGCTATGCTTGCAACATGTTCATGCCCAGATATATTTGCTCCCAAATTAACGCCCAACAAATTAATTGACGATGCTAGAGGAATGGAATACGCTGACATAGCTATGTCGGGTAGCATTACATTCTACTTGGCTACTGTCACCCCAAGATAGAATTTGTTCCAGACATTTATTAAGTTGAACAACCTCCTGCTGTCTGCTGATATTTCCAGGAGTAACCGATGCACGAGCGTTCAAACTGAATGATGAGATAAGCCTACTGTCATCTGCAAAGCTGTAAATTGTATTTCTGATCTTTTCGAGCAGATCGTTAATCTAAATGAGAAAAGAGAGTAGGAAACAGTATGAAGCCCTGGGGCACACCGGCGTTAATAGTGAAGGTGTTAGAAAGAAACTCGTCGATCGCCACTCGTAAAGAACGCTCTTTGAGGAAACTTGAGAGCCATAAACAGAACTTTTCAGACATACCAGAAGAGCGTAGCTTAGCCAACAATCCATCGTGCCAAACACGGTCGAATGCCTCGGATATATCAAGAGCAACAGCTCGAGATTCTCCACAGTGTTCAATTGCGTTGTTTCAAACATGTGTTACATAAGTTAGAAGATCTGGCTGGGAAGTTTTAATGCCTCCACCATATAGTCTGGAGCTTACACCGTTAGACTACTATTGGGTCGGTTTCTTCAGTACTCCCTGAATGGTGTTAAGCCTGTGAAAAGACGTATCACAATTCTTTGTCCAGAAATCACAGAAGTTCTACAGTGATGAGATTATGGTATTGCAGGAAAATTAGTCAAAGGTCATTGAATAGAATGGCATATACTTAACTACATAAAGTTCTCTCAAAATAAAAAAAGCGATTGTCTCAATTTTGACTTTAAAAGATTCAATACTTTTTCGACAACCTAATACGTATTTTTGATGAAATCGACATGTTTTAAATGCATTTATAATCTCCCATATCTCGAAGAAGACAAAAACCTTGTAGTCTATAAATGCTAAGTACAAGGGTTATATGATAAGTACCTGGCTTTGGCCAGAGATGGCGCTATTACTATTTAAAAAATTATATTTTTCGTAAACATAACCTTTCACAAGAATCCTGCCAAATTTTCAAGTCGCTGCGTGATTTAGAATGTGAGTGGGAGCCATTTAAATAGACCAACTTTTGAGACTTTACAAGAACAGAAAAAATTGTATATCGCGCGGTGATAAAATATTTGTTTTTTAAAAAGTAAACGAATGACGAGTTAAAAGCGGAATTCAACGAAGTTTATGGGAACTTTACACCTTCGTTATCGTTTGTAAAATATTGGACAGCTGAATTAAAACGCGATCGTACAAGTATTTTTGATGAAGAACGTCCAGGTCATCCAAATGAGATTACCACATCAGAAATGATTGAAAAAACCCACGATATAGTGATAAATGATCGGAGAGTCAAAGTACGTGAGATTGCTGAGACTGTGAGCATCTCAACTGAACCGGTGTAGAGTATTTTAACAACTCATTTGGATATCAGAACGCTTTCCGCGTCACACGCACGTGTGTCAACTTAAAAAAAATGTTTGGCGATGTTAAAGAGCAGTCGGAATGATTTTTTGTCGTCAATTCAGATTTGTTGACGAAACATGGAATCATCACCGCACACCAACGACCAAGGAACAGTCCAAACAGTGGGTTTTTCGTGGCGAACCGGCGCCAAAGAAGGCCAAAGCGACTTTATCGGCCAACAAAGTCATAAAGTGTTTTGAAATGCGCGCGGCATAATCCACGCCGATTACCTTAAAAATAGCTAAACGATTAATGGAGAGTATTATGTCAACTTATTGGATCGTTTCAAACAGGCTGTCAAAGAAAAACGTCCGCGTTTAGCGAAAAAAAAAAAATTCTCTTTTAACAAGACAACGCACGCGTGCACAATTGTGTCATCGCCATGGAAAAATTCCATGAGTTAAAATACGAATTGCTTCCGCATCCACCATGTGCGCTAGATTTAGCCCCCAGCGATTATTTTTTATTTCCGAATATGAAAAAATAAATGGCTCGGAGGAAAAAAATATGACCCTAAACGATGAGGTGATTGCTGAAACAAACGCCTATTTTGAAGGGTTGACAAAATCGTATCTTTCAAATGGAATACAGAAGACAGAAAAACGTTGGACTAAGTGTATCGACCTAAAAGGAAACTATGTTGAAAAATAAAATAAATTTTACATGTGAAAATGTTTTTTTTTCTTGTCCAGGTCGGGTACTTATTATACAACCCTCGTACAAGTCTGTGTTATATTCTAATCGATGATGTTTGGATTTAATTCAAATGCGTTTGTTATTCATGTAGTCATTATTTTCATGAGTAGCTTACCTATTTGATACAAAATACGAATCTATGACTGTTTCAATTACCTACCTACCAAATAATATTTTAAATCGATTCATGAAATTTCTAAAATATAGATTTTTTCATTCCCTTTTTTCCTTAAAGATACAGCTTTGTATCCACATTCCCCCCAAGCCCCTTGAGCCGGGCTACACCACTCACATCTGCACTATATTTTCCAGCACCGGCGTTACGTTCCTTACCCCTGCCTCACTTTACCCCTTCAGCCCATTGCGTTTGAGCAATAAGCTAAAAAAAATATACTTGGACTTCCTGTAAAAAAACATCAACTCTCGGTTTCTTAATAACCAAACAGTTCCATTAATAATCGCATCCTAAAGTACGGCCACTTAATTTACACCCTGTATACTTGAATTTAACAAAAGTCATTATTTCTGAATCGATTAATCGAATATATTCAGTGCACAGCAAAGCCAAATACAGCAAGAAATTCTTAATTTAATGTGTCTCTACCAAAACAGTTTATTTGAATTTGGTGGCGCGAATCCAAATTTATGCCATGGATGCAGAAAGTCAGAAAATCAATGCCAATGACAAGTTTAATGCCAGCGATATTTCAATTAATGCAGCAGATCCCGGATTGGCATCAACTGAAGATGAAATTGCAGAAACTAATGGTAAATACGAATATATTAGGGAGTTTGTTTAAAGGAAATATACGTGTAAACGTTAAAAACTACGTTAATGTATATTCTCTATAATTTTGGAAAGAACTATGATTTACTTATACATTTAAAAATAATTGCTCAAATAATTTTATTATTATTTATTTCTTTCCTTGCTAAAGCATATTATTGTATTCGTGAAAAAACGCACTTGGAGATTTTTGTTTTTTTCTCACATTTTATGGTTCCTAGATCAGAAAAAAACATACAGTCACTAATTTTCGTCGGTCTGTATATCAGACTGTTGGCACGGTAACTAGAAATAAAATGTTATTTTGAAACTTGGTACCAAGATATCATCTAAGTCTGCTCCCTGATTTGTCGGTGCGGTATCGTTTTTCTCGGTGTGCTCAGTACAGATTCGAAAACATGCCGACGGCCTATATTTCAATGAAACCCACCTGACTTGCTCCGCGCCCGCGCATCCCGCGCAAGTCAGGTATACCGAGAAAAACGATACCGCACCGACAAATCGGGAAGCGGCCTAACAAGGAGGTAAAGCCTATAGCTTTTGAACGATATCGCTTCCAGTCAAGGGGATGAAAGGGGTGTGGGTAGACAATTTTAAAAACTTTAATAGTAACATGGAAGTTTTTCCTGATAATGTTGAAAAATAAACAACATTTTAATATACATGAACATGTACAATAAAACACATAAAGGGCGAATAAGGTGGAAGAGGAGATTAGAGTTACTTCCTATATGGCGTGTTACATATGCTTTTCTAAGATTTGAAAGTCTAGCAATCCAAAACTTAAGTTATTTTTTCCATTGCTTTCAAGGGTAACCCAGGAAAAGGCTGAATGAATATATATATATATATATATATATATATATATATATATATATATATATATATATATATATATATAAATAAATATATATATATATATATATATATATATATATATATATATATATATATATATATATATATATATATATACGTGTATTTATGAGTCTAGCACAGGGAAGTCCCTAAAGCGCTCCAGGAGCGGCATGTGTGCGGAATATATATATATATATATATATATATATATATATATATATATATATATATATATATATATATATATATATATAAATATATATATATATATATATATATATATATATATATATATATATATAGTGGCGAACAAAAGTATGGAAACCTTTTCTTAATCAAAAATATAAATTACTATCCTTTAGGAATAAAAAAAAACTAGTCTTGTTTTGTTGACAATTTCTTTATAGAATTTTATTATTGACTATAGAAACTTTGTTTACGTTTTCTGGTAGATAAGGTTTTTAAGAAACGCGTTTTGTCCTTATCGAAAGCATTGAAATAATTTTATCATTCTGCTTTAAGAGTACATTATTATTGATACGAAGTAATTTAGTAGCATTGTTTAAGAGTGCAGTTTTTGCCCAAATGCAAATATTACAGTTCAGATCTGAAACATAAAATTATTTCTCTGTATCAAAGTGGAAAGAAGCAAATTGAAATAGCAAAATCTTTAAACATGCATAAGGGCACTATCAGCAAAATTGTAAAGAAGTTCTCGAGAAGGGGCACTGTCGATTCGGCATTTAAAAGTAGTAGACCTCGAAAAACAAGTAAAAGAGTAGACAAAATTATAATTCGAAAAGGGAAAAATGCTCCTAAGAAAACTGCTATTGATATTAATACAGAACTAAGCCAGGAATATCAGGGTGTATTGGTGTTAGACATGACTATTAGGCGTCGTCTGTTATCTCAAAATCTTCATGGTAGGCGTGCTGTTAAAAAGTCACTCCTTATAAAGCGTCACAGAAAAGAGAGATTGAAATTTGCTAAGGAACATAAAGTCTGCACTCAAAATCAGTGGTCTCTAGTAATCTTTAGTGATGAAAGTAGGTTCGAACTCTTTGGAAGTGATTCTACTGGTTATGTAAGAAGACCAGTTGGTCAAAGATATGACCCAAAGTACCTTGTACCTACAGTCAAACGTAGCGGTGGAAATATAATGGTATTGGGTTTTTTTCGACGGTCTAGTACGGGGCCATTGGCAAAGATAAATGGCAGAATGGATGCTCAAATGTATCTTGAGATATTGGAAAATAATTTAATTCCTTATGAAGAAGATTTGCCACTGTCATGGATTTTTCGACAAGACAATGACTCTAAACACACATCTCGTGTTTTAAGTTCTCGACATTGATAATACAATTCAGTGTAGTTTATCGGGATAGCGGTCTATTAAATAAAACTCATTTGTTGTTAAGACTTGATATTTCGCCGATTCTTTGTCGGCTTCATCAGAAGTAATACTGCAAAATTGAAGCACACTTAATGATGTATGAATTATAAATAAAAAGTGCCGAGCGCGATGACGTCTTACCAACTAGAGTAAAAGCGAAGTAAATAAAAAGGAAGAATGATAAAACATTACTCATCAATAAAACGAACAAACACGAAAAATCAACACACCATACACTCTTTGGCTTACATTGAGTACTAATACCGTGTATATTAGTTTCTGTTTTTGCCGTAAATTGACAGTGGTATGGTACTGTAAAAGTGAAAACCTATACACTATAAAATGATAATGTGTAAAATCTAACTAAGTTATGTAACCAGCTTTACATTTCTTAGAATATCCCAGTACAAATTACTTAAATTGTTAGTCTTATAGTTAATGGAGTTTTTTTTCTTTTTTGATGTGAACCACTTCAAGGAATAAGCGTTTTTTGTGATTATTTTCATGTTTAAAGTCAAACTGGTGTCCCGTCCTCAAATGATGATCTACAGCAGCATAAGATTTCTTTCAGTTTATACAATCACTTTTATGCTGAGTTAGCCTTTGTTTTACATGACTAAATAAGCTGAAATTACAGAAGTTGTACTTTGCTAATTTGATATTAGAATAATCCTTGAAAATTGAAACTATTTTCACCACCTACATAGGGTAACTTCTTGCATTTTATTATTAGGTCCACTTCTTCAGTGGAACCGTCAGACAAGTTTGAATTAAAGATTAGTTTCCTCAAAATATGTTTTAGAAATCCGTTGTTTTGAAAAATGTGAAAGAGTTTCTTTAAATTATTTTGAAGAAAACCTAAAGTGGGTTACTCTCTCTCTCTCTCTCTCTCTCTCTCTCTCTCTCTCTATATATATATATATATATATATATATATATATATATATATATATAAATATGTTACAATAGAGGTTTTCACGGATGGTGGAATGTAATACAGTAAAATTCCGGGTTTCAATCCGTTCGTGTAACAATGAATTTGCACGACGTTTCACCAAAATCTCATTTGGCATTTTTAAGTGCTCTTGCTGCTGCTGTTGCTACTCGATACTGTGATCTTGCTACTGCTGCCACACGAAGCTGCAAAGCTAACAGTTAGCTTCGAGCGGCAGCAGCAGCAAGATCACAGTATCGAGTAGCAGCAAGAGCAAGAGCACTTGGAAATGCCAAATAAGATTTTGGCGATACGTCATGAAAATTCATTGTTAGGCGAACGAATGGAAACCCGGAATTTTAATGTATTATATATAAATATATATATATATATATATATATATATATATATATATATATATATATATATATATATGCACTGTTGGATATAGGCCTCCTCTAAGAACTTCCACTGATTTCTGTTCTGAGCGGTGTTAACCCAATTTCCTGCCACTCTTTTGATGTCATCGCTCCATCTTGTGGGTGGTCTACATTTGTTCCTTTTGTCTTGTCTGGGTCTCCATTCTATTAGTCTTCTACACCATCGGTTATCATCCTTTCGGGCTATATGGCCTGTCCACCTCCATTTAGATCGAGTAATATTTTGAATAATATCTATTACTTTTATTCGTTATCTGATAGTTATGCTTGTCATTCTATCCTTCCTTGTGGTACTTAGCATAGCTCTCTCCATTGCGCGTTGCGATACTCTTAATCTGTTTGCTGACTGTTTTGCTAATGTGAGTGTATCGGTGCCATATGTGATTACCGGCAGAACGCATTGTTCATAAACTTTCTTTTTAAAGCATATTAGCAAATGACCCCGCAGCGTATCTCTCAGCTTCTCAAAAGCCGTCCATCCCAAACTTACACGACAGTGTATCTCACGGGTTTGGTTACTTTTGCCAATCAGTAATTCGTGACCCAAATCCTTGTTATTTTCGACTCCACCTCGCTTCTGTTAAATTTCATGTTACTGTTCGTAGATTAGTCATAAACTTGGTTTTCTAAAATTTAATATTTAGACCAACATTTGCTGATGTTATATGCAATTCGGTAAGCGTTTGTTGAGCATCACCTAGATTGTCGGCTATGACAATGTCATCAGTAAAGCATAGGTGATTTAGGTATTCGCCATCAATGTTTATTTATTTTCCATCCCAATTATGTTCCTTAAAAGCATATTCTAACACAGGCGTTAAAAGTTTAGGAGAAATTGTCTGATTCCACCTTCGACTCAGTATTTACTTATGGATTCATTGAGTCTTACACTTGCTGTTGAGTTATTATAAATCAATTTAAATAACTGAGTATTTATGTAGTCTATTCTTATTTGCTGCAGGACAGGCAGTATCACCGGCAACTCCACTGTGTCAAAAGCTTTTTTAAAATCCACGAATACTAATACGAGTAGTTTGTTGCATTCTATAGATTTCTCTAAAAGGATTTTGATGGTCTGTAAATGATCGTTAGCACCGTATCCACTTCTAAAGCCAGCATGTTCGCGTGGTTGATAAAAATCTAGTTTTCGCTCTAGACGTTTGTTATAATTTTGGTGATCGACTTATACAAATGGGAAAGCAAACGGATCGATCTTTAATTTTCAAGGTCGGCTATGTCTCCATTTTTATGAAAGAGGGCCATCACTGCGGTATTCCATTTGCTTGGGATTATGCTATTTTTCAAGAAAAGCTTAAAAAAAATTACAACCCCCAACAAGCCTGCTCCACCCATTTTTACAGCTTCAATTACGATCTGATCTTCTCCGGGAGCATTGTTATTTTTCATTTCTTCTTACTTTATATATATATATATATATATATATATATATATATATATATATATATATATATATATATATATATATATATAAGTTGGGTTGAATTCTTTCTTGAACCTTGGAATAATGAATATATATTTTTTCAATTTCTTGGGCTTTATGGTTCTTTTGTTTTAAGGATAGAGAAATTACATCACGTTCTAGTTAGAAGTTTATTGAAAACGTTTCGCCTAATTTTTAGGCTTCTTCAGTTCATCTAAAAATTGAAATTTTCTGTTTTGGATATTCAATAAGACCCACAATTTTTTTTTTTTAATTATAAATATATAAAATTCTTAAACTTATAATACAATGTAGAAGGTGAAAATAATAAAAATACACACAAAAATATATATAAAAACTTACATGTGTGGGTTGAAACGAAGACACACTTAACATTCTTTAAAAGGTGTTCTTTTTTTCTGTTTTGTTCTGTTTTTAGATGAACTGAAGAAGCCTAAAAATTAGGCGAAACGTTTTCAATAAACTTCTAACTAGAACGTGATGTAATTTCTCTATCCTTAAAACAAAAGAACCATAAAGCCCAAGAAATTGAAAATATATATATATATATATATACATATATATATATATATATATATATATATATATATATATATATATATATATATATATATATATGTATATATATATATATATATATATATATATATATATATATATATATATATATATATATATATATGTATATATATATATATATATATATATATATATATATATATATATATATATATATATATATATATATATATACATATATATATATATATATATATATATTTATATACATGTATATATATATATATATATATATACATGTATATATATATATATATATATATATATATATATATATATATATATATATATATATATATAAAGCTGGAAATATTACTTCGAAGTAGAAAACTTTTCATTATCTTATTTATTTCGGGAATGATGAAAAAATGTTAAATATAATAATTTTAGGGAATGTTAAGGTGCACAATTTAAAATTATTTTTGAGTATACAGGGTACCTCAAAAAAGTGTGGCCGATATAACATATGTTTTTTTAATTGGATTTGGAATTTTTAAATTCTGCGTAAAATTTTCTAATTTATTGATAATGTTATATATCTAAACCTAGGAGTTTCTCTAATATTTCAATTTTTAAAAAAAAAAATACTAGTTTTTTCAGTTTTGTAAAAAATTGCTAGTAGCGCTATTGTTTCTATAGGTGGAATACTCATAATTGGTACGAGCGTTCTATAGAGATGAAAAAAAAAAGATATATGTAAAGAAATTTAAGTTAGATGCTACAGGGTGTTCAAAATAAATTTATGCATTTCGACTATTTTAAATTGAAAAATCTCAAATTTTTTAAAAGGCACACCGTGTATATTATTATTTTTCTGATTGATTTTACAAAACACTCCAACTTTTATTAAGTATGTCATATACCTATTTCTAATAGTTTTTGATTTATTTTGAATTTTTCAATTTTTACCCTTGTTTTTAATACACTTACGCTATAACATTATAGTTGCAAAAATAAAAATGTAGGCATTGTCAAATTTTGATATGTCTATTAAGCGAGTAAAAATAGTTTAATTTGTTGTAGTAAGTGACGTATAAAGGTAATAGTTATGGATTTATGCCTTAACATTCCCTAAAACTATTGTTTTTAACATATTTTCGTCATTCCCGAAACAAATGAGATAATGAACTTTACTCTATCGTTGACTCACCCTGTACAAAGTTCAAATACTGCATTGGTTGAATTATTTTCAGAAGAGAGCTGTTCGCCTGATTGGCGACCCAGAACTTACCAGCAACCTTGATTCATTGGAACTTCGACTAACGGTTGGGGATTTGAGTCTATTCTATAAGTTTTTTCATGGAAGATGTTCGATAGATGTAGCCCGGTTGATTCCTCCCCGAGCGGTGCATACTAGGATTACAAGTTGCACTTATACACATCTGTAGGAAGTTCAGCTTGTCACTTCTCATACAACCTTTGTCAAGCAGTCTTCTACATGGAGAAACTCATCCCTTTGGAATGATTCACCCAGGACTATGTTTCCCACCGAATACAATTAATAGCTATGCAAGACCCACGCACACGCATAGCGCCTGTAGTATTTTAGGGATTTCCCTGAAGCACGTGTTCTATGCCCATAAACAAAAATCATTCGTAGGAAATATTCGCAGTCTCTACTATATGTTTAAGCCCAACTCGTCGACTGTCCAAATTTACTTGATGTAGAGCCTCAACATTCTCTCGGGTAGGCACAGAAATGGGTCTTCCAACTCGGTGTTTATCACCAATGTCGATTCTTCCTCTCTTAAAATCCACAACTCAATTTCTGATAGTGGCATAGAAAGAATATTGTTCCTTCAGTTTGGTCGTAATTTTTTTTAGGCAGTCTTTTCAAAAAGAGGTACTTTATCACTGATCAATATTGGATTTTTCTAAAGTTACAATTGTTATCAGTCATATTTTCTTTAAAAATTCATTGTAAATAGCCTAAACCATCAAACTTTGGGCACCTGTTTACCAGATATCAAACCACTATTCATCGCAACCGGATTTGTTTTTGACAATGGAAAGTGGTCTAGGCTAAATAGTTATCAATACTCGTAGTATATCTATTCAGTCTATACGAACGTAAATATAATACAAGAGGGGCACACCCATTATAAATTTATTAACTTTTGGTGAGTGTTTTTACCCTCCATTGTTTTGTATACTAAAAGCCATTCGTTGAAATTATATAGTCGGTATGTTTGCTTTCGGGATATTCTCCCTACACCATATTTCACTTTAATTTGAACTTATGCAGTTTAAATAGTATTTTTAATTAAAATGTTTTTTAAAAAACAATAAAGGTGGCATTATTTTATATTTAGAATGGAGAAATGTGGGGTCAAAGGCAAAGGAGCTCATTTACGTTTGGAAAAGGTTAAAAAAGGGCACTGGCTTTTTATTTATATACTTGGGTTTAATTACAAAGATCCACGTTAGCAATTTTTTTTATTTTAAATTTTTCTTTTGTCAGCGGTATTTTTAGGAATTTAAGTTTTTCGTAAAATTCGAGGGCAGTTTTTAGTGTTCACGAAAATTATCACGAGTGCGTTACCTTTAATAATTTCAAGGTCATCAGTTTTTGTTGAAAACTCATTTGGGGTGTATTTTGTGAAGTGACTGATCATTAGAGACCGGATTATATGCAACATAAAAATCTTGAAATATGCATGCAAATATGCATGAAAAATGCTTAAAATATGCATGAAAAGGGTCAAAATATGCAATATTAAATAATAATAAAAGTAATAATTTTTAATTTTTTATTTCAAAATCAGCATAAAATCAACAACGACGATGTTTAAATTTAATTAACAATTATTTAACATTTTTTAAAATTATTTAACATTTGTATTCTTGTACACGTAAACAATAAGGTATTGTTCCAAATGTTGGGTAGTAAGATTGTGTCTTCGATCACTTAAAATATTTTTATAAGTGGAAAAAGACCGTTCCACATCCACTGAGGTAACTGGGCAGTATTTGAATTTGGGTGCTATGTTAGCACTTATTGTTTCTGGCAAAAGTTCACCCATCCCATTAATAGAACAATTTGACACAAAGGTTCAAAGCCTGGGTTATTGCACAAAATGTTTTCAAACTTTTCTTTAACTCTACGCGGGAATACATCTGGCAATGTGAAGTTTATTTGACGGATTTTATTCATTAACTGAATTGATTCGGTCAACGCCAAACCTCGAGTTTCAAGCTGTTTAATACCCGCAGGTATGTGGGAAAAGTGAGTGCTAATCAAAGCTATGTTTTTTTTTAATATCAGAATCGTTAAATGCTTCCTTGGATTGATGAACTGCCATAGCCTCTACACTATCGAAGTCATTTCCTACACCTTTGATGACCTCGAAATGTTCGTTGTAAAATAGTACAGCTTCAATCCATGTCCCCCATCGAGTTAGCACTGGTTCAGGAGGTAAAGACACATTTGGCAGTTTTTCTTTATAGGCGTTATTGCGAGCAGGTGCCTTAAGAAACAGTTTCTTTGCTGATGAAATCAGTTTATTTACATTTCCAAACATGGATCGTACTTCTTCAGCGAGTCGATGGACACCGTGAGTAAAGCACATCACATGAATTAAATTTGGATAAAATATTTGGAGGACTTTCGCTGCCTTGATCATAAAGCAGCATCTGAGAGAAATATAAACACTCTTTCATCTGCAAAAGAGTCAGGAGATATTTTTTTATTACCCTCATCCACAAATCTGGTGATCGTAGAATGATTTGTCTTATCAAGTTCTTTGCAGGCCACCAAATAGGAAGAAGAAGGCTCTAATCTTAATGCACCCACAATTAAATTCGCAATATAGCGACCACAACTGTCGGTAGTTTCATCAGCTGAAATCCAAATAATCTCATCCTTAAGTTCATTACGTATTTCTTCCAGAACATGTTGGTAAATTGTTGGTATATAATTTTTACGCAGTGTTGATTCGTCTGGTATTTTTTAATTCAAGCAATATTTTCGCAGAAAATCTTTGAATGTAGGATTTGTAAGTTTGTGGAGAGGAATATTACTTGCAAGCAATGCTTCACATAAATCCATGCTAAAGTGGTTTTTTTGTTTGCCTATAGAAGTGGAATCACTGCTACTTGCTGCTGTTATAAGTTGTTGTCGTGGGCCTTTTTTTGCAATCCTGTGATATGAAGACTTGTCTTGACATGCTGGTCAATTTGAAACTTTTTTGTACACGAAACATTTTTCTCGCAAACTCGACAATATAAAACATTTCCGTCGTTTGTAAATGTTCCAGGATAATCAGCTACCCACGAAGAGACACTTTTTTCGCGGGTGGCATGGTACACGTTAAACTTTAACACAACACGTTAAAAATTGCACTACACTGATGCAAGCGCGTCAACAATAATGTTAAAACTGATATCTTGTTTTAAAATCAAAATTCGTCTTCGAGAAAATTGTTTATTTGATCCACGCTCAAACAAATATTCTTAGAAACTAACTACTTATCACTTAATATCCCCACCAAGAAACAAAGGAATAAAATACCGTCGTAATTTTGGGTATTCCCTTGGCACTATGACCTAATCGATGTTTAGACTATTGCAGGTAATGTCCCGGCGATAAGATCGATTCCAGACGGCGACATTAACAATACCCTGAGCAATTTCAATTGACTAGTAATACCGAGAATTATTGTAAATATAGGGAAAATATGGATCATTACTAGATTTTGGGTAAAATATGCAATAATCGGTGAGAATGGTCTAAATATGCAAATGCATATGAAAATATGCAAATGCTTATAATCCGGTCTCTACTGATTATTTTATACCTCCGTAACAAAAAAATTTATTTTAAAAACAATCAACTTACGAAACACTAATTGCACAAGTTCAACTTATACTTGACTGGTTATTTTTTCAATTTCGAATCTTGCCTAGCAACATTTAATCAAATGCTAGAAGGCAAGGATAATCGGAGGGCGTCTACGCAGCTATTCCACTATAACTTCTGCCACTTTCAACGTCATTACGTCATTTCGAGCTGAGTTGTAGGTACGTACGTTAACATGGCTGCTACAATACATAAAAATCGAGAGAGCAGCTGTTCGCTACTTGCTCCGAAAACTCTACGCAACGGCACTTTTTTTAAACTGCTATAACTTCGTCACTTTTTAACCGATTTTTCTGAAACTTACAGAAAATATTTTGAAAATATATTAAATTAAAATATAAAAATCCAAAAATCGATTTTTTTACCCAGATGATTAGGTATATGCCTTTAAGCATAATAGGGAGTCTTGAGACCATATTTGACATGACGAATTGTTGGCTAACCTGAGCTTTAAGGTACATACAAAGAGTTTCGATTATTACTCTCGAGCTTCCTCAGAACTTATTCTTTGCAGGTAGCGGTGAATCGATTTCATTCCGACATATCTTCTATGAACGCCGGGGTACCCTATTGTGCTTTTTACTGCACCTATTTTTTCCTTCTTTAAATTACCGATCTATCGGAAAGGACTAAAAATCTATAGCTCTGCCGTTTATAGCTCGTCGATTTCTTCATTTACCTTGAACTATGAAACCCAGATAGCAATCTTTTCTAAAAAAAATTATCTTTAGGAAATCCGATATTGTTTTCTCGAGACAGTCTATTCTATTATCAACGCCACTTAACTTGCCAGGCTAGAACTTGGGAGCATATATATCTTGATGGTCATATTACCTGCACATGATTCTCCCGCCAAGTGCGAGTTGGGTAGTGTAATTCGGTTTTTTTTCAAGCAGAACGGAATAGTGCAGCGAAAATTCATCGAAGAATGAGCCGAGTATAGGGTGAAAACTTTCTCAGTTATGGTGTTGGGCGTGAATGGTGCAGGGAATTTAAAAAAGGCCAATTTGATGTTCACGGTAATGGGGAACAAGGATGCAAGTCTGTCGCAACAGAAGACTCTGTTCAACGAGTTGACCAAGTGGTTCGAGAAAAGCAGAGATTTACCATAAGTGAGTTGTGTGTGGAATTTCTTGAAGTTTCAAGGTCATCTATTTACACGATCGTAACAGAACACCTACGCTACAGAAAAGTATGCACTCGATGGGTTCAAAAGGTGTTGTCTGATGACCACAAAGCTCGCCGAATTGCATCAACGATGACATTTCCCACCCGTTATGAGACTGAAGCTGAAGATTTTTTGAAATCAGTTGTAACTGGAGAAGAGACCTGGATTCAGTATGTCACTTCCGAAATAAAACATAAGGTAAACAATGGATGCACTCAAACTCGTCAAATAAACCGAAAACATTCAAATAATCCTTCAAGAACAGGAAGGTTATGGCTATGGTATTTTAGAACCAAAAAGGTGTGTTGCTTGTTGAGTTTAGGGAGCCGGGGACTACGATTAATACAGCTGTTTATTGTCAGACTTTACGACGACCGCGGAGAGCCATTCAAAACAAAAGAAGAAGCATGCTGACTTCTGGAGTTCTTTTCATTTATGACAACGCCCGCCCTTACAGTGCTGCTGTAACCCAACAGCTTTTTGAACAATTTCGATGGGACGTTTTTGAATACCCGGCGTATAGCCTGGACTTAACGTCAAGCGACTTCCACCTCTTCCCGGAACTGAAAAAGTGGCTAGGAGGACAGTGCTTTTACATTAATGAGGAGCTTCAAAACAATGTTAAGGCCCATCTCAACTCACTGGCTGCAACATTCTATGAAGAGAGGATTGGAGAGTTCGTCCACAGATATGACAAATGCCTCAATCGCCACGGTGATTATATCGAAAGGTAACCATGTTTATACACAACTTTTAATAATAACTTCATTTTGTTATTTACACTTGTCTTTTTTTATGGATCATCGGAGGTTGAAAAAAAACAGCCCTCGTACATCCACTACCCATAGGGAAACCGACTTTGAAAGCGGACAACCCTTATTAATGTGATATCAGCTGCTTGATGACATTTTTAGTGTTCCATACGGAATACTTATAAGATGACTTCGGTGTCTGTCTGTCCGTCTGTCTTTCTGTCTGCCACGCCTAATTTTTTCCGAAATTATTTGTCATAGAAAGTTGAAATTTGGTAGCAATATAGGAATTGATGGCCTTATCAAAACCGTGTAGTTTTGAAAGTCATATTTTGACTTAAGGGGTTAGTTTTGGGGGGTGAAATCGGAAGTGAAAAAAATTTTTTTTTACTAGGTTATCGAGTGTGGTGTCAAATCAAAGCTTGTGAAAACACGAGTAAAAAATATATATAATGTAGTACTTGGACTCGCGTTTCTTTGTATTATTTTTAAAAAGTCGCGAAAAATCGCTGTCCCCCCACCTTATCTCGAAAAGAACTAGTTAAAAAAGTTTGAAAAAATTCTGGAATGCTCTCCACGGGGTGTAGATTGAACGAAAATTATCACGAGTGCATTACCTTTAATAATTCATTTGATATACAAGAAAAAAACAAAAATTTCAGTAAAGATTGGAAACAAACTTTGTTGAAAACTCCTTTCGGGTGTGTTTTGTGAAGTCACTGATCATTTTATACTACCGTAACAAAATTTTTTATTTTAAAAGCAATCAACGTACGGAACACTAATTGTGCAAGTTCAATTTGCACTTGACCGGTTATTTCTATTAGATTCGTAGTTATAGTGGTAAGAGTAAAAGTATATTTTGACGAATGGCAACAAAATGAGTGTGAGCTGTTCCCGAAAATGACACACTTTTAATTAGCGATAGGGTTTTTTGTGTTTCGTCGTGAGTTCTAGCAATGAGCAATCATTTAAGAAATATTTCATCCAACTCTCTAGAGTGCTATACAAGAAATATAAAATTAAAATAAGCAAATTTTTCAACTGACTTCTCAAGGTTTAAGTATTTTTTCTTATATTTTGATACTCTATCACATCGAAGAATCTCACGTGACAAATAAAAGTATAATAAAGTTCAATTTCTTGAAGCCAATAATACCCAAAAAAGTTATGTTCTTAAGCACTACCTCATATGTTTCCCATTTAGCAACCCACCAAATCCTTTTTTCCGAAGAAAACAAGCTAAGGTTTAATTTAAAAATAACCGGTCAAGTGCAAGTTGAACTTGCACAATTAGTGTTCCGTACGTTGATTGTTTTTAAAATAAAAAATTTTGTTAGGGTGGTATAAAATGATCAGTGACTTCACAAAACACACCCCAAATGAGTTTTCAACAAAGTTTGTTTCCAATCTTTACTGAAAACTGGTGACCTTGAAATTTGGGTTTTTTTCTATACCAGATAAATTATTAAAGGTAATGATAATTTTCGTTCAATCTATACCCCGTGGAGAATATTCCAGGGTTTTTTCAAAATTTTTTGATCAGTACTTTTCGAGATAAGGTAGGGGACAGCGATTTTTCACGATTTTTTAAAAGTAATACGAAGAAAAGTGTGCGCAAGTATTACATTATATATATATTTTTTACTCGTGGTTTCACAAGCTTTCATTTGACATCACACTCGATGATCTAGTAAAAAAATTTTTTTTTCACTTCCGATTTCACCCCTCAAAACGAATCCCCCAACCCAACCCAAAGGCAATATTATTAGGCGGGAGTATCACCAGGAAAAAAAAGAAATAATGACTATTTTAACGTGCACCGTAAATAAATAGTTAAAAATACGAGTAGTGTAACACAATTCGGCCTAATTAGGGAACTTAACACTAGAGCGCTGTTTTTCATTTAATTATTGGTACAAAAATTCTAGCACCGATAGCAAGATATTTGTTTACTTTATAAACAATTAATTCGGTTTTAACTACATGAAACCCGGACCTCTGATCGGAAGACCTAAAAAAATCGACAGAATCAGAATAATAACACAGTTATACTGGTAACATCCAGCTGAAATTCCCACAGTGAGTTCTCAACAGAGACTTCTAGCGTATTACAAGGAGTTCGTTAGTGATGCGTGCTCTCCCTGATTCTGCTTAATATCTACGAGAAAATAAGAAGTGATTTATTAAAGCCAGTGACCAAATAAAAAATATTTGTTATGCGGCGGATATCGCAGTCTTTACTAATAGTTTGGAAAATCTTTGGTCTCTTAACGATCGTGGTGAGTAATATAAACTGTGTAATATTAACGCCGAGACAAAAATGATGTACACGTAACAGGTGGCTTGAATAAACATAGTATTTCGGCTCTTTAAGGTCCTGGTGTGCGTCTGCCTCATTTTAGGGTTCCAAAAAGCCGACAGCCTTTAAAAATGACAGCAACCGTCCAATTTGAATCCCTCGAATATACTCCTCTTCCAAAATTATTGAGAATATCAGGTCTTACTCGTGCCATTGCCGGGCAAGCCATAATTAGATTCTTCTTCAAATATTATCTGCAATCTGGATCATCATTTCCTGATTAATTTCATCAGAGACCTTGTATATTCGAGGTTAAGCTCCCTTACAAGGCTCCTAGACTGTCTCATCCTAGGTGAATCTTTTTAGTCTTTCACGAACTTATCGTTCAGCAGAGTTAATATCGCGGCACCACCATAGTGTAAGGGATTTCCAAAGAGGGTTCAGGTCCAAGAGGTTGCTATAGCTCCGTTTTTAGTCAGTGTGTTAGTCGTCTGGATTCCCTGGACACCATGATGGCTAGGTACACAGACGAGCAACAGGTTGTTTCTGTCCACTAGATTGAAAATCAAGTCTCTCCTAACAGCTGTTCCCTCATCATGGCCTGTTTCAAAGTGATCAGGACAGGACAACTCTCCGCGTTATATTCCTTGTTACTATCTTCTAACCATAGGCAAGGATGGCGTCGATTTTTGGTTGAAAAACAGATACATTGATAGCCTTATCTCTGTACGTAGGCAGCATGCGCCTGCGCCCTTGTGCCCTTTTTTTTGGTTTAGAGAGACGATTTCGGGAGTCCAGCAATTCCTCTCTAGTAGTGGCCTACAGTGAAGTGCATTTTGAAGTAGATCAGCTATTCACTATTCTGTCCCATATGCTGCCATGTCCCAGAGTTTTCGTCTTCAAAAACTTTTGAGCAAGCAGCCTATAAACATCCTGCTACACTTAGATTAAACTGACCCTTCATTTCGTTATTGGGTTCTCGAATGTTGGACTCTGTTAGGCTAGAGCTTAATCCATTTTCTCTCATTTATGCGGTACCACACTAAGGTTTCATATAATAGTTATAATCGATGATAATTAATAGACAATATAATACTCCTCTCAACATCAATAGAGATTATTAAATGAGTCTTATAGTTCATATATCTCGGGTCTCCTTTCAGTGAAAAACAGAATAATGATGAGGAAGTGAAGTTGAGAATTAGCTATATTCGAATAACTTTTTAAACCCAACAATCTCCTGCTTCATGAAAATATGTTGTCGAAACCAAATTACTTAATGCTGGAACGCTAAATAGAAGTATGACCACCTTACACAGTACTACGTATTCTCTGAACTGCCTACGTATCGAGAGGTATGAAGTTTTTAAAGAATCGGGATGCAAAAAGTCAATACCTGCTATTAAAAATGAACAAAGTCCATATTTCAATAGTCCCTGCCCTCTAGAGGGTAAGTATGCTTTTACAAGCCAGAGATACAATTTATGACATCTTACAACATTTCTATAAAATCGTAAGTTTTCCTTTGAATATTTATAGAGGAGAGCTCGAAACTTACATTACAGTGGAAGATTAAGTAGCGATGATAGCCAAGATGATATTTGTGGATTCACAACTTAAGGACGTTCCCAAGAAAATACATTTTCTTACGATTATCTAGAAAATTTTAATATATGTACATATTTATTAGTGTCCTTTATACGTAGAAAAAAATTTCACTATTACTATTTACAGCACTAAATTTATAAATATTGGCTGTTAAAATTTGCATTTTTTAACATAAGAACGCTGTTGAAACGGATGTTTTATTATATAACAATGGTAATTTTCTTACGATTGTTTTAACAAACTTAAAATCAGTAATTAAAAATATAAGAAATATTTTTCTGTAAAGAAAATTATAGCAAACGGTATTCATTTTTTTTATAAAAAGATGTTGGAAGTGAGCTACTTTTGATCGTTCAATTTGCCTCACATAACTTGATAAATAAAAGTTCGCGACTTGGCAACGTCGCTCTACGCGTTAATAAATATTAATTTCTATTTATTAATTGTAACCTAAACAGAAAAATAAATTGAATACCTTGAATTGTTTGTTAGAAAAAAAATTATCAGCTTGGTAGATTTAAATATTTTTCTAAATAAAACAATGAACTCCCAATAGAATATATTGAATTATTAATTATATTTTTTATTTAATTTGCTTACACATAAATGTGAATATAATTTTAACTACTTACCTAGAATCACGGTTGAGTTAATATCAGAGACTTGGTTTTTTATCCCTCCAGTACTTACTAAATTACATTTAGTACAGTTGTCACATTTTATTTTGAACTTTGAATGAAGCCCTTCCCTTTTGAAGTCATTTAATTTTTCCATATCTAAAAGACTTCTGCAGCCGGTGCATTTCACTATTCTCATCAGGAATTTTAGACTGAACTATTTCGTTGATTGTTGTTTGAATTTCCTGTTTTTTTTTGCATCAGACCTACTTGCTAATGCTATATTTATTTTTTCAGCAGTTTTTTTTTTTTAACAAATCTGCCATTCTTTAATCGCGAAGTCATTATTTATGCACTATAAAAATCTCCAATATAAACCTAACCTCGAAAAATACTCCAAAACATTAAAACCTAACATAAACAATTCGTGTCTCGATCAGAGTAAGAATGTAACGTTGCCAGATCCGAAAAACGACGCAGTGGGATTATTTTTGTATTTCTGCACATATCGGACGGGGTGAAAGAGCGCACTGCGCCTTAACTATTTTTATTGTACGCATAGTAGTTTACATAGGAGGGATCTTTCTGCAAGTTGAGCACAACTGCTCCTTGGGAACGTCCTTAAAGTATTTCTTACGAGAAGACAGAGAGAGCATTATGTTAGAGAAAGACGCGAAATAATTTGGTTTTCAAGATATAATGAATGTGGCAACGTAGCTTCTCGCTAGCTTTCCGCCGGACGCAATCACGTGTTATTTATTTTTATTTAGTATCGATGTATATTAATTAATTAAAATGATACTTCGGATTATTTATTAAAAATATATGAATTATTAAGTATTGATAACTGAAAAAATGCGCGTGCGAGGCAAGCGCTTATTCTAGTATCCTTTAAAAGAAAGTCCGATTAGTGTAAGACATATATGTGATTCAAAATTCGAGAGAACTCCCGCATCCGCGCGCGCAGTCTTCTTCAAGCTACGTTGCCACAGCGGAAATTCACTTCATAAAATACATTAAAAAGTAATATTTATCTAATATTTTTTGCAACAACTAGGAGGTAAACGGCTTTCATATTTTAACAAACTAAAGCAGGGTAATTTTTTATGTTTTTTCTTTGTGATTTTTTACTTTTTAATGCACATACGACAACAAAAATTGTAAAAAACGCATGCTCTTGATCGAAGAAAAAGTATGGATTCCTATCTCTTACGTGTTAAATATCTGAAACTTTTACAATTAGTTATGGCAATACGGCGTGGTAAACCATATTTATATGGAAGCTGTGAATGCATGATGCTAAAATCCATTATTTCTCAAAATTTCAAGCAAAACTACTTTTAACAGTTACTCGTAAGAAATACCTTAAGCGCTGTATAACAGAGGTCGCGATCATTTTCAGACAGGCGAAAGAGAGCATCCTTGGTGTAATAGAATAAATAATGAACACTAGAAGTGATCGTCGACGTGTGGGATAATGAAGAAGAAAATTTTATCAATTTTTCCTGGTGCTTGTTCATTCACGTGTTCAGCAGAAATATTTTGCGAAAAGTGCTTCACCCGTTTTCATAATGAGACTTGTTTAATTGCCATTTAATTTAATTTGGTAAAAACATCAGTCGATCCATAATGACTAAGCACGCCATTGACATAATAGCAAAATAAAAGGGTGCAAAGGCGACAAATGAAACTTTTAAGTTTAAAGTTTCAACAAAAGAAATTAAACAGGAAAGTATTTCTGTTGTTAATTACTTGCCTTTTATTTATTTGAAGGAACGTTCAGTTAACGATACAAACCTCTTGTTCGGAAAGTGCACGAAAAACTTGTCTTCTATTTGTGTCATTTATTAGACTTTTTATTTGCTCAAAACAAAATGAAACAGAACGACAAATTTTTAACAAATGGAAAATGAAAAATTGGGTTTCTATTTTAAGGGGCTATACCAGTGTGATAATTTCAAAAAAGCGATTTTTTCTTTACATATTTCGATGCTCTTTATACATATATAGAATAAGAGGTCGAAGTATCAAAGTCCCACTTTGAAAATACAGCTGTCGCCAAGCACAGCTGCTTGGGGCGCTATAAACTCGTTTTTGGAAGCGTAACGCGAAGGGGAGCAGGTATGAAAATTCCAATGCCGTGACGTCACCACGTAAGTGAAACTTAAACATCTAATACTTCAGTGAACTTAAAATAGTCACAAAAGTAGGTACGTGGCAAGAGATCATTATTTATGTATTACACGTTAGTCATTCTTAAAACTGCATTATTTAAATTTGCTGCCGCAGTAACTCGAAGACAATTTATGGCATCGACTTATTTTTTTTGCATGTTAAGGACATGTTTTGTCGTACCATGAACCAAGGATTTTATCATTGGCCGCAATTTTTATAATTTTCAATATTTTTTAAAATCCATAGTTGATGGTACGGAAAATTATATCTATTTTAATGATCATTTTGTTTTTTTTTTTTTGATTCCAAGCAATGTAGAGGCGCCAATCACGGCAGCAGCGGAGATACTTTTTTTTCACCTCTCCCGTTACTCAGGTCAGAAAAAATTTGTGTGTATTTGCAAACAAATAATAAATATGTACCCAACATTTTAAAACAATTGATGCAATAGTCTTCTTTAAAAAAATTCTAGAAAAATAGTTACACTGGTATAACCCCTTAAAAGGACAAATCTACGTGGGTGGATTGATAGGTTTGGTAATTTTCTACGAAATGGCAAGAAGTTTTGTTAAGCGGTATATCTGCTGATAAGCGTGATTGTTGGAACTGTTGTGTTCAAAGTTTCAAACAGATGCAACACGCAGTTTGTTTTCAGTTATCTTTTCTTCTGAAAAAGTGGTCGTTCTAATAAAATCTTCCGGACAAGCCGGATTTCAGAAGGGATATTGCACAAAAGAAAATCGACAGACTTTTCGTACCGTCTTTGATTGTGTTAGCCGATACTTGTTGGAAATTCATGATAAAATTATATAAAAAACAACACTATGTTTTAATTTCCAATATATCATACAATGGCGTCTTCAGAAGTAAATATTTACTTCTGAAGAAGCCATTGTATGGTGAAACAATTGTCAAGTGACTTTAAATATATTGGAAATTAAAACATAGCGTTGTTTTTTTATATAATCTTCGTACCTTAATAGACATGTCACGAGTATAACGTACCTCTGCATATAGCATTCGTCGACTTCAGCAAAGCATTTAATTCGGTGAAACTGAGGGCAATTTTTAACGCCATAGAGCATGCAAGAATTGATTCAGGATACAAAAAAATTCTTGAATATATATATATATATATATATATATATATATATATATATATATATATATATATATATATATATATATATATGAAGGGTAACAAGCAAAAACGATCAGAGTACATTGCCCTTAAATGTTCACAACTCAAATTTTTAGTTTTAGAGTAGAGTATATAAGTTTGAAAACAGGAGGGGATGATGAAAAATACATTCATTTTAAAGACTAATATATTTTATTAGAGGCAACGTAAAGAAAATAGTAAAAATACACATTAATTATGACAAATAACGTTTTTTATGAAAAAGTACAAGGCCTTTATCTATCTTGCCAGTTAAGGGCCGTCATCAGTGAGTGGGCCATCAACAAATTTAACTGCATTTTCATCTTCAATGGGCGTGCTGTCCGGTACTAATCCTTTGTAAAATGCCTGAGCTTTGGGATTCACCTAGAACTGCGTAAGATGTATTAAGTCCTTCAACTTAGCAGATTTTATGGGCAATAGTCCATTATATAGTCTTTTTAGTTTAGGAGCCTCCGTCCTTTTCATGTTGTTAGGTTTTTTCTTATTTTGTTTAGGTACCACAATAGCTTTAAGGGAACTTCCAAAATAATTATTATTCTTGTATAAAAATATCATGGTCCTTATCAACTTTCATAACCCTGATAGGTCTTGTTGGCATAGGACATTTGGGTTTGTACAACTGTGAAAAAAACTCTGTCCAAGTTTGAAAGTTAACTTCAGTTTATCACTTTAAATGGAGATGGCTTGATTCATCCCTCCAGTCATCTGGTGTTTCAGTGTAGGATTTCGGAGTAACAAGGCTCATGTCTTTGTCCCTCTCCATATACGAATGACCTCGTATTGGGAACACAACTTTTACACTATCGAAACGGTGTTTTTCGTCAACTAAGTAACGTAATACCGTAATTCTAATTTTAGCCGGCACAAGAATCACAAAAAATGACGGACCCTGATCAGTTTTGCTAGTCAGTGCGTGGACTCTGATCGTTATTGACTGTTACCACCTATCTTCTCCTTGTATTTACAAGGAAACTATGATTTTTCTTGCCAAGTGAAATCGTACTTTGTATTCTACCTGTTTCCGGCTGTACAGGCAGCCCTAAAAATGGAGTCTGATCATTTTTGCTCGTCACCCTTTATATATATATATCAAAGTGCCACCTCTCAAATGAAACTCGACGAAGACTACATAACAGCTAAAATATCTTTAAACAGAGGAGTGAGGAGGGGGGACACGATCTCTCCCAAACTGTTCACCCTTGCATTGGACGATATTTTCAAGAAGTTAAATTGGGAGAACAAAGTCTTGAACATTTACACCATCTTCGATTTGCGGACAATCTGGTTCTCATATGTAACGATCTAAAACAACTACAAGAGATGATGCTCCACCTCAAAGTAGCATCGGAAGGGTTGGTCTGACCATGAACATAATTAAAACCAAAAATATGACCTTCAAACCTGCCAATAATACTATTGACGGAGACGAAATAAAAGTTGTTGACTACCTTGGTCATAAAATAAATCTTGGAAAAGAAAACCAAACTACTGAGGTAGCTTGCAGAATGTGCATGAATACGCAGCTACTGGAAAATTAAACAACTTCATTAAAGACCCTTATATTTGTATTATCCTAAACAGAAAAGTTTTTAATGCATGCATTCGCCGAATACGAGATGGAAACGATGACATTAACAAACAACTCGATCACTAAACCGCGCACAACACAACGCTCAATCGGACGAGTTATGCTGGGCATAAGTTTACGAGAACGCATTCGAAATGACATAATACAACAAAGAACTAAAGTAGAAGACGTTCTCGAGAGAGTAGCCGCATTGAAATGGGCCTGGGTTGGACATATTGCAAGGCAGGTTCATTACTTTTAAGTTTAATCCAGGAAGGGCCTGAAGGGTACGGGGTTAGTTTAATATTGTGTAATTTCAATAGCAATTTGAGATAGTTACAGGTTTTTTGATTGATGGACTGGACAAATTTTAAGGGTTGCTTCCTACATATAGTGTTATAGGTCTTTTCGAGGTTTGTGTTTATTTATGGGGCTGTGGGTATTATTCAGAGTTCCTTAAGTCAATGAAATAAAACGTGTGAAAATGATTGAATATTGTATAATTTCAATATTATTATAAAAATTTTGTTTGGTTTGGTTGAGAAATTTTAAAAATTTTAGCTAATCCTTTACAGTAAAAAATATATGAGGTCAAAGAGGGTGGGGTACATGTTGGAAAGGTGGTATTTTAACAAAAATTATATATACGAGAGATTGGGATCTGGTTGCAGGGTAACCTAAAAAGTGTTAAGTTGATTATGGAAAAAGTTTTGGAAATACAAACACTTAAATTACTTACTTACCTCTGGCACGGCTAGGCAAATTATTGTTTTTATGTCCTTTGCTAAAGACAAAGAATTGCCTCCCGCAATTTTTGCTTTTCTTTATGTTTAAATGTTCTTAGATGCGTAAAAAATATACCTATATTTCCATCGGTCTGTCTATCGGACTATTAGGTTGTTGATCTGCCGGTCTATTGGCATCATAATACTTAAATGAAATGGTGAGCAAAAAATCTACTTAAACTATTTTGCTTCATTTAACATCCATCCTTTAATTTAATTTTTAAACAGTGGCATTATTTTTGGTATCATTAGAATGCTCATTTTCTACTCTTTTCAATCATACCGAAAACATTTGGATTTCCAAAAAATTTTGCTCATTAGACCCGTTTTTGCTCGCTTAGCAACCTACTCGTTACGCGCTATTCATCCCTATAAGATCCTTTCCCTCCCATTCCTTTATCGGAACTTGAACCGTCAACATCTCTGCTATATCTGCTCACTAATTACGTTAAGGGGACAAGTCATTGCCCTATTGCAAGAAGTGCATCGCCAATGTGTAGTCGCTGCGCAACCACACCTGAGCCAGTCAGCTATTAGATTTTATCAAGAGACTGGCGCCTTTATACGGAGATAAAGATCAGGAAAAAGAAGGTTCACCTCGGAGCTCCTGCTGGACTTCAAGGGAAGATTTCTTAGAGTTGTGTTGACCATGAAGCAGTCGTCTTCATTGTCAACACAACTCTAAGAAATCTTTCCTTGATGTCCAGCAGGAGCTCCGACAAGTTCGTGGTCGGGCTGAGAGCAAATTTACAACAGCCCATAGACAAGCGCGACTCAGATTTGCCCGAGAACATGTCGACAGGACCTTAGAGTAATGGTGCTCCGTTTTATTCTCCGACGAGTCCCGAATGTGCCTACATGGCAATGATGGAAGAAGACGAATCTATAGGAGGCCTTGGGGGCACTATGCGCAGCACTGCATTACTAAAACGGTCGCCTACGGAGAAGGTTGTGTCATGGTGTGAGGAGCTGTGGGGACTGGCCTGCGTGAAGTTCTGACCTCAATCCAATTGAACACATGTGAGATGAGCCCAAAAGAAAGGTTCAGGCCAGAAATCCAGCCCGTGCATCGTTGAGGGACTTAAAGATTGTGATGGCGGAAGAGTAGGAAAGAATCCCACAGACAGTGGTGAAAAACCTCACCTACTCCATGAAAAACCGGTTGGAAGCAGTAATAAGGGCTAGGGGGTAATACAAAATATTGATTTTGGTTTTTATCAATAAATTTAATTATTAAACTGAAAATTTGTTTAATTTTTTCTTTCTCTTAACACTGTTTTCAATCTTTGTTTCAATCATTTTAATCAGTAAAAAGCATAAGATATGCTATAGAATTTGTTATCATTAGAAAGAGAATAAACTGGGCTTTCAAATGATGCTAAAATCCGTAAAAACATATGAACACTAAATTCTAGGATCCGTGTTAAATGAAGCCAAATAGTTTGAGTCGATTTTTTTGGACACCAGAGTATTTCACATAGAGATGAAACATATAGTTTTTGAGCGATATCGTTTCATGTAAGGAGCGTAAAACAGGTGGGTGTCGATATGATTTTATTTGTGTTATGGAAATTTACTTTCTCTTTACTCCAGAAAGTCAAATTCAGTACTTATTATAAAACTACATGTTTGCAAGAAAGGTACTGGGTAAAACACTTCACCGATTTTTTTTATTTTGTATTTTATTTTTCTTTATTATATTTCATTTATATTCTTTTTTCTGACTCATGAAAACACTTTGTGTAAAATCGACATAAAATCTATCTCTCTATATATTCTTCATGGTTAGGTTCGGATAGATTCCCAATTCTCCTTCAAAGAAGAAGGTATAAGAAGGCCCCACCTCGAAGAAAGAATCTTACAAGAAATTAATTACGTTAAAGTTTGGGCTAAATATAACTTAATCAAGTGCAACGAGGCTATAGTCTTAACCTTAAAATGTACTAATAGAGGGTTTCTTAATATAGAAAAATATCAGGAAACTTCCCGTTGTCCTTTTCTCGCGAACATATATTATACATAAAAAATACATACATTTTCATCTAAGTTGGGAATGTGGAATCTTTGGCACAATGATACTACTCAGTATATATCACCACATTTTCATGTTAGAAATATTTTTACAGATTCTCAACACTCTGCTAAAGATTCAGTTGATGGAATACATAAAGAAGTTACAGACGAACTTATTTTCTTAAAAGATCTTAATGGTGAGAGCGATGAAAATTCAAGTGAAAATGTCAACAGTGACTTAAGGAGATTATTGTTATTTGGATTAGCTGGCAAAAAGACAGTTGCTCAAGGTTGGTATATTAAGTATGAAACATGTGCATCAAACACTGTGGGCCCGTATTTAGATGTAGTTTTAAATTTAATTAGCTAACAGTTATTTTTGATATTTAATTATTTAGTATATTCTGTGGTCTCTGAATAACAACAATGACAATCCTCATTTTCATAGGGCTACAATCAAAAATTGACATTGTTTCTTTATTTGGCTCTTATAAATTACGCTAAAGAGGTAAACAATTGGCGGAGAAATATTATAAAAAATAACTTTAAAGTAAAAGCAGAGAGGTAAAGAGGGAGACGTATGGGTAGTCAAGATGGTAAAGTGAACAATAACCTTAAGGGAATAGGGTAAATTGTCCCTATTCCGTTAATAAGCACTGCCAACTGACGGTTGCAAAAACTAAAACTAATGACCGACGGTAAATAGTAACAATAACCAACGATGGTAAAGTGAAAACGGTCAACGATAAGGCTAGCGGACGCCGGTAAATGGCCCCGCTTAGTCATACCGCTAAATGAGAACGCTAATGGACGATGGTAACTTCATGTAAAGACGATTTACGATTACGTTAAATATTTGTGAGATCGGCAAGAATGGAGAATGGATGATCAGCAGATCTAATTTGTTACAGTTCCAACCTAAAGCTGATTAAACCAGTCAAAGACTGTGTCCAACTAAGCACAACGTCATGAGGGAGGAGGGAGCAAATGGCTAGTGGAAACATTTGCTGAAGTAGCTCCCTACTTTGTGTGTGTTCTAATCGTCGGTCCTCGATCTAATCCCTGACTTCGTACTTCTGTCTGGTCCCTGATCTGGTACCTCGTCTGGACTGCTTGTAGCCAGCAAATTGGTTGCTCCGCCTGAAAAGTTCAATAAGAAATAAAGCTTGCACTGGAGTCGACAATGCACTCACCGTTACTGTTATATCAGTGCAAGGTAACCGCTATAAAAATTAAATGGCAGAATCTGCGAATTTCGTCGGATTAAATATTTATTATAAAATATATCTTCTTCTTCCTTCTTTATAAGCCACTGCTTCTCCATTGTTTATTATCGGGTGGAACAGTTGTCTAGTCATTTTTTTTTAGTTTTACTGATCCACATTTTATTAATTCTGGAGCAATTCCGCCTCGACCGGTGGCTCTGTTATTTTTTAAGAGTTAATGGCACTATTTATTTTTTATCGTTTTCCGTTTCTGTTGTTTGTTCTTTCCTAAATTTGGGCCTTCCTTCCGTTAGAAGCTCTTTGTAATATTTTGTCCATTCCTTATCTTCTATATGGGGTATATGTATTCTTTCTTTCTTTCTTCAGTACCTTCCATGCTTCTGTGCTCCGGCTTCCTCCTAGCTGCTGATCTACCTTGGAACACGCATACTCTCACATTTTGTTCTCCTCACTATTATTTGCTTTTCTTTTACTTTTCTGTTTAAGGGTATTTCCATTTCTGTTACTAAGCCATTTTTTTTAGCTGTTTCTTTTCACTTATAAGATTTTCTGTGTTCCTTAATAGTTGCATTTGAAAAGATTTGTTCTCATTATTTTCAGTTTCTCCAAGCGCTTCCATAGCTGCCTCTTTTATGCGCTTTTTCATATGCTCGTAAACATCGTTCGTTGATTTGCAAAAATGGAATTCCTGTAATTTTTGATCTAATCTACGTTGATAAAGATCTTTAATCGATCGGTTCCGTAAGAGGTGTATTTTATATCTTCCCTGGACTGTTGAACCGGTTTTTTGTCCGTTTTCCTCATTTTTACTATCTATTTGATTTGTAATTTTATATGCCAATTTTGTTTTTGCAACCAGAAGCCCATGATCACTACCACTTTCATACCCTCTTTTAACTCTTACATCCTTGATCCTTATCGTCGAGTCTCTTTTTATTATGATATAATCAATTATAGATCTTAAATTCCTTGTCGTCTATGTCCGTGTATACTTATGTATGTCCTTATGTTTGTAGAAGCCATTTATTATTTTTAGGTAATTAATTTGGCACAACTTTATTATTCTCTCTCCATTTTCATTGATAGTTGGTTCTCCATATTGACCTACTACTTTGCCATTGTTTTTTCTTCCAATTCTTCCGTTAAAGTCGCCAGCTATGAAAATTTCTTGTGATTTATCGATGTTTTCTATTTCGTCTTGTAGTGTATTCATAAATTCATCTTTCTTTGTGGCAGGGCTATCGCTGGTTGGTCCATATATTCGGATAATGTTTATTTTTCTACCTTGTATGTGTAATTCTAGTTTAATTATTCTTTCATTGATAGTATTCCATGATTTGATATTTTCCTTATATTTTTCTTTAATCAGTATGCCTACTCCAGCCTTAGCTCTTTTATCATTGTCAACTCAAATTCCATATGTGTATTGTATCGTTCATGCTCTCTGCTCCAGTTCCTTTCCTTTTGGACTCACTTATGACCAGCATGTCTAGTTTCGCTTTTTTGAATTCTTCGGTTATTTCAATTGCTATTGTGCGTCATCCCTATATGTTCCATGTGGCTATATTGATTGTTCGAGGTTCCTTTTTCTTTTTTGTTACTTTCTGGCGTTTTACTTGATTAGTGTTTACAACTGGTACTTGATCCAATCTCACAGAACTACCCCCCCCCCCCCATCGTATCCGTTGGGCTACCTCCCATGGAAGTGTGGGTTACCACGCGGGAAATATTTTTCTTAATTTTCATTCTGCATTTATTTTCTCATGCAGCCTTCTTTTTTTACGTGTGTTAGGTTGCTTATGCCTAACGCCACAACCCCCATGATGGGACTTTTCAATATATTTCCTTCCTGCTGGAAATGTGCTACAGTTCAGCCGATACCTAAAAAAGGCAAGAAGATCTTGCCAAATAACTACCGACCCATCGCACTGCTTTCAATAATATCGAAAGTCATGGAAAAGGCTATCAATCAGCATCTAAAATATTTTGAAGGATTCAACATTATTAGCGATCACCAATATGGCTTTCGTAAAAATAGACCAACAGGAGATCTTCTGACTTATGTAACACATGTTTGGAACAACGCAATTGAGAATCCCGAGCGGTTGCTCTTGATATATCCAAGGCATTCGACCGTGTTTGGCACGATGGACTGTTGGCTAAGCTACGTTCTTATGATATGTCTGAAAAGTTCTATTTTGTAGCTCTTATGTTTTCTCAGAGAGCGTTCTTTACGAGTGGCAGTCGACAGATTTCTTTCTAACACCTTCACTATCAACGCCGGTGTACCCCAAGGCTGCATGCTGTCTCCTACTCTCTTTCTCATTTATATTAACGATCTGCTGGAAAAGACAGAGAATCCAATCTTATCTCTTCATCATTCACTTTGGATGCTCGAACATCGGCTACTCAGACGAATATCCGCAGACAGCAGGAAGTCATTCAACTTAACAAAGACCTGGAAGAAATTCTATCTTGGGGTGACAGTAACCAAGTGGAATTTAACGCTACAAAAACCCAGGCGGCAGTTTTTTCTAAAAAAGTTAACGTTGCTGAATCCGACATAGTTATGTCGGAGCACTCCATTCCTCTAACATCGTCACTCAATTTGTTGGGCGTTAATTTGGGAGCAAACAGGTCCTGGCATGAACATATTGCAGGCATAACAAGGAGAGCTGTTCGTCTGATTGGAGACCCGGAACTGACCGGCGGCCTTGATTCGCTGGAACATCGAAAAACGGTTGGTGACTTGAGCCTATTCTGCAAGTAATTTTATCGAAACGTGTTCGAAGGATGTGGCCCGCTTAATTCCTCCCAGAGAGGTACATGTTAGAAGTACACGTCGCGCTAATACTTCATATCCGTATGAGGTTCAGCTTGTTACTCCTCGTATGCTTTTCAGGCAGACTTATATGGAGAACATCATCCCTTTGGAATATTTTGCCCAGGACTGTGTTTTCCACCGAGTACAATTTACAGCGTAGCACGTGTGCTAGACTCATAAAAAAAACTATCCCTAAAAGCTGAGTTGCCAGTTACGCCGGATCTGCTTTATTGAAGCCCTTCTTCTCCACCTTCACCGCCGGAGTGGTCTTCGCCCGTATCCCTGGGTACGGGTAAAGTGTTATACCCCGCTATACTGGATTTGGTATATTAGAGAAATAGAGTCTTGTCTAGAATTTCTTTATTTCATCCGTTATTTCGTTTTTGTGGGTTATTATTTTACCTGTTCTATCTCGTAATTTTATTATTTTAGTTCTGCCTTGTAACATTTCAATAGGTTTATATTTTTGTTATCTTGAATGGTGTGAATTATTAAGTTTGTATTGTAAAATACATAAGTTGATAAAAGCATTAAAACAAAAACATACATTCTGTGAGGTAGAATAAGCTAGTTATAAGCCACACGCATAACTAACAAGAATAAATTTACGGAATTTCCTTACAATCTAAACCGAGTAATTTACTTTAAATCGTCAACATTTCATACTTCTGACACACTTTAGTATTTTTCCTATTTAAAAATTCATTATTTCGAACGCGCGTCAGGAAAATCATCTAATTTTCGCTTTTGTTCAGCAAAATTTTAATTTTCAAAAAGAGTTAATGAACTGAGTTTTATCCGGATAAATTGATTTAATGGGGAGGCCGGGAAACAAACTCATCTGGAAATTGCCATAAAAAAAGTAGGTTTAATGTTTTTAAGAGCCATATAAAAGTATTAAAACGTTGGATTCATATTCTGTATGTTCGATTATTTTTAATGGATTAGGGAATGAATTAACATTAATCAGTTCTGACAAATGGTTTTACTGAAATTTCAATATTTTGCAGTAATAAAAGAGAACTTGATCCAGGTAGCGAGGAGTATTGAAATTTAGTTTTGTGTATAAAACAAATTTAAAAAAGTCTGAAAAAGCGTCAGACTTTAACACTTTCCGTATCAGAAACTAAGTATTTTGGGACAACTGCTTATAAAAAAGTGTTTCTTATTTTTCTGAGTACAGTTATTTACTGAAATATAACATCATATAGACACTATAACACCATTAAACCAAACACTTTATTTTTGCACTCGACGCGCGTTTCGCTAACCATGTTAGCTTCATCAGGAGCGATAATTGCCTGAGAGAGTCAATCATCGCCCACACTGAATAGTGTCATTGTGCCAAAAATTCCACATTCCCAACTTAATCATATAGTTAGTACCGGCGCTTTGGCTCTATGATATAGTTCCAGCTTAGATCAGTATAGTTTTATTTTAAAATGTATTTGACTAGACCGTCTTCCACGTAATGCTACTTACCAGCAGACATCGAAAAAATCTTAAAGGACAGCACGCCATAAAAACGGCTGTTGGTTCTTTATTGGAAGGCGTAGCATTTCTAGATAAGACAATTACCTGAAGATAACCTTCCAGGATTAGGTACCAAGCCTGACGTAACAAGACCGCTCGGATCATGAATAGCTGACTCTGAAGGCATAGCTCCTCCGCATGAGTGAGGTGGATACCTCAAGTTGACCGACGAGAACTGGGAACCCTACTCCGATAGAAAAACTCTCGACGGCATCTACTCGAGTCGGAAGGCGGACGAAGTAGATAGCGCTCTTTTGAATGAAAAGAGTTTTGAAGTCGAGCTGAAAGATTGAAGGGATAGAGATTTTTACAAAGGTATTAAAGATTTAGCAACCGTCGAGCTTCGTGGTTATCAGAGATGAAGACCGTAAACTACTTAAACTGTAGGTCGTCTCTATAGATGACATTACTCAGACAGTCAATCGGGTTATCAAGAAGAATCATTCTGGTCTGTTTGCTTAGCTATAAGCTCCCCCAAACTTAAAACTACTACGAGGCATATATACCACAAGAAAATATTTACTTTACGAAAATAAAAATATATAACTGCTTTTGATGCCTTTCAGAATTATATATGGTGATGCTGATACATCTATACTAGGTTGAATTTCTTACTGCTGCTTCACGAACTATTTTATTTGAATGGGCTCATTCCGTTGGAATGAATTGCCTAAGAATGTACCGCTACATACGATCTGCAGCATCTCACAACCAACAAAAATCGTTACTTTCGAATACGCGTTTCTCTTAGAGACTTCTCTGTAGTTCCTGTGGTGTGTACATAATAAATATTTTGAAACCTTTATGAAGATTTCTAGAATTCGTCCGATTCGCGAATGGAAATTACAGAACTTAATAAAATTATATATGTCCCAGAAATTTGTGTATTATAATCAGTTGTTTTATTAGTATGTTGCTGAAAATATATTTTTGGCCGACCTCGGTAGCGCGGTGGATGGAGAACCTGCCTAGTGACCCGATGCCCGCTGGTTCAAATATGACGCTAACGTCTGAATGTTATGACGTTCCAGATTTTAAATTAAAAGTCATACATTCAAGTTCATAGCTAATACGTGAGGCTAATAAGATGGCTCTGATGGGGCCATCAATTCCTATATTAGTGCCAAATTTCAACTCTGTATGTCAAATAGTTTCAGAGAAAACCGAGTGTGACAGTCAGACAGACAGACGGACAGGCAGACAGATGGACAGACAGACAAATGAACAGACACAGAAATGATCTTATAAGTGTTCCATACGGAACACTAAAAATGATCTGCGTTCAGTAACGATAAAAATTTATATTGTCTCCCTTTTTAGATGAAAGGTTGAATAATACTTACTTTTCCCTACGAAGATAATTTTCATGAAGATCTATAAACGTGCTAATTCTATCTTCGTCATTTACGTCATGTTTCCAAAATCGCTGGTACCTAGTTATTATGAAATTCTAATTTAAAATATTTTCCTTTTTCAGGAATGATGGATATAGCCCTCTTAACCGCCAACGCAAACCAGCTTCGCTACGTGCTAGAATTCAATAGAGGGAGCCACACGTACCACATCACCATTACCCTAATAGGAATCTCGTTATTTTTACAAATTATAGTAGGAATGTTCCTGATTTTTAAAGGCCGATATCAAGTTAAGGGCGAATCCAAATCTGAAAACGCTAAACGAGTAAATATGTGTGTTTTGTTTTGCGTATTTCTGATAACGATTGTTAATGTATTTATCTGTGGGTTCTCCACAATAGAAAATAATAATTCGACCGCGAACACTAATATAAACCCAGCATAGGAACTTGAACTGTTAATAAAGCAGGTTAAGAAAGACACACTCTCCTTTTATTATCCCCATTTTGGGGATTTGCTACACATTTTCCACGTTAAATAAGATAATACCTACAATTAGAAATAGGTAATACCAGTTTTTAGGTATGGCGCGATCGCAACTACGAGGCGTATTCAAAAAGTAAGGGCCGTGTGCTTATATTTAAATATTGGCGGGTCTGAACAAAGTTCTACACATGCAGTGCCATCTATTGACTGTTTCTGAAACCACTGAAGTTATTGTTTTGATTCAGTAGTCGTTTCTCTGTCGGTGAATGCAGATAACAATGTTCGCGAAAATCGTTGCTCCTGCCAGTTGCGAAGTGTGTGCTGTGATTCGATTTTTGTGTGCAGAAGGATCATCAGCTGCTCAAATTTATGGGGAGTTGTACCTATTTTATGGACCTACAGTAATGAGTGAAGGAAAGGTTAGGCAATGATGGTGAGACTTACAAATTACAGCACAAATGTGCATGATGAAGAGCGGAGTGGCAGGCCCAGAATCCAAACCGATGGAATCGTTCAACAAGTGGACCAAAAACTGAGATCTGACCGACGAAACAGTGGCTCGGGGGACAAAGGTTTAAAGACGACCAGGAACTCAAGACCGCTGTTGTCAACTGGTTCAATTCCCAGGCGGAGAACTTCTATGCAGAGGGATTAAAGAAGCTGGTGCAGCGTTACGAGAAGTGTTTAAGAGTGAACGGCGTTTATGTGGAAAAGTGAAGTAGGTTTGCAGGAAACTAAAACCGTCCATAAAAACTTTCTCTAACGAATATATATTTTTTTTTTTATGACAGAGCGGCCCTTATTTTTCGAATATGCCTCGTAAATTGGTAATAACCTTTTCGATTGGTCGGTAGGATATATCAATAATCTTTAACAGTTATCGGTAGGCTTGAAACACATATACGAGGGTCGATTGATAAGTCTGGTAAATTTCTACGAAATGACGAAAAATTTCGTTAAGCAACTTGACTGTTGGTAAGAGTCATTCTAGTAACGGTTGTGTTTAAAGTTTGAAATAGATGCAACGTGTAGTTATTTGTTCACAGCTATCACAGCCTTGTAACGTGAAGTGACAAAACATTCTTATTTACAAAAGTGAACTGCGGCCCAGATAAAAACCGAACTATTTATTACAGGATAAATGGATTTTAAATTCATGTATAATAACGCAACAGCAAGTGTAAGAATCCATGAATCCACAAATAAATACCGAGTGAAACGTAAAATCAGAGAAGGTGATACAATCTTTCCTAAACTTTTTACCGCTGTGTTAGAATATGCTTTTAAGGAACTTAATTGGAATAGAAAAGGCTTTAGGTATTCGATGACGAATACCTAAATCAACTGCATATTTGTGATGATATTGTCATAATAGCCGACGATCTAGGTGATGTCCAACAAATGCTTACCGAATTGCAAATAACATCAGCAATGTGGTATAAATATTAACTTTCAGAAAATCAAGTTTATGACTAATCTAGTTACGAACAGTAATAAAAAATTTAACGAAAGCAAGGTGGAACACGTCCAAAATTACAAGTATTCGGTATTGGTAAAGATAACTAAACTCGTGAGATATATCGTCGTGTGTGTTTGGAATGAATGGCTTTTGGGAAACTGAAAGATACGCTGCAAGATAATTTGCTAATGTGCTTAAAAAAGAAAGTCTATAAACAACGCGTTCTGTCGAGACACTCACTTTAACAAAACAGTCAGAAAACAAACTGGGAGTATCGGGACGGGCAATGGAGAGAGCTATGCTGGGTGTCACAAGGAAGGATAGAATAACAAACATAACTATCAGACAACGAACAAAATTAATATATATTATCCGAAAAATTACGCAATCTAAATGGAGATGGGCAGCCCATATAGCCCGAAGGAATGATAACCGATGGTGTAGAAGACTAATTGAATGGAGACCCAGACAAGACAAAAAGGAATAGAGGTAGACCACCAACAAGATGGAGCGATGATATCAAAAGAATGGCAGGAAATTGATTAACACTGCTCAGGACAGAGATCAGTGGAAGTTCTTAGAGGTGGTCTATATCCAGCAGTGGATTAGGACGGCTGATGTATGATGAAGAAAGGGATTTAAACGTGGCCGTATGAGGACTGCAATTGCTGCACATTCAGAACGCTTAATTGAGGTTTCTTCTGAAGGAGTGGTGAATAATACTCATCGTATCGTAATGGAAGATCGCCGCATTTAGCTTCGTGAGATTCTTTCATATGAACGGGTAGATAATATGTTCTAAAAATGAAAAACCTGAGTTTTTTTTATGGGTCTAGCACACGTGCTACAGGGAAGTCCTCAAGCGCTCCAGGAGTGGCATGTGTGCGAAAAAAGCGATTCACACTGTTCTTGAATCGCTGAAAATTGTACTCGGTGGGAAACACACCCTGGTCAGAACCCAAACTACACAATAATAACACCCCCCGGATCAAACGGATGAAGACAAACATAAGCATGAGACAAAACAAGAAAATTCTACAATAACTACTGTGGGACCAAATAGATGAGGCACCTGGATACAAAAAATTCCTTAGGTAAAATAGCCCCCCGTTCGAATCTCCGAGTAGGGGCTGGTGCAGAGGCGTCGACATGCAGAGATCATAATTTTAAAACAGATTTTTGCAACATACGAGGTTTAAACTCGAACATAAATTCAGTGCATCAACACCTGCAATCAAATAAACCTCATGTACTCGCTCTCTCTGAAACCAAGGTACGTTCATCGACGAGCACAGTCAACTATCTTTATCCTGGGTACGACTTCTATTCCCGATTTAGGCATAACTTTGGAATCTGTCTTTTTGTCAGAATCAACCTCTCTTGCCAACGAGAAGAGGCTCTGGAGCCCCAAAGTTTGATGTTATGTGGTTAAAAATAACGACTCAACAAACGATAAAGTTCATCTATATGCTGTATCAACCACCAAGTGATACCAAGTTTAGAACACTTTTCGCTTCTCTTGCAGACTCCATCGATCATTTACAAACTAACTATCTAAGTGCCGAAAATGCCATCCTGGGCGACTTTAATGTCCACAATATCAACTGGCTTAAATATTCAAATACTACCGACGAACAAGGTCGTGAAGCTGAATCATTCTCAATCAGTTGTGGCTTAACTCAGCTTATTGACGAACCAACACGAATCCCTGATCGAGAAGGGGAGTTCGCCAGTCTTCTTGATCTGTTTTTAACCACCAATCCGTAGATTGGACCATAAACTGCTTTCGACATCGAGTATCCTACCAATCAGTGACAGAGAGGTGCCTAAGCCGCGCAAGATTTGGCACTACAAATCTGCTAAATGGAAAGATCTCATGGAATATTTTGGAACTTTCCCTTGGATAGACATTTGTTTTCAATCTGACAACCCATCTGACTGCGCCAGGGAGGTCTCCGATGTTATTTTGGCTGGTATGGAAGCGTATATCCCTTTTTCGAAGAAATGCCCCTTCACCGGCAATGACCGAAAATGCAAAGAAGCTGTTGCTTTTAAACATCTTGCCTACCGACAATGGCGTGAAAATCCTAACACCATAAATCGTAAAACCTTTGTTCGTGTCCGAAACAGATGCAAAGGAATTATTGACGAAACCAAGGAGGCACACAATCAACGAATTAGAAATAAACTTCTCGCTTGCCCCAACAATTCCAGGTCCTTTTGGGCAGCCACTAAGGCAGTTAGTCAAAAATTCACCAAATCCACCATACCACCACTCACACAGCCAGATAATTCTATTGCAACGACACATGTTGAGAAATTGAACTTGTTGACTGAACTCTTTGCTTCACATTCTACAGTGTCCGAGTGTCCAATTGATACCGCTTTTGTTGACTTTAAACCAAAAACGCACGAAGTAGGACATTTCAAAATCGTGTTTGGAAAAGTTGAGGTGTAATTACTATTACTCCAACGATCCATCGATTAATCTTCCACGTATCTACAGCTCATGACATTTTGGATTTTAATATTGGCATTGTGATAGATAGCATTTAAATTTTGTAATTTTATATATAATTATATCTTCTGTATTGCTTTTTATGACGAAACTAAGCATTAATAGCGAAAGAAAAATAAAACCACATAAAAATTTATATATTACCTATTTTGCATATCTTCATGGCTCATTGCCGCTCACAATAGCAAATATCCACTAAAATAAACATTGTAATTTTTATGACGAACATAAACAGGATCAGTCTCTAAACCACCAACAATACTATCTCTTTAGTCACATTAACTCAAATAGCAAACATACTGTGTATAAGCAAATATCGCTCTATAAACAGAAATTACTGAAAATACAAACTTAAATTGCCTAGCTAAAACCCAAGTAGATTATGCTGAATACTTTTCAACGAACACTCCAAACTGTCTGTAATAATATCGGTATTTCCACACAGTAAATGCTAAAATGGAATGCAATAATGTGCTCACTTATGCTTGATATATCGTATTTTATTGGTAAAATGGTTACTTTATTTAGCCGTAAAACCTGAAATAATATGTTAAAAATGTAAACGTTTATATCAATATCGTATTGATGTCCCAGAAAAAAGTTTCACTATATACAATTTTTCGAATTAACTATTCAGTTTCTACATATTATTCATATCTTGGCATAATAGTCTTGTTTCATCTTCGGCAAATTAAAGAGGGACCTGTCATATTTCATTTGCCAAAGAAGATTTTATGAGCCCTCATGGATTTTCACTTTCTTCCATAGTGGAGAGTGTTTTCATGTAAGCTTTTGAAGAAAGTATTTTAATCTGAGCTCCGCTAAAATCAAAGTTTTTGTGTTTATTTGTTGGTGATATGGTGAAAAAACCTACTTATTTAAATCACTTCAATAAACAACGCTCAAACGCCTTTCCTTTTCTAAATATACTGATGCAAAGAAAAAGTAACGGAACTTTCGGTTTACAGAAAACCAACTCATACTAATAGATATCTGAATACTAACTCACACTATCATCTTTCTCAAAAACTATTTGTGATCAACTCACTAGTGTTTAGAGCTTTAAAATATGTGTTGAACACTCTATCTTCCAGGAAACAGATGACCTACAGAGTACTTTGAAAAGTTAAGAATGTTGCACTGACGATATTATAAACCGTCTGTCCCAAAAAGTGCCGGGACTGATTTTTTCCTCGGCCTTTAAGCAGCACCATCTCTTAAATAACAGTAAAAGCTTGAACGCACATCTCTAAACAACGTATTTGCATTTTACCAGCCAGTTGTGATCGGTTAGTGCTGAGTAGTAGACGTGGGAACTATATGTGTCGTAGTCGTTGTGTCACAGAACTATGATGGAGCAGTAAGCAGTGATTAAATTTCATCTGTAACTGGATGAAACAGCTACCGAGACATTTGAATCCTTGGCTACAGCTTACGATGATGATTGTTTATCGTGTGTTTGAGTGGTTGAAACGCTTTAAGGAAGGACGAGAATCGCTCGAGGACGATATATGGTCAGGGCATACCAGCACAAGTTCGGCCGACCGAAATGTTCTGAAATTTCATCATCTTGTGTAAACCCACCGTTATCTATTATGCAGATTAATGGTAGGAAAGCTTCATATCTCTAAATTAACACCTCTAGCTTGTTACTCCGCGTACAATGCTTTTCAAGCAGTCTTTATATGGAGAACATCATCCATGCTCGGGGCTGTGTTTCCCACCGAGTTCAATTTACAGCGATTCAAGAACAACGCAAATAGTTTTTTCCGCACACACGACGCTCCTGGAGCGCTTTAGGGACTTCCCTGCAGCACGTGTGCTAGACCCATAAAAAAAAAACATTTTTCGGAAAGTTTTGAACCAGAGGAAAGTGTGTGCGAAGTTTGTTCTCCACAGCCTGACACTCGAACAAAAACATCAACACGTGGACGCCCGCAAAACGTCAAAGTGCGCAATAGCTCGGTAGTGGTTCGCCGAGACTGAAGAAAGTGCAACTGACAATGTCAAGAACGAACACAATGCTCGTCTTTTTTTGACGCTCAAGGAATTGTACACACAAAAATTGTTCCCGAGGGCACTACAGTGAACGTCGGGTACTATGTGGGTGTCATGGAGCGACTTTGAAAGAAGATTTCACTGATTTGCCGGAACGATGGAAGGATTTTTTCTTACTTCATGACAACGCACCCTCTCACACAGCTGGGAATATGGCGCACTTTCTGGCGCGAAAACAAGTGTCCGTACTTCACCACCCTCCTTATTCCCCTGATTTAGCCCCTAGTGACATTTTTTAATTCAAGTAATCAAGCTCCACGTCAAGATTTTTCTAACAGTTTGGCATGGTGTTATAGCGGGGCACTCCATTCCTCTAACATCGTCCCTCAATTTGTTGGGCGTTAATTTGAGAGCAAATATGTCCTGGCATGAACATGTTGCAGGCATAGCAAAGAGAGCTTCTCAAAAGTTGCGAATATTATTTCGAACCAGAAAGCTTTACACGCCACAACAACTGTTAATTCTTTACAAAGCTCAAATTCGACCTACTATGGAATACTGCTCCCATGTTTGGGAGCGGAGCTCCCAAACATACACTGCATTTGTTGGATTCTATTCAGAGAAGAGCTGTTTGTCTGATTGAAGACCCGGAACTGACCTGCGGCCTTGATTCACTGGAACATCGAAAAAAACGGTTGGCGACTTAAGCCTATTCTACAAGTATTTTCATGGAAAGTGTTCGGAGGATGTGGCCCGTTTAATTCCTCCTAGAGCGGTGCATGTTAGAAATACACGTCGCGCTGATACTTCACATCCGTATGAGGTTCAGCTTGTTACTTCTCGTACAACGCTTTTCAAGCAGTCTTTTATATGGTGTACATCATCCCTTTGGAATAATTTGCCCAGGACTGTGTTTCCCAGCGAGTACAATTTACAGAGATTCAAGAACAATGTGAATCGCTTTTTCCGCACACGTGTCGCTCCTGTAGCGCTTTAGGGACCTCCCTGCAGCACGTGTGCTAGACCCATAAAAAAAAAAAAATCTGAATATTGTATTGAGGTCGGAAGGGACTATGTAGACCATCTGAAGTAATAAGACTGTATACGTTCGTTTAACTGCTTTAAACACTTCCTAAGAAATATAGTAGTAAGGATTCACCGGTAGATAGTACAATTTTAACTTATATAAATGGTAATACAGATAATGTTGCCAAAATGAATGAATTTTTCTGCCATAATTTAGGCCTTTTTAACAAATTAACTAATAGAAATCAGGCATAACGCTGAAATAATACTTCTTTTTAACTGTTTAACCAGTTGGAAAGAACTTTTTGTGCACAACACCACGGTAATCGAAAAGAAAATAATATGGTTTTGATTTTTTACCGACGTTGAAGCGGTTTTTATAAGGTGGAGTCATCCCAAGAAAGCAACCTCAACACGATGATGGTGATTATATTGATCCAATTTATATATTAGTAAGATTTACAAGATCTCTAATACTTAAATTGCAATTGCTGCTGTAGTTTCAAGAGAGAAGGTCTTTCACAAAGACGTTCGTCTTCAATATATATATATATATATATATATATATATATATATATATATATATATATATATATATATATTATATATATATATATATATATATATATATATATATATATATATATATATATAAAGATATGAAAATAGTTGGGGAACTCGGCAAAGGGGCACAACAGTTCGGCCGAGTTCCCCAACTATTTTCATATCTTAGGATTTTGTTAGATACGGCAACTTTTGCTTTCTCTCTCTTTATATATATATATATATATATATATATATATATATATATATATATATATATATATATATATATATATATATATTCTATAATTAATATATATAAAATGCATCGTCTGTCTGTCCGTTAGTGCGCTCATCACTAGAGAACCACTTATCCGATTTACGTACTTTTTTTTTAAAACATACAAATGTTCTCTGGCCAGGTTATAGGCTATATTTTTATTACGATAGGTAGCATAGGGCATGAGCAGTGACGATAATAGAGAATGAAGTCGGAAAAAATTTGCCGCCAGCGCGTTCCCTTGCAATACACAGCCTAAACCATTAAATATAGAACAATATTATGTAGCAGAGAATATCTATAATCTATAATATATATAAAATGCAATGTCTCTCTGTCTGTCTATCTGTACATTAGTGCGTTTATCACGCGAGAACCACTTATCCGATTTACGTGTCTTTTTTTTAAATTTATACATATATTCTTTGACCAGGTTATATAATAATAATAATAATAATCTATATCTATAATATATATAAAACGCAACGTCTATCTGTCTGTCTGTCTGTCCGTTAGTGCGCTTATCACTTAGCCGATTTACGTGTTATTTTTTAATTCATACATTTGTTCTCTGGCTAGGTTATCTATAATCTTCTCTCTATAATATATATAAAATGCAACGTCTCTTTGTCTGTCTGTCTGCCTAGCTCTCTGCCTGTCTGTCTGTATGTCCGTTAGTGCGCTTATCACTGGAGAACCACTTATCCGCTTTACGTGCTTTTTTAAAAACATATATATGTTCTCTGATCAGGTTATAGGATATATTTTATTACGTTAGGTAACATAAAGAACGTTAGCGCGTTCTCTTGCAATACACTGCCTAAACCATTAAATATGGAACAATATCATGTTGAAAAGAATATAATATATATATAAAATGCAACGTCTCTCTGTCTCTCTGTCTGTCCGTTAGTGCGCTTATCACTTGAGAACCACTTTTCCCAGTTACGTGTTTTTATAAATTTATACATATGTTCTATATAATTCGATATAAGCCTAGATAATGGGAGATAAGGTGAGATAATGGGAGATAAGTATAAATAATGGAAGATAAGGAGAAATAATGGGAGATAAGCAGAGATAAGTCTAGATAATGGGAGTTATGGTGAGATAATGGGAGATAAGGAGAAATAATGGGAGATAAGGAGAAATATTACGAGATGAGCAGAGATAAGCCTAGATAATAGAAATTATGTAGAGATAATGGGGAGATAAGGAGAAATAATGGGAGATAAGGGGAAATAATGGCAGATATTTTATTACGTTAGGTAATATAAGGAATAAGCAGTGACGATAATAGTGAATCAAGTCTACGCGAGCGGAGCCGCGGGCACGGCTAGTATATATATATATATATATATATATATATATATATATATATATATATATATATATATATATATTTATTAAAAATGCCTAAATGCCGGCCTCGGCAGCGCAGTGACTTGAGAGCCGGCCAAATGAGCCAAAGGTCGCTGGTTCGAGTCCGGCGCTAGCGGCTGGATATATGACGTCCCAGATTTTCAACTAAAATAAAAAATAAAAAAAATTATATTTACAAGCTAGTGGCTAACACGTTAAATAAAGAAAAAAAATTACCATTAATATATTCTCAGAATTACCGAATACACCTTTATTTCTAGGCTAATAAAGCAAACGTCATGGAAATGCTTGCCATATTTTACTGACAATTCTATCAACTTAAAAAAGAAATACTTTAGTAGTAGCAATTGCAGACGTATTTTTTTTTTAAATTAATGCAGTTTTGAATATACAGCGTGCTTCAAAAATTGCCAGTCTCCGTCAGTGTCTCTCTTAGAATAAAAATATACTTTATCTCTTTTTCTAATTATGTTCCTATTTAAAATAAGTTTAATAAAATTACACAGTTGTAGCTTTGTAAAATAGGGTAATTTTGTTGGATAACGAAGAAAATCGTTAGCTAAATCGCCCCAATTATGTAAGTAGGAACATAAAACAGGATTTAATTGAATACATTTAAGTTTGAATGGGCTATATCTTTCGTAAGTACTTGTGATAGAGTATTTGCCGCAAATTACCCAAATCCCGTTAAATTAAAATAAATTTTACCCTTGTGTCTGCAACTTTACTTTTTTTAAAATTTATGTTATATAGGGTGTTATAAAAGTAGTATTTTGATGTAAACGACTACTTTTTTAGGTCCAGTAAAGAAGCATTCACTACTTTTTTTCAGTTTGGACATATCTAAAATTTTATAAATGTCCCATTTACCCGACTCTGGGGGACCCCTATTAATACTGTTGCAGACGATTTAATCTCTTTTTTAGCAACATATTTCATATAACAAATGAATGCTTATACTGCACTCTGTCAGCGACTTACTAAGTCTATCCAAGCAGAGCGGCACAGCACGGCTGGCACTTATTGCAAAAACGCACCTTTCTTGAGCTTACTGCTCGAAGGCATAGATGGTAGCATTGTCATAACAACTAAAGACGAAACAAAAAGAATCGCATTTTTAGAAGTTACCAATCTAGCCTAGCTGATGAGCCGTGATATTGCGAAACGCGTCTTAGGATGGTTCAGCAAATACGAAGAACACTTTTGGTAACTTCTAAAAATGCGATTCTTTCTGTTTCGTCTTTTAATAAAAATTTTATCTGATTGAATTATTGAATAATGTGATATCACAATAAATTATATTTGAATCCCCGCTTTCTAGTAACTTCTGCTGGCGTGTTCTCCCATTCGTTCAAAATTCTGTTTTTTAATTCTCCTCTATTTAAAACATTATGTTTCCGAACCAGCCGTTTAAGTTCCTCCCATAAATGCTCGAAGGGGTTAACATCGGGTGATTGCGGAGGTGTATGAAGCTGCTGTCACACATTATGGATCATCCATTCTCGCGTCAAATTTGCGGTATGTTTCGGATCATTGTCCTGTTGAAAAATGTATCTTTTTTCTAGTGCTAATTTTTGGATACTTTCTCTTAAATTGTCTCTCAAAATGTTTAAATAAATATGCTGATCCATGTAACCTGTGTAAATAATTTCTCACTGTTTGTGAACAAACATTTTTCAAAAATAGTTCCGGTACTTCTTATTTTAATTTTTGTGCACTTTTCTTGGGATCTATAATTATTTGTCTAATACTGACCTCTTCACGTGGCATCAGTTTCTTGGGATGACCGGAGCATGATCAAATTTTATAGGAACCCTTTGATTTATTCTGGTTTACAATGTACTGAACAGTAGCATGTGACTTTAACAATTTTTCACAAATCAGTTGTGATCTTTCGAACTGGAAATGGAATTTCACAATTTATCTCGCTCATTTTTAACACTACTTTAAAGACCCACTGCAAAAAATTACTAGCAACAAGTGACAGATTATAAAGTATGACCGAAAATTATTCATTTATTTTCAATTTAGCGAGCAATAAATAACTTGATAAAATGCGGCTGATTATAACGTGTTTTTTTCACTGCAGTTCTTGAGTGTATGGAGACTTTTTTTACATTAATTTTATTTACATTTTTGATAACAATGCTGCAACTTCTAAATAAAATGTTCCGTAGTTGTTTTTAATACTAATTGTTGGTTAAATTTCAAATATTAATTTAAACATAGTTCCAATTAATTAGTTAAATATAACGGAAAAATAGTATAGAAAACAGGTGGTGTATGGAGACTTTTTGGACTGACTGTATATTAAAAATTTAAAAGCTGCTACTAATGTCTATGTTAATTGTAAGTCTACAGGAATACTGATACTCGAGAATGGACTGATAAAGCTGGTGAATTTGTAAGAAATGCCGGGAAATTTTGTTAAGCGTCATAAATATTGGTAAATGGGATTCTTGTAACGGTCGTGTTTAATGTTTCAAACAGATGGATTGCGCAGTTACAAGGGTATGGCAAAGTATGGTTATTGTTTCGTAATAAAATATGATAGTGTGTAGGTGTTACTCTAAAAAGAATCTGTCATATAAATAAGACCAAATCAAGGTTATTCGGTGTTCTAATTTAGAAAAGTGACACTCTCTGAAGATGCTTTGTGCAAACGTAGGCAAAACGTCATAAAGTTACTCTAATTAGACACGATCTGATCACAAAAACCTCATCTAAGTCAGGATGTGAAAGTTTCAGTTCCTAAAATAATGGGATATTACAATAAATTATATTTGAATTCCTGGGTCTCAATAACAAACACTCAATAACTTTAAAAGAAATAAAAAAAAACCGGTCAAGTGCAAGTTGAACTTGCGCAATTAGTGTTCCGTACGTTAATTGCTTTTAAAATAAAAAATTTTGTTACAGAGGTTTAAAATGATCAGTGATTTCACAAAACACACCCCAAATGAGTTTTCAACAAAGTTTGTTTCCAATCTTTACTGAAATCTGATGACCCTGAAATTTTTGTTTTTTTTTTATATACCAGATAAATTATTAAAGGTAATGCACTCGTGATAATTTTCGTTCAATCTACACCCCGTGGAGAATATTCTAGAATTTTTTCAAAATTTTTCGATAAGTACTTTTCGAGATAAGGCAGGGGGACAGCGATTTTTCGCGATTTTTTAAAAAATAATACAAAGAAAGTTGCGCGCAAGTTCTACATTATATATATATATATATATATATATATATATATATATATATATATATATATATATATATATAAATATATATATATATATATATATATATATATATATATATATATAATTACTCGTGTTTTCACAAGCTTTTATTTGACACCACACTCGATGATCTAGTAAAATTTTTTTTTTTTACTTCCGATTTCACCCCCCAAAACTAACCCCTTAAGTCAAAATTTAGCTCTCAAAACTACATGGCTCTGATGAGGCCATCAATTCCTATATTATTACCAAATTTCAACTTTCTATGTCAAACAGTTTCGGAGAAAATCGGGTGTGACAGACAGACAGGCAGACAGACACCGAAGTGATCTTATAAGTGTTCCGTACGGAACACTAAAAATATGTTCTTGAAACAATTCGATCTTCAAATAAAAACAACAAGAATCGTAAATTTTTACACCTTTAAAAAAAAACTTTATCTGATTGAATTATTAAAAAATGTGATATCGCAATAAATTATATTTGAATCCCCTCTTTCTAGTAACTTCTGCTGGCGTATTCTCCCATTCGTTCAATATTCTGTTTTTTAATTCTTCTCTATTTGAAACATTATGTTTGCGAACGCGCCGTTTAAGTTCCTCCCATAAATGCTCGAAGGGGTTAACACCGGGTGATTGCGAAGGTGTATGAAGCTGCTGTCACACATTAAGGATCATCCATTCTCGCATCAAATTTGCGGTATGTTTCGGATCATTGTCCTGTTGAAAAATGTATCTTTTTTCGAGTGCTAATTTTTGGACACTTTCTCTTAAATTGTCTCTCAAAATGTTCAAATAAATATACTGATCCATGTAACCTGTGTAAACAATTTCTCACTGTTTGTGAACAAACATTTTTCGAAAATAGTTCCGGTACTTCTTATTTTAATTTTTGTGCAGTTTTCTTGGAATCTATAATTATTTGTCTAACAATACTGGCCTCTTCACGTGACATCAGTTTCTTGGGACGATCGGAGCGTGGTCAAATTTTATAGGAACCTGTTGATTTATACTGGTTTACAATGTTCTGAACAGTAGCATGTGACTTTAACAATTTTTCCTATATTTCTGTAAGATTTTCCATCTTTACACAAATCAATTATGATTTTTCGAACTTGAAATGGAATTTCATAATTTCTCTCGCTCATTTCTAGTGTTCCGTACGGAACACTTATAAGATGACTTCGGTGTCTGTCTGTCTGTCACACCCGATTTTCTCCGAAACTATTTGTCATAGAAAGTTGAAATTTGGTAATAATAGAGGAATTGATGGCCTCATCAGAGCCGTGTAGTTTTGAAAGTTAAATTTTGAATTAAGGGGTTAGTTTTGGGGGGTGAAATCGGAAGTGAAAAAAAAAACCAGGTCATCGAGTGGAGTGTCAAATGAAAGCTTGTGAAAACACGAGTTCAAAAATATATATGAGGTAATACTTACGCACACTTTTCTCTGTATTATTTTTAAAAAATCGCGAAAAGTCGTTGTCCCCCCACCTCAGCTCGAAGAGTACTGATCAAAAAATTTTGAATAAAATATTCTCCACGGGGTGTAGATTGAACGAAAATTATAATTTTTTCTGGTAAAAAAACCAAAATTTCAAGGTCATCGGTTTTCAGTAAAGATTGGAAACAAACTTTGTTGAAAACTCATTTGGGGTGTGTTTTGTGAAGTCACTGATCATTTTATACCACCGCAACAAATTTTTTTATTTTAAAAGCAATCAACGTACGGAACACTAATTGTGCAATTTCAACTTGCACTTGACCGGTTATTAATACTACTTTGAAAACCCACTGCAACAAATTACTAGCAACAAGTGACAGATTATAAAGTATGACCGAAAATTATTCATTTGTTTTCAATTTAACGAGCAATAAATAGCTTGATAAAATGCGGCTGATTATAACGTGTTTTTTTCACTGCAGTTCTTGAATGGGGCCCATAATATTTGAAAAACCATTCACTTTTGTCCAGGTATGACCCTAGATCGAAAATTGACCTGGGGAGCCCATGTCGACACCATCGTTAGAACTCCGTTGCAACATTTTGGCTACAACTCAATCCACGCGTTGGCTCTACACGACGGTTGTTAGACCAATAGTCAGATATGGCTCAGTGGTCGAGGGCGTAGGTGTCGAGAAGAGTTAATTACGAGGCTGGTTTGAAAAGTCCGTGCAAAAATAAAAACTACTAATGTGTTTGGGGTAAACCTTTTTATTTTTCGACATAGTCTCCTTTTAGGCTTATACACTTCGTCCAACGATGTTCTAGTTTGTTGATCCCTTCCGAATAATAGGATTTGTCCAAGTCTGCAAAATATCCATTAGTGTCTGCAATCACCTCCTCGTTTGAATAAAATCTTTGTCCCGCCAGCCATTTCTTCAAATTGGGGAACAAATAGTAGTCCGAGGGAGCCAAGTCTGGAGAATAGGGGGGATGTGAAACGAGTTGGAATCCTATTTCCATTAATTTTGTGACCACAACTGTTGAGGTGTGTGCTGGTGCGTTGTCGTGATGGAAAAGGACTTTCTTGTGGGCCAATCGCGGGCGTTTTTCTTGCAGCTCGGTTTTCAAACGATCCAATAACGATGAATAATATTCACCTGAAAGTCGATGAGGATTATCCCTTGCGAATCCCAAAAGGCCATAACCTTTCCGGTCGAAGGAACGGTCTTCGCCTTTTTTGGTGCAGATTCCCCCTTGGTAACCCATTGTTTAGATTGTTGTTTGGTCTCAGGAGTATAGTAATGTATCCATGTTTCATCCACAGTGACGAAACGACGCTTAAAGTCCTCCGGATTCTTCTGGAACAGCTGCAAACCATCCTTGCAACACTTCACACGATCCGTTTTTGGTCAAGCGTGAGCAATCGCGGCACCCATCTTGCGGATAGCTTTCTCATGTCCAAATGTTTATGCAAAATATTATGAACCCGTTCATTCGAGATGCCCACAGCACTAGCAATATCACGCACCTTAACTCTTCTGTCATCCATCACCATATCATGGATTTGATCAATGATTTCTGGAGTCGTAACCTCCACAGGCCGTCCAGAACGTTCAGCGTCACTTGTGCCCATATGGCCAGTCCGAAAATTTTGAAACCACTTATAAACTGTTCTAATCGAAGGTGCAGAGTCACCATAATGTTTATCAAGCTTCTCTTTAGTCTCCTGAGGCGTTTTGCCTTTCATAAAGTAATGTTTAATCACCACACGAAATTCTTTTTCGTCCATTTCTTGAAAATCACTCGACTTCCTTGATTCACACGAATGCCAAACACAAAGAAATAGACCAATATGGCTGAAACTTGGTGTGCGTTCATTCAAGAGATGCTACTAACTAAACATGACCTCGATACGCGCCGGTGGTGCCATCTCTCGGACTTTGCACGGACTTTTCAAACCAGCCTCGTAAGAGCCCTATATAATTTTTTCTAATTACTTACTGATAAAGAAAATTGAATTTAATTAAATACTACTTTAAATTTGGTTGGACTAATTCCAAATTAAAGCAGAAAGCGAAAAAAGATTTAGACGTAAGATACATTGAAATAACGATTTCAAAACTGACATTGAATGGCATTCCTTCACTTTCTTTTCAGACTGTCCTGAAACTCGAATTTGCGGTAAACACTCGCCTACACCTAAACCAGTTGGCTTTAGTTGCAGCTTATGAAATCCTGAGGTAAACAACTTAATAATACAACAGGTTATTTTTGGTTATTAAAGCGAGAAGAAAATGATAGGGGCGGTTCTAATGGTGTCGCATTACATTACAAGAAAACGTCTGGAGAAAATATGAAAAACCTGTCTGATTTACTGAAAACAAATCTGTAAAATAAAATCCTTTTTGTAAAAATAAACAGAAGAGGCTAAATAACAATATAAAAATAAAAACCGGTCAAGTGCAAGTTGAACTTGCACAATTAGTGTTCCGTACGTTGTTTGTTTTTAATATAAAAAATTTTGTTAGGGTGGTATAAAATGACTTCACAAAACACACCCCAAATGAGTTTTCAACAAAGTTTGTTTCCAATCTTTACTGAAAACTGATGACCTTGAAATTTTGTTTTTTTTTTCCATACCAGATAAATTATTAAAGTTAATGATAATTTTCGTTCAATCTATACCCCGTGTAGAATATTCCAGGATTTTTTCAAAATTTTTTGATCAGTACTTTTCGAGATAAGGTAGGGGACAGCGATTTTTTACGATTTTTTAAAAGTAATACGAAGAAAACTGTGCGCAAGTATTACATTTATATATATATATATATATATATATATATATATATATATATATATATATATATATATATACATATATATATATATATATATATATATATATATATATATATATATATATATATATATATACATATATATATATATATATATATATATATATATATATATATACATATATATATATATATATATATATATATATATATATATATATATATATTTACTTGTGTTTTCACAAGCTTTCATTTGACACCACACTCGATGACCTAGTAAAAAAATTTTTTTTTCACTTCCGATTTCATCCCTCAAAACGAATCCCTTAAGTCAAAATTTATGTTACGGTGATATAAAATGATCAGTGACTTCACAAAACACACTCCAAATAAGTTTTCAACAAAGTTTATTTCCAATCTTTACTGAAAATTGATGACCTTGAAATTTCTGTTTTTTTTTATATACCAGATAAATTATTACAGGTAATGCACTCGTGATAATTTTCGTTCAATCTACACCCCGTGGAGAATATTCCAGAATTTTTTCAAAATTTTTCGATAAGTACTTTCGGAGATAAGGCGGGTGGACAGCAATTTTTCGCGATTTTTTAAAAATAATACAAAGAAAAGTGCGCGCAAGTATTATCTTATATATATATTTTTACTCGTGTTTTCACAAGCTTTCATTTGACACCACACTCGATTACCTAATAATAAAATTTTTTTTCACTTCCGATTTCACCCCCCAAAACTAACCCCTTAAGTCAAAATTTAACTTTCAAAACTACATGGCTCTGATGAGGCCATCAATTCCTATATTACTACCAAATTTCAACTTTCTATGACAAATAGTTTCGGAGAAAATCGGGTGTGATAGACGGACAGACGGACAGACACCGAAGTGATCTTATAATTGTTCCGTACGGAACACTAAAAAATATAAGCAGGAAGAAATATATATTAAAAATTTAAATGCTGCGACTAATATCTATATTGATTGTAGGTCTACAGGAATATTGATACTCGAGAGTGGACTGATAAATCTGGTGAATTTGTAAGAAATGCCGGGAAATTTTGTTAAGCGTCATAAATATTGGTAAATGTGATTCTCGTAACGGTCGTCAAACAGATGGAATGCGCAGTTGTTTGTATGGCAGCTATCGTAAGCCATAGCTACCGTACAAACGTATGGCGAAATGTGGTTATTGTTTTGTAATAAAATATGCTAGTCTGTAGATTGTACACTAAAAAGAATCTGTTATATAAATAAGACTGAATCAAGTTTATTCGGCGTTCTAATTTAGAAAAGTGACACCCTCTGAACATGCTTTGTGCAAACGTAGGCAAAACGTCATAAATTTACTCTAATTAGACACGATCTAATCACAAGAACCATAATTTCTCATCTAAGTCAGAATGTGAAAATTTCAGTTCCTAAATCTAATCAAATTGTATTAAGAACTATAAAAGTTGAGTTTTACCACGAAAAATTACTATTATTTTAACATGCTCTCTATATAAATTATGGGAAAATACATTATCTTGACTATCTTCTGTATATACTAATAAGATTACTTTGGTGTCTGTATGTCCGTCTGTCTGTTTGTCCGTCTGTCTGTCCGCCTATCCCACCCGATTTTCTCCGAAATTATTTGACATAGAAAGTTGAAATTTGGCATTAATATAGAAATTTATAGCCTCATCAGAACCATATAGTGTTGAAAGTTAAATTTTCATTTAAGGGGTTAGTTTTGGGCGGTGAAATCGAAAGTAAAAAAAAAATACCAGTTCATCGAATGGGGTGTCAAATAAAAGCTTGTAAAAACAAAAGTGCAAAAATATATATAATGCAATACTTCCGCACGCTGCCCCCCCCCCCCCTATTTTTTAAAGTTTTGAAGAAATTCTGGAATATTCTCCACCAGGTGTAGATTGATAGAAAACTAATTACGAGTGCATTACCAAGGTCATCAGACCATTCAGTAAAGATCGGAAAAAAACTTTGTTGAAAACTCATTTGGGGTGTGTTTTACGAAGTCATTGATCATTTTATACCTCCGTAACAAAAAATTTTATTCCAAAAACAATCAACGCACGGAACACTAATTGCACAAGTCCAACTTGCACTTGGCCGCTTTTGGTTAAAAAATCTCCACACAATTATATAATTTCGTGATCTAAATGTAGCTCTATGCTGCTTAGTAAAAATGATTGTCACATCACAAGATTTTATTTATATCCATCAAGTCATTCAGAAAAATTTTTTTTGATGTCAGAAGAAATTACTCTTTACGAACGCTATTTATATCTATAGCTCTCTCCCTATACCAATTCGATGGTGCTACATCTTACCGGTATAACCCAATAATGGATTCTTTTAAAGTTTAAGGGTTAAGGGTGGCCGGCTGTGGCTTGGTGGCGTAGTACTTTGCTACTGTGCAGAAGGTCAAGGATTCAATCCCGCCGGTCGGTATACTTATTTATTAGTTTATATATACTTGGCCTGGCTACGTACATACAGTCCCTGGCCAAATTATTAGACGCACTGCAAGATTTCATGTAAAATATTAATTACCGAGTGATATTGTACCGTTTTATTATTTTAAATTGATTTGTTTTTTATTTTTATATTATCCAATCAATTACCTATTTATTTGACATAAATAAAACAGCATTAATTTAGAAAAGCATAAGTTTATTAAGTTTTAAAGAAAAGTGAAATTAATGTTAGTAAAAGTCAATATTTAGTTGAGCCACCTTAAGCCGCTATCAAAGCTTTAATTCTGCGCGGCATGCTATCAATGCAAGATTGTACTGTCTCCTGCATTTGAGGATGATGATTCCACACATGAATAATCTTTTCTAGGAGCTGGGTTTTGTTGGTAATCACATCTTTAGCCACTTCTCTTTTCATCAGCTCCCACACATTTTCATATCAGGGCTATTACCCGGCCAATCCAACAGAGGGATATTTTTTTCTGCCAAAAAAGCTTTAACAGACCGAGCAGTGTGGCAGGGAGCTCCATCTTGCATGAAAGTGAATGGTTCCCCATTTGGAAACCATCCTCTGAGCTGCGGAATCAACCGATTTTGTAATACTTCTTTGTACTGATCTTGCCTCATTATTCCTTTGACGACGTACAGACGTCCAGTGCCCTTGCCGCTGATGACTGACCAAATCATCACTTTGGTGGGATATTTAACCGTCGGGACGACACAATCAGGATGAAACTTTTCTCCATGACGACGACGCACATACTGAGCTTTATTCTGCAAAATTTCGAATGTGCTTTCGTCACTGAAGCAGACCTGTCAAAAATAGGAAAAATATATAAACTTCCATGTTTATTTGCTTTATTTAACTGAAAATGATAATAATGTATCAATTATTGATTAAATGCTGTATCTTACCGATCTCCAGAAGTCCATATCTTTGTCTTGCCATTGTTTGGCCCACTTCAGGCGCTTTGCTTTCATTGCAGCTGTTAACTTGGGCTTCCTGGCGGGGCGACAGGCCTTAAAATCTAATTCTTTCAATTTTCTTCGAACAGTGCGCTCAGAAGCATTTACGCTAGCATCCTGGAGTTGTGATTTTATTACCTTTGTGGTAGCAAATCTGTTTTCTACACAAATTTTCTTCAAATATCTCTCTGATCGTGGAGTGAAAATTGGTTTTCTACCGCATCTTTTCTTTCTTTTCGTGCTTAATTCCTTCCCTGACTCAATTTTCTTTTTTATGCGTCGTACACTAGCTTCAGAAACCTCCAATCTTCGTGATATTTCTCGGTTTGTAAATGTTTTCGCAATCACAAGGGCCTTCACTTCAGCTTTTTTACGTGGTGAAAGATCGCCTTTTCTACCCATAATGAAAATAGTCCAATTACTTTTTTAAAACACTGCATACAAGATAAACTAATAACTGAGTAGTATAAAACTGTTAAACAAACAATCACAGTTCATAAAGCCACAGAAACACGTCCGTACCTGACTCGATTCCGATCGCGACTGATACAGGTTTGTAGTTGTTTACGTTCATGTATCACTTTGTCAACATAGTGTTGCCATATGTTAAAAATAAATACAAATATGTAGTCTACAACAATTCTTTTAAATAAAAATCAATAATATTGTAGTTTAAATATACCATTATTGCATAAAAACTCTTAAGAAACATAAAATTACTAAAAAAAAATACAGTGCGTCTAATAATTTGGCCAGGGACTGTAGGTAGTAGTTGTTTGCAGAAATGCAAATAACGTCCGTAGCAGCACTACCGCGTTGTTTAAAAAGGTGCCGTGAAATACAAAAATGTATGTTTCGGCACTTGGACAACGTTGACGGGTATTACGCTATCCTCGCCGATATCCTTGGGATATGGAAAAAGGGTAAAATCCCTTCTGAGGCGGAGAGGTGAGCGATAAAAAAAAAGCATTTCAGTTAATTTCGTCATAGTCCTGTTAATGAAAGCCTTAGCATGAACACCTACGTATATATGCATGTATAGGGTTTTTCATAGAAATGGATAAGGCTGAGTTTGTGCTATTTTTGTTTAACAAAATGGAGTACGGATCAGATGGAAACTGAACTTTTTATGGCGACTCTGCACCAACACTCAACACCATTTATTACTGGATAAATGAACTGAAACGTGACCGGACGAGCACTGCAGATGCTGCATGTTCAGGACGCCTGATTGATGTTTTTTCTGCAGAAAGGATCGATAAAATTAATTCTACCATGATGGAAGATCGTTGCATTAAGCTTCGTGAGATTTATAAGATGATAGACTTCACATATGAATGGGTGCATAATATCCTAAGATTGAAAATACTGAGTACCAAATCGATAATGCGTTTGTTGACTCCATACAAAAAACAAATCGCGCTTGAAAAAGTTGTAGCCTGATACATGGGATATTTGGCGTCGTTATGTTACGTTAGAGAAAACTTAGATCCACCATTATACCCCAGAGACAAAATAGCAGTCAAAATGGTGGGATAGCCAAGGTAACAGAGTACTGGAAAAAGCGAACACAAGTTTTATTGGCAGGAAACATAATGGCAACTGTTTTTTAAAACTCACAGAATATCATCACGATTGACTATTTGGAACAGGGTAAAACAGTCGCTGGCTCTTATTTCGCAACGTTATTGGACCGTTTGCATAGTGAGTTAAAGCAGAAGCAACCAAGATTATCGCACAAAAAAGTTCTGGTTCTTCACCAGGACAATGCGCTTGCTCACATATTGGCCGTTGCAATTGCAAAAGTGTACGAGTTGGACTTCAAAATATCTCCTCACCCTTCCTATTCCCCAGATTTCGCCCAAGTGACTATTTTTTGTTTCCTAACCTCAAAAACTGGTTTGAATGGAAGAAATTTTTGTCAAACGAGTGTTATGCACAGTCCAAACCATTTTTTTTTTCTGAGAAAATAAAAAAATTGGACACTCGCTGGACCAAATGTATTAAGCTCAATGGAGAATATGTTAAGAAATAAAATTTTATTTTTGCATAAAAAATATATATTTATCTTGTTTTTCACAAAACTTTTAATTTCATTCCCATAAAAAGTAAATTTTTATCGCTCGTAAAAATATGAAGAAAAGAAAAAAATATAGTGCTCTAAACTGTGCTCTCTGCTCTTACATACTACCTAGGCGCATCTATAAATCATGTCCTGCATGTTTCGCTCCAAATGGGCATTCATTAGCCAGCCTAGATGAAGAGGCAAATCGCAAACAGTATCAGCAATAGAAATTTAGAAGGCTTACAATCAAAAGTGTCACTCGATAACGCAACACCATCGAATGTAAAATCGCCAAAACTTTTAATTTAAGAGCACAAAGCATAAGTAAAATAAGATTTAGTACCTTTGGCACTATAAGCGAATGAAGTACTCGTACTGCTATTAAATAAATAGCAGTAACTATAAACGTAGACTAATACCACTATTGGATGAGAAACTCTAAGAAATAAGGATCAAAATAAACGGGAATAGTGCTGACTCCGGAGATCTCTTTAGTACTTTACCTCCAATTCGCTTTTTTGCCATTTTTTGGCAGGATCATACTTCTGATCTATCCAGGAGGCAGGGTAATACGTGATGACGATTCTAGACAAAGTCATTATTATTATTATTGTCCCTTAAAATGTAAAGAAAGAAAAGATATATATCGTCTTTGGCGGACGGGAGATTAAGTACTAAAGTTCCCTCTATACTGGAATCAGCAGTATTCCCGTTTATACTGACCTTTATTTTTTAAAATTTTAGCAATTTAAGGCCGGTCGAACTTCGTTGCCAGATTACGAGCGGTTCGGAAGACCATCGACTACAATCAAGCTTGAAATTATAGCTAAAAGTCATCAACACATTCGTGAAGACCGTTGTCGAAGAACTCGTAGCATCTCTCACTTCTCTCGAGAAACTTTTGTTATTTTGTAATTTTCTCGGTAAAAATTGTGTAAACGTAGAAAATTTTATCTTTGCTATTCTCCCCAAGAGCCTGGAAGCTGCATTTGTCAACATGTATGCGAATAATGTATGTACATGGGCATCACACTATTCATATTCCTAAGCCAGTACTTTAATTTTCTAGTAAATAACACGCAGGCTGAAAAGTTTTTGTTCTAGTTATTTAAAAACACATTTTTTTGCAAAATTCGACTTTATCAATCAACATAGTCTCCTTCAATAGCGATACAATCAGTCCAACGGTTTTCTAACATTTCTATACCTTTCTTGTAGAAGGATTTGTCTTTGCCTTCAAAATAGGCCTCAATTTCGGTGATAACTTCTTCATAGGAGCCAAATATCTTTCCCGCGAGCATTTTTTTAGGTTTGCGAATAAATATTCGGCGATGGGGGCCAAATCTGGAGAATATGGTGGATGAGGAAGCAATTTGAACTTCAATTCATGCAATTTTGCCATCGTAACCATTGACTTGTGACGAGACGCATTGTCTTGATGAAAGAGCACTTTTTTCTTATTCATTTGGGACCGTTTCTTTGCGATTTCTGCGTTTAAAAGCACCAATAACGTATATAATATTCGCTATTGATGTTTTCTTCCTTCTCAGCTTAGTCGATGAAAATTATTCCATGCACATCCCAAAATACAGAGGCCAAAACCTTCCCAGCCAACTGTTGTGTCTTTGGTGGTTTCGGGCAGCTACTGTCCACTCAGCTGACTGCCGATTTGATTCCAGTATGTAATGGTAGATCCATGTTTCATCCATTGTCTCATATCGCATTAAAAAATCCTTTTTATTGCTCTGAAACAGGTCCGAACAGCGCTCAGAATAATCAACACGTTACTGTTTATGGTCCACTGTGAGCAAACGAGGTACCCATTTCGAACAGAGCTTTCTCATGCCCAAATGTTCATGCAAAATATGACTAACACGTTCCTTTGATATCTTTGGGGTATCAGCTATCTCACGCAACTTCACTTTACGGTCATCCAAAACAATTTTGTAGATTTTTTTTATATTTTCCGGTGTAACCACCTCATTTGGGCATCCAGAGCGTTCAACATCATTTGTGTCTGTACGACCGCGTTTAAATTCAGCATAGTAAATGATGAGTGATTTTCCAGGGGCCATTGCTTGAACTGTATTTTTTCCCATCAAAAAAAACAGTGTTTAATCAACAAACGGAATTAGATTTTTTCTATTGTTTTAGAAATATAAAAAGTAGCATCACTAAAATCACTGTAACTTGTAAACTAATCGGCGAAATGTCATGAAATTTTGACACGTATCGTTCGGAGGTTGGTACTTCCTAAAATTCATACGGATTTTTCGAAAAGGGCGATATCTATGTGTCAGACCAAAAACTTGTCAACCTACGTGTTAGTTGATCTTTTGCTTATATTTACAGAGGTATTTAAAGTTTTGTTTAATTTTTTTCATTAATCTTAGAACAAATAAACGAAAATTTACAAACACATGGTAATTCCTGAAGAATTGTAATTAGTTTCATTTATTTAAAATACTACCCGAGCATGTTCTCTTTGGCATCTATAATATATTTCGCAAATTTGATAAATATTTCAAACTGTAAACTCTAATGATATAACTTTTAACAGTTTACGTTCAATCTAGTTTAGAGTTCGAAATGAAAATGTTTAGAATATTTTAATTACAGTATTCCATGAGTACTGGTCAAACAAAAGTTTATCAAACTACTGTTTAGCTATTATTAATAATAATATTTTTGTTAATCATTTCATTGCGTGGTGTTCTTGCAAGAGCAGCATTATTCCTCAAATAGTATAACTTACGAGGCTGGTTTGAAAAGTCCGTGCAAAAATAAAAACTACTTATGTGTTTGGTGTAAACCTTTTTTATTTTTCGACATAGTCTCCTTTTAGGCTTATACACTTCGTCCAACGATGTTCTAGTTTGTTGATCCCTTCCGAATAATAGGATTTGTCCAGTCTGCAAAATATCCATTAGTGTCTGCAATCACCTCCTCGTTTGAATAAAATCTTTGTCCCGCCAGCCATTTCTTCAAATTGGGGAACAAATAGTAGTCCGAGGAAGCCAAGTCTGGAGAATAGGGGGGATGTGAAACGAGTTGGAATCCTATTTCCATTAATTTTGCGACCACAACTGCTGAGGTGTGTGCTGGTGCGTTGTCGTGATGGAAAAGGACTTTCTTGTGGGCCAATCGCGGGCGTTTTTCTTGCAGCTCGGTTTTCAAACGGTCCAATAACGATGAATAATATTCACCTGTAATAGTTTTCCCTTTTCCAGATAGTCGATGAGGATTATCCTTGCGAATCCCAAAAGACAGTCGCCATAACCTTTCCGGACGAAGGAACGGTCTTCGCCTTTTTTGGTGCAGATTCCCCCTTGGTAACCCATTGTTTAGATTGTTGTTTGGTCTCAGGAGTATAGTAATGTATCCATGTTTCATCCACAGTGACGAAACGACGCTTAAAGTCCTCCGGATTCTTCTGGAACAGCTGCAAACCATCCTTGCAACACTTCACACGATTCCGTTTTTGGTCAAGCGTGAGCAATCGCGGCACCCATCTTGCGGATAGCTTTCTCATGTCCAAATGTTTATGCAAAATATTATGTACCCGTTCAGTCGAGATGCCCACAGCACTAGCAATCTCACGCACCTTAACTCTTCTGTCATCCATCACCATATCATGGATTTGATCAATGATTTCTGGAGTCGTAACCTCCACAGGCCGTCCAGAACGTTCAGCGTCACTTGTGCCCATATGGCCAGTCCGAAAAATTTTGAAACCACTTATAAACTGTTCTAATCGAAGGTGCAGAGTCACCATAATGTTTATCAAGCTTCTCTTTAGTCTCCTGAGGCGTTTTGCCTTTTCATAAAGTAATGTTTAATCACCACACGAAATTCTTTTTCGTCCATTTCTTGAAAATCACTCGACATCCTTGATTCACACGAATGCCAAACACAAAGAAATAGACCAATATGGCTGAAACTTGGTGTACGTTCATTCAAGAGATGCTACTAACTAAACATGACCTCGATACGCGCCGGTGGTGCCATCTCTCGGACTTTGCACGGACTTTTGTAACTACATGGAGTGAAAAGTCCGGAAAGTTTTGAATAAAAAACAATGTTTTTGTGGAAATTCGAGTTTATTCTTTAAAGTAGCGATAGACTTATTCTAGCGATCTTCCAGCTTTTGGATACCTTACATTTAGTACGATTTGCCTAGCCTCAGTTTCCCATTTAACTTCATTTAAGCCAGTTTTCTTTCCCTAGAGCCAACTTTTCAAATTTAATAGGTGTTTCGGTTAATAATGTCAATTTTGCTAAGAGATGACGTTACTAATACACTTGTTGGTATAGACTAGTGACATCTGTGTCGTTTTGGAAGGTAAATATACGCCATCAAAAGCCAGTTTGTTATTAATTGTCATTGTGCGAAAAACATAGTTCTTCATAGCTTTGAATATATCGTGTTTCGTACCAGAAAAAGACATTTTGCAGAGAAGTTTAATAACTTTCTTTCATTTGAAGAAAACGGCTGCTGAAAGTTATCGATTGTTGGTCGAAGCTTATGGTGAACATGCTCCAACCCAAAAAACTTGGGCAGACCCAGGCCAGCCTTCAACATCACAACCAGTGCGCAATATACAGGGAAAGAAAGCTTTGCTGTGTATTTCGTGGGATAGTAGAGGAGCTGTGTATTACGAACTGCTAAAACCTAGTGAAGCGATTTCTGGCTATCGATACCGACAATAATTGATAAAGTTGAACCGATCATTGAAGGAAAAAAACGACCAGAATACGCTCAAAGACACGATAAAGTCATTTTTCAACATGACAATGCTCGGCCCTATGTTCTAAAATGTGTTAAAAACTATTTGGAAAACATCAAATGGGACGTTCCACCCCACCCGCCGTATTCACCGGACTTAGGTCCTTCAGACTACTACTTATTTCGATCGCTGCAGTACGGACTTTCAGGACAACACTTTTAATATTACGAAAAAGTGAAAATTTAGCTTGATGGTTGGCTTCAAAAAATGAAAAGTTCTTCTGGTGCGGAATCCATTCTTGGCAGAAAGATGGGAAAAAGTCATAGCTAACGATGGCCAATACTTTGATTATTAAGGTAATTCATTTTTGTGATGGAAATAGACGCTTAAATGTTGCGAAAAATCGACATTATTAACCGAAACGCCTATTATAAAGAGGTAATAATTGCTTAAGATCAGATTTGGTGAATATGGCGGATGAGGAAGCAATTTATAGGCCGATTGGTCCACTTGCACCATCGATTTTATGAAATTGTCAGCTGATCTAGCTTTTTCTTCTTGATTTCCCATTCAAATGGTCCAATAAACCAACATAATTGGATTCGGTGATTATTCGTACCTCCTCAAGGTAGTCGATCGTTATCATTCCATATGCATCCCAAGAAATAGTTGCCAAAACCTTTCTAGCTGATGTTTATGTTTTTGGACGCTTCGGTCGGCACTAATGTGGTTCCAACCCCTCTGCAGACTAACTGTTGACGTATAGTAGTGGAACCGTGTTTTGTCCATTGTTACGAATCGATGCAAGAACTCCTTTGGATTACGCCGAAACAGTGCCAAAAAGCGTTCTGAATCATCGACACGTTGCGGTTTTTGATGAATTTCGGAACAGGCAGTACCCATCGGGCATATAGTTTTTTCATATGTAAATATTCGTGCAAAATCTGCCTCACTCGTTTTGTTGATATCTTCACCACAGTAAACAAAAAACACAGTAGCAACAGTCAAGAAAATGTTTAGGTCCTGTTTCTTATCAGTCATGCGTCCCCTATCATACCAATAACATGGCTGCCAGTGCGTTAGCTGGTTGTGTTTATACCTGGATTTCAATGAGAATCTTTTTATAACGTACTCCGAAATTCATTATTAATAATTTTCCAATAAGTAAATGACTCGTTTGGCATTATAATAAAAAATAATTTTATAAAAGATGTCAAGAGGAAGTTTTTATTGTGCGTTTAGTGTTTGTAAAAATATATGTGGTATCTCCAAAGGAGTTCGTTTATTAGGTTTCCCAAAAATCCTAAAAATTTATTCATAATTCTTTATTTCTATTATGCAATATTCTATAAAAAATTATCTTTCATATTAAAATTATTTGCTAGAGTTAAGTTATATTATCTGCTAAAATGCGCTAACCCAACTTTCAAAACTCAATCTAGGCATGCAAAAGTAGTAATTCTCCAGCACGAATGAATTTGAATAAATCATTGCATGGATTTAATTTGTTTTATATAAGTAGTACAGAGGCACGAAACGTCATTAGTTGTATGAAAATTATTATGTTAGATTTAACTAATGATAAAATGGAGCAAAAAATGTGTTTAATTCATTTTTAAGTTCAGAAGAAAGACGATCCCATCTTAAAATGATAATTATAATTATTTTCAATCTCTCCAGATTACTGGGGATTCGCTGAAATATAAGGAGCATGACTCTTGACATTATACACGTGAAGCTGAAGGTGTGCAGAGATATATTCTCAAAATGAACATTCCCCCCGCCCCCCCCCCCCCCCCCCCGCCCCCCCCCCCCCGACAATATCTCTAATAGTTAAGAAATATACATTCAACAAGTGCAAAAAGAACGTTGAAGCCAAATGTATTTTTTTCTTGTATTTTTTGTCTTTTTCCCTGTTTTTTGTAAATCTGTTTCAATAAAAACTTGATAAAGCATTCAACGTACGGAACACTAATTGCGCAAGTTCAACTTGGACTTGACCGGTTATTTTTTTATTTGTTACACATACTGTTTTGTATCATCGGAAAGATGATTATAAAGTTCATCAAAACAGCATGCGTTACAACGTAAAACGGAGCAAGTCCAAATAAAAAAGTATGAATAACATCAAAGGGTAATTACCATTAGCATCTTAATAAAGTTTTACAAAAAGTACATGTAACAACATGAAGCTGGTGAAGTACAAACCGAAGTATGAAGAACATCGGAAGGTTGGCAAGATTGCCATCATACTAGAGTTCAACCAAACAGTATGTGTAAGAACATGAAACAGAAGAAGTATAAGTAGCATCGAAATTGTGACATTGGCATCATAAAGTTCGACAAAATGATACGTGTAACACCATAAAGGGGAGCAAGTCCAAATAAAAAAGTATTAATAACATCGGAAAGCTTATTAGCATCATAATAATACTTACGTAAAAGGAAATAATCTTTGGAATTTATTAGTATTTTTAGTGTTCCGTACGGAACACTTATAAGATCACTTCGGTGTCTGTCTGTCTATCCGTCTGTCTGTCCGTCTGTCTGTCCGTCTGTCTGTCCGTCCGTCTGTCTGTCCGTCTGTCTGTCTGTCCGTCTGTCTGTCCGTCTGTCTGTCCGTCTGTCTGTCCGTCTGTCCGTCTGTCACACACCGATTTTCTCCGAAACTATTTGTCATAGAAAGTTGAAATTTGGTAAAAATATAGGAATTGATGGCCTCATCAGAGCCATGTAGTTTTGAAAGTTAAATTTTGACTTAAGGAATTAGTTTTGGGGGGTGAATCGGAAGTGAAAAAAAAATTGTTTACTAGGTAATCGAGTGTGGTGTCAAATGAAAGCTTGTGAAAGTGCGAGTAAAAATATTTATATAATGTAATACTTGCGCGCACTTTTCTTTGTATTATTCTTAAAAAAAATCGCGAAAAATCGCTGTCCACCCGCCTTATCTCGAAAAGTACTCATCAAAAAATTTTGAAAAAATTCTGGAATATTCTCCATGGAGTGTAGATTGAACGAAAATTATCACCTTTGATAATTTATCTGGTATTAAAAAAAAAAAAAAAAATTTCAAGGTCATCAGATTTCAGTAAAGATTGGAAACAAACTTTGTTGAAAACTCATTTAGGGTGTGTTTTGTGAAGTCACTGATCATTTTATACTTCTGTAACAAAATTTTTTATTTGAAAAGCAATCAACGTACGGAACACTAATTGCGCAAGTTCAACTTGCACTTGACGGTTATTTTTTTTATTTTGACTTTTAACGTTATTATGTAACCTTGTTAAATGTTACCGTTTCTTCACTATTACTCATACTTTTTTTATTTGTTACGCATACTTTTTTATATCATTTGAAGAGTGATTATAAAAAGTTCATCAAAACAGCATGCGTAACAACGTAAAACGGTGCAAGTCCAAATAAAAAAGTATGAATAACATCAGAGGATAATTACCATTAGCATCATAAAGTTTTACAAAAAGTACGTGTAACAACATGAAGCTGAGGAAGTACAAATACAGAAGTATGAGTAACATCGGAAGGTTGGCAATCATCATACTAGAATTCAACCAAACAGTATTTGGCATCATTATAAAGTTCCACAAAATGGTACGAGTAACACCATAAAACGGAGCAAGTTCAAATAAAAAAAGTATGAACATCGGAAAGCTTGTTGGCACCATAATATAATATTTAAGTAAAAAGAAATAATCTTTGAAATTTACTTCTATTTGTTTTTTAGAGGTTTAATGTTATTATGCAACTTTGTTAACTTTCGATGTTACTGATACTTTTATATTTGTATTTGTTCCGCGTTTTCATATTCTTACACATACTGTTTCTTAGAACTTTATTATGAAGCCAATTTTACTCGTACTTTTTAGTGTTCCTATCGTACTTTTTAGTGTTCCTCTCGTACTTTTTAGTGTTCCGTACGGAACACACACACACTTCGGTGTCTGTCCGTCTGTCCGTCTATCACACCCGATTTTCTCCATAACTATTTCACATAGAAAGTTGAAATTTGTTACTAATATAGGAATTGATGGCATCATCAGAGCCATGTAGTTTTGAAAGTTAAATTTTGACTTAAGGGATTAATCTTGGGGGTAAAATCGGAAGTGAATTTTTTTTTACCCGGTGATCGAGTGGGGTGTCAAATAAAGCTTGTAAAAACACGAGTTCAAAAATATATATAATGTAATACTTGCTCACATTTTTCTTTGTGTTATTTTTAAAAAATCGCGAAAAATCGCTGTCCCCCCCTTATCTCCAAAAAGTATTGATCGAAAAATTTGGAAAAAATTCCGGAATTTTCTCCACAGGGTGTAGATTGAACGAAAATTATCACGAGTGCATTACCTTTAATAATTTATCTGGTATATATAAAAAAACAAAAAGGTCATCAGTTTCCAGTAAAGATCGGAAACAAACTTTGTTGAAAACTCATGTGGGGTGTGTTTTGTGAAGTCACTGAGCATTTTATACCTCCGTAACAAAAATTTTTATTTTAAAAGGAATCAACATACGGAACACTAAATGCGCAAGTTCAACTTGCACTTGACCGGTTATTTTTTTTCCATCGTTTTGCTAAAATCAAAAGTAGCGTCACAGCTGTCACGCGCAAACTAAAAGACAAAATTTTACACAAATCTTCTGAGAATTAATACTAACTGAAAATCATATGTTTTTTTCTATTTATACTGCCATCTCTCGGAAAGTCTCGGAACGTTTCACCCTTTGTAAGTACGTGAAAAACTGTTTAGATAAATTTCGCTATATTAAGAACAGAAGTCAAAAAAAGGTAAGTTGTATTAATTTAACAAATGTTTTATTCAAACATAAAAAAAAAATGGTTAAAGAGGTAAAAACCTTTTTGTTTATAAATGACCTGGAAATACGCAATAAATTAAAGAATAAGAGGGGTCCCAAAGAAAATGTGAAGTCCGGTAAAGTGTGAGAGCACCCGTAAAGTCCACTTAAAGTCAAGAAGATGTTTCTAAGGATTTTCTATGTCAAATAAATAACCCTCCGTTACTTCAGTAAAATTTAAAGTGTTCTCAAAATAAAATTTCTTGGTTTTTATAGTAACATTCTGTTTGAAAAATTCTAGTTTACCAAAATTTTTTTCTAATAAATCTCAAAAGTAAAAAAATGCCAGAATAAAGTGAATACCATTGTAATTTTTCAACTAATATATTAAAACAAATCGTTTTAGCTCTTAATGAAATTATATTTTAATTATCATATCATCAAAAGTGCCCCTGCCACGATCCCACAATCGCTGCCACGGCACTTGACTGTTTTCGGCACACTCGCTGACGACAGTAAACGAGAGTATAATTGACGACGCTGTACCATGATTTTGATGGAATATAGATCTTCACGACGTATTAATAATTTACAGTAATTCAAGTACAAAGTGAATCGCTTTTTCCGCACACGCTTCGCTACTGTAGCGCTTTACGGATTTTCCTGCAACGCGTGCGCTATGTCCATAAAAAAGTGTATCCGAGTAGACCATAGTTATGTAGAAAAATATAGCTTCTTTAAACTGAGTGAGTTTTTCTACATACTTAATTAAATAACTTTAAAAAAGAGTCTCGTACGTAAGAAAGTGGGAAAATATTGAAATCTGAAAATACGTAGAGTTTTATTTTTCTTATTAGCAATTATCGAAATAATCAATAAGTTCCATATTCAAGGTTTCGGATTGCTCACCTAGGATACGGTATCGGTTCAGAAGAAATCAGTGGCGCCTTTAAAAATCGGGCTGAATAGGCTTAGAGGCCAACGAACCCAGCATAGAGTAAGTTAAAAGCCAATAAAATAATAATAATAATAATAGCCTTAACTTGTTTTCGAGTATATATGTTAGGTATAATTTCACACTTGTTTAATGATGTGCGCGCCGATGACTAACTAGACCGATATAGGACCCAATAATGTAACCACAATCGGGATAGTTAAACAATCTTAGTGAAGGTACATTTCTTCTTAATTGCTTGGATCCCTGGTAGCTTGCAACATGTTGTCTCTGAGCTGTCCGGTTCGCAGCGATCTCTACCCATCTATTGGCTAGGCTGATACTCTTGATTGTTTCACGCAACCCTCCTTAGAGAATATTCTTTACTAGCTCAGGCGTGCTCTAGCTACCATGATCTCAGCCGTACTGCATTTAGCTCTAGATAGTACAACGTGGTTAGAAATTTTGTGGAACCATCGTATGCGAATTAATTGGTGAGTTGTCTTTAAAAATTGCTCCAGCGTTTTTGCACTGCCAGTTTAGTATCGATTGAAAGGTCATGATTTCCAAAGATCGGTTTCCGTAACTCCCAAAATGCTTTAGATGCTTAACTGATGCGGCTTCTAATTTCTATATTCATGCTGGCATTAACGTTGAGTATACTGACAAGGTAATTGAACGCGTCTACGTGCGCTAAAGTTTCGCTCTCAGTTTACAGGGGAGTAAAATATCGCTACCGCCCGGAAAAGAAGCACGATAGAGTGATAGTAAGACATGTGGGATCTGAAGAAATTCTCGATGTAACAACGGATGAAATAGTGAACGCCATACAATATATGCACAACAACAAAGAACCAGGGGGCGATGAAATAACTATAGAAATGATAAGGTATGGAGAGGCATCGATAATACAATCTCTTCAAGCTCTATTGAATAGGTGCTTTATAGAAAGTAAAATACCAACACCTTGGATAAACGCCTTGATTGTGCTTATTTTTAAAAAGGGAGACGAATTTAAATTGGAGAATTATAGACCCATCAGCCTGTTACCAGTACTATACCAAATCTTCAATAGAACCATAACATATAGATTAACGAACAAATTGGACAGTTATCAATCCCGTGAACAAGCGGGATTTAGACTGGGATATCGCACTTTGGACCATCTTCAAACAATTAGTGGAAAAAGCAAATGAAAGCAATCCACCCCGTGGATAGCAGTGGTTGTCTACGAAAAAGAATTTGATTCGGTGAAGCCCTTGACGCCTTAGGTAATAGCAGGGTCGATGAAAGATACACAATTATTCTTGAATTTTTCTTCTTAAAGTACCTATTCGGTTCGAATGTTGGCAATCATTCTGGCAATTACTGCTTTATCCACTCCAGCTCTGAATGCATATATAAAAATGCCACATTACAAATAATGCTTGGAAAAAAAAACAATTAAAATCAAAATTAAAAGAGGAATTAGGCAAGGCGACTCAATATCCCCAAAGCTGTTCACGTTGCCTCTAGAAGACATGTTCAAATCGCTAAAGTTTGAAAATAAAGGAATACTAATGGACGGTGAACGAATGAATCACTGAAGGTTCGCAGATGATGTCACTCTGATCACCAACACAAGAGAAGAATTACAAGAAATGCTGATGGAATTAAATAGGAGGTCTCGAGAAATAGGTCTAAAAATAAACTTCACCAATACCAAATATTTGAACAACGAAATTGAAGATAGCAGCCAGAAACTATTAATAGAAGGTGAAAGAATAGGTAAAGTACAAACATTCATATATTTGAGACTTGGATGGAAGAGTCTTATTAGCACATTTAAATTGGACATCTTAAATAAAATAAAAGCCATATGTACTGCCAGTATTAACATATGGCACTGGAACGTGGGCTTTAAATAAAAGTATAATAAATAAATTCCAGATAACCCAATGAGCAATGGAGAGGAGAACGCTAAATATTAGACTCCAAGAATGTATTCCTAACATCGAGATAGGGAAGAAGATCAAAAGAGACAGATATAATACAACGAATATGTATATTAACGTGGAATTGGACGGGGCATATCGCAAGGATGAATGATAACAGATGGACACGCCGTATGATTGAATGGAGGCCCAGAGAACATAAAAGATGCAGAGGTAGACCACCGACAAGATGAACGAATGACATAAAAATATTAACAGGACACGATTGGATGCAAAAAGCAAACAACAGAGCTTATTTGAGACAACTTACAATCGACTATCGATGGAGTAAGCTATTGATGATGATGATGAAAATTTAGGGCTCTAGGCGTTGACACAATTTGTGCCTCACATGCCCGTTGGTAGATGTCAAGAATATTTTGTAGGATGTCCAATGAATGGGAAACCAGAGCTCAATCATCCGCGTACAATAGTTCAGTAATGTATTGCACACAGGTTTTAGCTGTGGCTCTTCAGCGCAACAAATCTTGTCAAGTCTGTAACTAATTGAGACACCCTTCTTCATCAAGTTGTTGTCCACAATTATGGAAAGATGTTGAATAACAGGGGGGGCCACAATAAAACCTGGTCCTACTCCCGTGAGACATGGAAAGGTATCCCTAACTTTCCCACTGAAGCAAACCGTGGCCATGTTGTTTGAATGCAGATAAATAAATTACAAGATGTTTAAACGTAGTGTGTTTTAGTGCTAATTTATTAATAAGATTTAATTTAATACCACTGAATACACTTCTTGTTTTATAAATCCTGTGTACCTCATAGAACCGGATTCTTAAACAAATTTACAAAGGAGAGGTCGTAAAACTTTTAATAACTGGCAATTTTATTTAATAAGCTTAATATAAAGTAATTTGCCGGGATTTGCTACCAAAAGACAAAAAGTAATTAAAATTTAATTTTCTACGCAGTCGTAACATCTGTTAGGACTTAACCATCTGTTAGGACTTAATTCAAGACCTTTATCCTTAAGAAAATATCCTCATTTTGAAATTTAATTAGCGGTGTCTCGTTAGTTTGCCGCAATGTTTAATTATAAGTTTTTGAGAAAAAAGCTCATATAAATTAATCTTCATTAAGAAGTTTTGATAAAGGAGTCTTTTATGTCAACCTTGTAACGAGAATGTCAACAACGTGGGTGCTCTCGGGCCCAAGCATCCACAGAATAAATCAGAATGTCCAAAATATATCAGCTTTCACAGAAAATCAAATAACAGCTTTAGATACCCACAAAATACAGATCTGTATTGAATTATCTTTACCTAGTATAACTAATACGGTACATACTATAGTTATTTGCTTACTTTATTATTGCATTAAACAAGACTACTTACATGGTGTGAAAAATCCCTAGACGTTCCGAGACATGGCAGCAAACAACTAGTGAGATTTTGGCGAAACATCGTGCAAATTCATTGTTAGACGAACGGATTGAAACCCGGAATTTTAATGTATTACATTCCACAATCCGTGAAAATCTTTATTGTAACATGTGTTGTTATATTTTTATTGACGTTTCAACTTCCAGAAGAGGTCTTCTTCAAAATTTGCTTTCTGTATATGTTTGACCATTTCTTCTCCGTATTGATCTTTTAGTGTTGTATGGTTTAGCATTGTTTTTTCATCCATGCTGTATATATTTTTTGTTGATTTTGTTTATTTTACGTGTTCTTGGATTGACGTTTCGACCTTCAGAATTTGCTTTCTTTATACGTTTGATATTGAAGAAGTGGTCAAACATATAAAAAAGCAAATTCTGAAGAAGACCTCTTCTGGAGGTCGAAACGTCAATAAATCTATAATAAATCCAAAAATAGTTTTAATGATCTAATTCCAAGAACACGTAAAAGAAAAATAAAATAATATATCTATATATATATATATATACATATATATATTATATATATATATAATATATATATTTTATATATATATATATATATATATATCTATATCTATATCTATATATATATATTATATATATATATATATATTATATTATATATATATATATATATATATATATACATATATATACGATATATTCTTTTAATAAGCCAATTAATTTTAAATGTCTGTAAGCTGTATATAGTTCCCTAAAAGCCACTCAAACTTTAATATATACTTTACTTTTCTCTAAAATTATGTTGATACGTTTTACTAAGCTCAACACGGAGAAGTAGAAATCGCTATCTGACAAACTTTATGCCGTTACATTTCTGTCAGCTGCTGCATTTCATCATAACGAAACTCGACAATTTTCATTAAAATCTTGGAGTAGTTTATAGTAAAATGAAACACACGAAGTGCCTATTTTAATAATACAAGTATCAAAGTAGTAATTAGTTTATATCGTCGATGGTTACTTAATCAAAACTTGTAAAAAAATCACTTAGTTTTTAGATTTTCACTTTATTGTTTATTTAACGTGCTCCGAAAATCATTATTAATAATTTTCCAATAAGTAAATGGCTAGTTTGACGTTATAATTGAAAATAATTATAAAAAAGATGTCAAGAGGAACTTTTTGTTGTGCGGTTAGTGCTCGTAAAAATATTTTATTTTATAGTAATATTCCAAAAACTCGCAGGCATCATACCAGCAATATGGCGACAGGTCATGTGATCATTACAACTCGAATTCGGACTGTCGCTTACTGAGTTTATGTTTATTGTGTCATTAGTCAGTATATTTTTAAAAAATGACGCTGGTGCATTCGTTTCAATGAATGGATTTGCATTATCGAACGATGTTTCAATTCGCAATGACGGCTTTTAATGGAAAACTCTGTATATTTCTCTCTCATAACCTACCGTATTTAAAACAGAGAGTTTTTATTTTAAAGAAGGCATGTAAAAGGTGATTAATAATTTCTTAATCCTTGTTTAAAGTTCTTCTTATGTGAATATCCAGTACTAAATGTACTTCGGCAATCCCTCATTCATTCCAGTCGTCATAATTTTTAGTGTTCACTTCGGTGTCTGTCCATCCGTCTGTTTGTCTGTCCATCTGTCTGTCCATCCGTCTGTCTGTCCGACCGTCTGTCTATCACACCCGGTTTTCTTCGAAACTGTTTGACATACAAAGTTGAAATTGAGCACTAATATAGGAATTGGTAGCCCCATCAAAAGTTCAATTTTGACTTAAAGGGTTAATTTTAGAGTGAAATCGGCAGTGAAAAATTTTTTGTTTACTGGGTCATCGCGCGGGGTGTCAAATGAAAGCTTATGAAAAACACGAGATCAAAAATATATATAATGTAATGGTTTTCTTTGTATTATTTTTAAAGAATTGCTAAAAATCGCTGTGTCTCCCGCTACTATCTCTAATAAAGAAATTTTGAAAAAATCTGGAATATTCTCCACAGGGAGTAGATTGAACCAAAATCACGAGTGCATTACCTTTAATAATTTACCTGGTATAAAAAAAAATTCAAAGTCATCAGTTTTCAACAAAAATCGGAAACAAGCTTTATTGAAAACACATTTGAGGTGTGTTTTGTAAAATCACTGATCATTTTATGCCTCCGTAACAAAAATTTTTATTTTAAAAACAATCAACGTACGGAACGCTAATTGCACAAGTCCGACTTGCACTTGGCCGATTAGTCATAAATAGCTAGTGTCTTTCTTAAACTGTATGAATACGGTTTCATTGTCTATTTTACTCTGTAAATGGCGGGGATAGAATACACGCCTCGCCAATTGCGAAGCGTAGTAACGAGGAACGAAATAAGGTGGAACACGGGCAGTGCAGCAATTTTCAAATTTTAAAAACGTAACCTTAAATTTGACTTTGAGAATTGTTTTTTTTATTTTTTGAAAACTGGCAAAACCTGTTTCTTAATGTCATGGCATTAACACACCCCGGGATTATTTTGTTTATATAGTTCTTTAACTATTAATCCAAATTTCCAAAATAGTTAACCATTTTGTGTTACAAGCTCTACGTGTTACAATCATATTTTAATATTAGCAGGTTACAGACTTTTGAACACCAGCAAAAGAATTTTAGTTTGTATACAGTTATTTAATATATTAAGTCTGATATATTTGCTCACTTGAATAAGTTGTTTATCGACTTTCTTGTTTCTTTGTTTAGTGGACATACCATAATTTTTTTTAATGTCAACTCCATTTGTGAGATTTCAAATTGCTATTTTATAAAGTCGAGAAATTTGCACATGCAAAATGACCAACAAAGATCCCATGAATGCTATATTCCATGCCTTTTTCTCCTACGACTATAGTTTCTGAGCCTATACTCTTCATCAGGTAGACTTTAGGCAACGGTATCGATCGTGAAGATCCGAGTACCGTGGAGAGTCGAGTTGGAATGACTCTCGCTGGTTTTTTTTTTTTTTTGTCAAGGAGAAATCCGCCCTTATGGATTCTGGAGCAGCCTGCGTCACCATAAGGGTGCCCCAGAGTGCTCCAGTTATGTGGGGCTCTTCCAACCTGAAGGGTTGGCATACCCACTATAAAACTCCTTGTGAGCCGGGTAAGACCCTTTACTCCTTTTACATAACTGACTTAGTCTAATCACTAGATTGTTTAAGTTTGGGTTTAACACTAGGCTAATTCACTCACTAACACTAATGTTAATTTTCAACTGACTAGACTTAACCTACCTAATCCTAACCTAACCTAATTCCTCAATGATGGAGTGTTGTTACAATTTAATTTGTGTGTAAATACTAGAAGGAGTGGCTCAACTAACCTACGGCCTTAACCTAAACTAAGTCAAGGTTAGTTAGTTGTGTCATGAGTTAGTGTAACGTAAGTCTGTAAGTCTCTTGCGATTAGACATTTGCACCCGATAGACCGAAAGAGTCGCCGCCGACAAACTAGAGTGATATTACCACTAGTTTACGGACAACAACTGTTGATGTTGTCTCGCTGGCTTATAGCAATCATGGTACCTTAAATAAACGAGATACTACTCGTTGGGCAAAGATACAGACACTTGCGCCATCTGTTGAGATTTTCGAACTTCGAAAAACTGCGCAAACTATATAAACCTAACATTGTTAGGAAGGGGTAAACTAAATCGATATTCCAAAATAAAATTTCGGAATATGGTTAGTTACTTGATTGGTCACTACAACATAAAGTCGAGAAATTTGCACATGCAAAATGACCAACAAAGATCCCATGAATGCTATATTCCATGCCTTTCCTCCTACGACTATACTTTCTGAGCCTATACTCTTCATCAGGTAGGCTTTAGGCAACGGTATCGATCGTGAAGATCCGAGTACCATGGAGAGTCAAGTTGGAATGACTCTCGCTGGCTTATAGCAATCATGGTACCTTAAATGATAAGTCATAGTAGAATTAAATAGAAGATACTCATTTTTAGTGTTCCGTATGGAACATTTATAAGATCAACTTCGGTGTCCGTCCGTCTGTCGTTCTGTCTGTATGTCTGTCTGTCACACCCGAATTTCTCCGAAACTATTTGACATAGAAAACTTGAAATTTGGCACTAATATAGGATTTGATGGCCTCATCAGAGCCGTGCAGTTTTGAAAGTTAAATTTTGACTTAAGGGGTTAGTTTTGGGGGGGTGAAATCAAAAAAGTCATCTAGTGGGATGTTAAATGAAAGCTTGTAAAAACACGAATTCAAAAATATATATAATATAATACTTGCGCACACTTCTTTTTGTATTAATTTTTAAAAAACTGCGAAAAATCGCTGTCCCCCCTTTATCTCGAAAAGTAATGATCAAAAAATTTTGAGAAACTTTTGGAATATTCTTCAGAGGATGTCGATTGAACGAAAATTATCACGAGTGCATTACCTTTAATAATTTAACTGGTATATATATACGAGGCTGGTTTGAAAAGTCCGTGCAAAAATAAAAACTACTTATGTGTTTTGGGGTAAACCTTTTTTTATTTTCGACATAATCTCCTTTTAGGCTTATACACTTCGTCCAAACGATGTTCTAGTTTGTTGATCCCTTCCGATAATAGGATTTGTCCAAGTCTGCAAAATATCCATTAGTGTCTGCAATCACCTCCTCGTTTGGATAAAAATCTTTGTCCCGCCAGCCATTTCTTCAAATTGGGGAACAAATAGTAGTCCGAGGGAGCCAAGTCTGGTGAATAGGGGGGATGTGAAACCAGTTGGAATCCTATTTCCATTAATTTTGCGACCACAACTGCTGAGGGTGTGTGTTGGTGCGTTGTCGTGATGGAAAAGGACTTTCTTGTGGGCCAATCGCGGGCGTTTTTTCTTGCAGCTCGGTTTTCAAACGGTCCATTAACGATGAATAATATTCACCTGTAATAGTTTTACCCTTTTCCAGATAGTCGATGAGGATTATCCCTTGCGAATCCCAAAAGACAGTCGCACTAACCTTTCCGGCCGAAGGAACGGTCTTCGCCTTTTTTGGTGCAGTAACCCATTGTTTAGATTGTTGTTTGGTCTCAGGAGTATAGTAATGTATCCATGTTTCATCCACAGTGACGAAACGACGCTTAAAGTCCTCCGGATTCTTCTGGAACTGCTGCAAACCATCCTTGCAACACTTCACACGATTCCGTTTTTGGTCAAGCGTGAGCAATGGTGGCACCCATCTAGCGGATGTTTATGCAAAATATTATGTACCCGTTCAGTCGAGATGCCCACAGCACTAGCAATCTCACGCACCTTAACTCTTCTGTCATCCATCACCATATCATGGATTTGATCAATGATTTCTGGAGTCGTAACTTCCACAGGCCGTCCAGAACGTTCAGCGTCACTTGTGCCCATATGGCCAGTCCGAAAATTTTGAAACCACTTATAAACTGTTCTAATCGAAGGTGCAGAGTCACCATAATGTTTATCAAGCTTCTCTTTAGTCTCCTGAGGCGCTTTGCCTTTCATAAAGTAATGTTTAATCACCACACGAAATTCTTTTTCGTCCATTTCTTGAAAATCACTCGACTTCCTTGATTCACACGAATGCCAAACACAAGAAATAGACCAATATGGCTGAAACTTGGTGTGCGTTCATTCAAGAGATGCTACTAACTAAACATGACCTCGATACGCGCCGGTGGTGCCATCTCTCGGACTTTGCACGGACTTTTCAAACCAGCCTCGTATATATAAAAAAACTTTCAAGGACATCAGTTTTCAACAAAGATCGGAAAAGAAAATTTGTCGAAAACTCATGGGGGGTGTGTTTTGTGAAGTTATTGATCATTTTATATCTCCGTAAAAAAATTTTTGTTTTAAAAGCAATCAGCGTACGGAACACTCATTGCGCAAGTCCAACTTACACTTGACCGGTTATTTTTTTTAAAGCTCAACAGTGTTTTCAATAGCTGGAAGCCGTTCGCAAGACAAGCAATGAATGCTGCTGCGGTAAGATTCGCGCAGTTTGGGAAATTGTTCTGCCTCTTCAGTTTGCTCCAACTTGCACTTGACTGGTAATTGTTTTTAAAGCTCAACAGCATTTTCAATAGCTGGAAGCCATTCGCAAGATAAGCAATGGATGCTGCTGCAGTAGGTATCGCGCAGTTTGAGAAGTTTTTCTGCCTCTTTACTATGTTCTTTGGCCATTTTTAGCTTGGTTTATTGTCCTCTCAGTCCATTCAGCTTGCTCATTTTAGCACGTCGATTGTTTTCACGTTTAGTTCAATATCTTGTCCGTCATCCATGGTGTAACTCTTACTTCCTTTGGGCGTCTAAGCACAGTTACAGTAGCTGTTCATCTATAGCGTATTCCAGTTCATGGTTAAAGTCTAAAAATCAAAATTCAATATTCTTTAATTTTGTGCCAACACTTTATGTATGGATAGGCATGGATTGCTATTACAAAACACTAACACTCTATAAACACGTTTCTAATTTATTTAATTTTAAAGTGAGAGTGAATTTCCTACCCTAATGAGCCCTAAGGTAAGCAAGCACTGAATGAATATTAAGTTTGCACCTTAAAAGTCACGGGAAAACACATAATTTTTTGCATTCTAGCAGACGACCCGACTTAACTGCAAAATATACAGAACGTGCTTCAACATCCAGATATATTTTTAAAGTTAGTGTATTTTATTACACTAAGTAAAATGTTAATTCTTGTTGTTTGAGTTTTAGTAGAATTATTTTAAATATTAACTTCTGCACAAAAAAAAAACAAGTAAAAACTTGGAAGCAGGCATTATATGCCCTCCCTAAAACCCTTCAATTATCCGAAACAGGCGAACTCGCTCAGAGCTATAGCATTTTGTGCAACTACAATAAAATAGCGGCAAGCGTAGCTCTAGCCGGTCTTAATGATATCTGTAATATTGAAAATTAACTCCTTGGTGAGCAGTTTCGTTTGACGAGCCGCCACACGGTGGGATGAAGTCCCACTGTGCAACTCAAAATTCTGGCTGCCTTTCAATTTTTAAGATATTGCATTAAATTTTTTCAAAAGTACTCGTTGGATATAGCGCTTTAATTTGTACCTGCAATTTTTTTGCTAGTTTTGTTCTATAATTTTAACTGAACGATGAAGGGGGTCTCTATTTTTTAAATAATACATTGTGTACATTGAAATCTCGATAATTTGCTCATGGTAATATATGTTTTTAAGATCACTGATTATTGTAGAATAGTCTTTTTAGCGAAAATTTTGAAGATTTTAAGCTATTGGGCGAATTTCTTTTTAGTTTTTATAGTTTAATATTACGAGGCTGGTTTGAAAAAGTCCGTGCAAAGTCCGAGAGATGGCACCACCGGCGCGTATCGAGGTCATGTTTAGTTAGTAGCATCTCTTGAATGAAACGCACACCAAGTTTCAGCATATTGGTCTATTTCTTTGTGTTTGGCATTCGTGTGAATCAAGGAAGTCGTAGTGATTTTCAAGAAATGGACGAAAAAGAATTTCGTGTGGTGATTAAACATTACTTTATGAAAGGCACCTTCGATTAGAACAGTTTATAAGTGGTTTCAAAATTTTCGGACTGGCACATATGGGCACAAGTGACGCTGAACGTTCTGGACGGCCTGTGGAGGTTACGACTCCAGAAATCATTGATCAAATCCATGATATGGTGATGGATGACAGAAGAGTTAAGGTGTGCGTGAGATTGCTAGTGCTATGGGCATCTCGACTGAACGGGTACATAATATTTTGCATAAACATTTGGACATGAGAAAGCTATCCGCAAGATGGGTGCCGCGATTGCTCACGCTTTGACCAAAAACGGAATCGTGTGAAGTGTTGCAAGGATGGTTTGCAGCTGTTCCAGAAGAATCCGGAGGACTTTAAACGTCGTTTCGTCACTATGGATGAAACATGGATACATTTACTATACTCCTGAGACCAAACAACAATCCTAAACAATGGGTTACCAAGGGGGAATCTGCACCAAAAAAGGCGAAGACCGTTCCTTCGGCCGGAAGGTTATGGCGACTGTCTTTTGGGATTCGCAAGGGATAATCCTCATCGACTATCTGGAAAGGGTAAAAACTATTACAGGTGAATATTATTCATCGTTATTGAACCGTTTGAAAACACGAGCTGCAAGAAAAACGCCCGCGATTGGCCCACAAGAAAGTCCTTTTCCATCACGACAACGCACCAGCACACACTCTGCAGCAGTTGTGGTCGCAAAATTAATGGAAATAGGATTCCAACTCGTTTCACATCCCTCCTATGCTCCAGACTGGGCTGCCTCGGACTACTATTTGTTCCCCAATTTGAAGAAATGGCTGGCGGGACAAAGATTTTATTCAGACGAGGAGGTGATTGCAGACACTAATGGATATTATGCAGACTTGAACAAATCCTATTATTCGGAAGGGATCAACAAACTACAACATCGTTGGACGAAGTGTATAAGCCTAAAAGGAGACTATGTCGAAAAAATAAAAAAGGTTTACCCCAAACACATAAGTAGTTTTTATTTTTGCACGGACTTTTCAAACCAGCCTCGTATTCATTTGTATATACCTCATACAAGTGGATTATTATCTTCAAATAATTCCCATTTAATAAATTTCAGTTGAAAAACATAGTATCCATTATTAAGTACTTTAAAATAATATTGTTGAAGCAGAAATTCCCCGTTCTTTCTTTATCAGCTCAAAAAAACTATAAAAAACAGCGGAAAATCACACCACAAATTGGCCAATGACTTAAAATCCTCAAAGTTTTTGCTAATATGATTATTTCTACAGGAATTAACGACCTCAAAAACATATATTACCATAAACAAATTATCCATATTTCAATGTACATCGCCCAAATGAGTATTATTTAAAATAACCGGTCAAGTGCAAGTTGAACTTGCGCAATTAATGTTCCGTACGTTGATTGCTTTTTTTAAAATAAAAAATTTTGTTACGTGACTTCACAAAACACACCCCAAATGAGTTTTCAACAAAGTTTGTTTCCAATCTTTACTAAAAACTGATGACCTTGAAATTTTTGTTTTTTTTTTTTTATATACCAGATAAATTATAAAAGGTAATGTACTCATGATAATTTTCGTTCAATCTATACCCCGTAGAGAATATGCCAGTATTTTTTCGAGATAAGGTAATACAAAGAAAAGTATACGCAAGTATTACATTATATATATATATATATATATATATATATATATATATATATATATATTTACTCGAGTTTTCACAAGCTTTCATTTGACACCACACTCGATGACCTGGTAAAAAATTTTTTTTTTTCACTTCCAATTTTACCCTCAAAATTAACCCCTTAAGTCAAAATTTAACTTTCAAAACTACATGGCTCTGATGAGGCCATCAATTCCTATATTAGTACCAAATTTCAACTTTCTATGTCAAATAGTTTCGGAGACAGGCGGACAGACAGACGGACAAACAGACAGACGGACATACAGACACCAAAGTAATCTTTATGTGACAGACAGTGACACCGAAGTGATCTTATAAGCGTTCCGTACGGAACATAAAAAGGAAACTTTCATCTTTCGGTCAAATTTACAAAAAAAAAACTAACAAAAAAAGTTGCTGGTACAAGTTAAAGCGCTATATCCGATAAATATTCTAAAGGAAAATATAATGCAATATCTTAAAAATTGAATAGCAGCTAGAATTTTGCCATAGCACAGTTGTGCTGTACCTAAGGTTTTCAAGGACTAGCTAAATAGAATAAATACGCAGCAAAATGAGGTTCTGCTTACCCTGGACCTAAAGCAGGCTTTTCACGGAGTGTGGCATAATAGACTATCCTAGAAGCTATTCATTATTTATAACTTAACCACAGACATAACAGCACTATCATATTCACGCTTAACAAGCTTAACTTTCCGATGGAAAGTAAATGACACTCTGTCAGGAGGAGGTATCTGGCAAAAATTGTTACATACATCAGACATACCAGATAGCATGATGATCCATGTAGCAAACATCGAAAAAATTATAGCATATTTATAACATTTCCAGTCAATTTTATGAATACGAAATTGGCATAGGACTGGACACCTAACGAATATAGGGAATTAGACCACAAAAAACAAAACTAGCGAGAGCTATATTTTCTGTGATTAAACCAACCAAGCCACAATACTGGAGACTTATTTATTAGGAGAAGTCTGACTAATGGCAGCGTAAAAAGAACTAAAATAAATAGCTACTCGACTTAGGCATGCAGTCAGAGTAATAATCACATTAAATAACGATAAACGAATGAGAGAGAATGGAATAGGAATGAATAAGATAGTGCTTGAGGCAAATTGATTTTTGAGGACTCTTTTTCAACAAGACACAGTGTATAAGCAACCATTAAACAAGGTAAATGAAAGTTATTAAAAATATTTCACAAGCAACAAGAACTAGGGGTTGAGGTATTCCTGAGACAATACGTCAAACTAATCAATATTTATTTATTTAATACAACTATCCTACAGAATAATCCAATTATAGGATAGAAACATTCAAATATAACAAATACAAATAAATAAGTATCTATCAAATTAGTATTTTAATAATTCTAATAACTACACCACAAGCTAAAGAAAAAAAAAAAAAAAAAAGAGAGACCTAATCCACAGTTAAACATGACCTACGTAAAGATCTTATACTGCAACAGAAAATATCAACTATATGTTTGACCCTTTCATAATTCATGCACATAACGTATAGCGGCGAGTACATCAACAAGTTTGTTCTTGGAATAGGCATGTAGAAAAGGGAATGGCTTAGGCGAGCGTGTTGAGATGGCAGACGGAACCTAATACTTGAGAGGGTGCAAAGGTAAGATTTTATATAAAAACAAGGTTGCAACGTATTCTCTACGCCGAGAAAAGCTAACAATACTGAAACTTTTCAATAGAACATCATTAGGGAAACCCAATGGTGGATAAATTTAAGCCAGAGGAACTTTACAAATCGTCTTTGGATTTTTTCAATGTGATTACTGTGGATCTCATATATTGGGTACCAGATAACTGAACAATATTCCAGTTTAGAACGAACCAAAGCATTGAATAAAGTGATAAAGGTTTTAATGTTTGAAAAGTCTCCAGAATTCCTCATGATGTAACCCTTGCACTTATAAGAAGAAGCAATGGTCTCATTTATATAGTCCACGAAACTGAGATTAGCATCAAACGTTATACCAAGATCATAACACGATAACATTTCTCAAGATCATTATGGTTTAAATTATATAAAAAAATTTACTGGTAATTTCTTTCGAGTGAATGACATAGAAAAACATTTCTTTATGTTCAAATATAAGTTATTACGAATACACCAACGATTTAAAGTATCTAGATCATCCTAAATCCTGATTGCGTATCATGGAGAGAGTCTATGCGTCGGTATATTTTCAGATCGTCAGCATAAAGCAAAGAGGACGAGGTAAGGCCACTGGTGATGTCATTTATAAATATGTTAAATAATTGACGACCAATTAAATAAGATTTCAGCAGGTTTATTAAACTGCCATTACCTCCACAGTTTGAGAGTTTTTCAAGCAGAATACCATGGTCAAGTCTGTCAGAAGCCTTTGAGAAGTCTGTATAAACTACGTCGACTTGTCTTCCATTGTCCATACTTTCCGAAATAAATTGAGTAATTGTAACTAAATTGGTAATGGTTGAATGCCCTGGAAAGAATCCATGTTGGCTTTCACTTATGAAAAGTTTAACATGATTAAATATAATGTCGTACAGCACAATTTCGAAAACCTTTGAAAAGTTGTTCAATATTACCACAGGTCTGTAATTTTCAATGAGGCTCTTATCACCCTTTTTAAATAGGGGACATATTTTAGACTTTTTTTTCCAGATTTGTGGAAAGAACGATGATTTTAAACACAGATTGAAAAGAAACGTGAGAGGCTTGAACAAACACAGCTGCGCAATCTCGAATAAAAAAAAACTGGTAGACCATCGGTTCCAGCGGTCGATTTAGGTTTAAGTTTCTTTAAGGCACTGGTCACGTCCCTTTTCTCTATGGTGTTAACAATTAGAGATGAGAGAGAGAGATGTGAGTAGTTATCAGGAGGGTTGTTCTGAAACATAGAGGAATCAACATATGCCGACTGGAAGAACTTAGCAAAAAAATTCACTCCTGAGGAGCCGTATGCAATTCGTTTTCAAAATACATGTTGATGAGAACACTAGTTGTCCTCCTTTTCTCGTTTAGAAAAGACCAAAATTTATTTGGGTTAATAGAGCAGTCCCTTTCCGCCTCAGTAACATAATTTCTATAAGTAACCCCATCCTCGATCTCGAATATTGCTAATTTAGACTACCGAAGGCTTAACGAACCCTCATATCTTGGCAGGACGAGTATCGGGAATTGATATACTTCTAAAAAGTGCAATAGTAGAGCCATTTTGGATGTATACCATGGACTAGAAAGCGTCCAGGCAAGTTGAGATATCGGATAAGAAACCATGATATTGCCAGATTACAATTATCTTGTTCATCTTCCTCATTAACATTAAAATAAAATAACTGTCTCCATGCTACCCTAACTTTGTATAATAGTTTAACTTCTGATATAAAACGCATTATCAATTTTGGGCAGTTTCTGAGAAGCCTATTTGAATTCATAAAATTGAGCCTTATAAAATTCAGGATTTCTGTTTCGAAGAATTATTATTCGTTGTGATGTTTAGACTCTAATTAGACTGTTTTCTCTGTTTCATGTTCAGTCTGTCAAGTAAGAGCGTGACCGCTCGTATTCTTGAAAAATTGTCTTTCGAGATCATTTTTTGCGATCAATGCATTCTTTGGTGCTCTAGCAACGGCGTAACTACCTTAGTAAGTTGTGCAATCGCCTCCTGCATTAATAATCGTCTGGCATCTTGGAGGCATGCTGTCGACGAGATTTTCTGTATACTCTGCAAATTTTCCGAATATGAGCTTTCTCTTCACAAGGGACCAAACCTTTTCAATAGGGTTGGCGTCCAATGATTGTGAGGACCACGCTAGTATCTTATCGTGGGCCCAAGGGAGCCGCTTCGCTACTTAATTTTCGCCCTGCAAAAGTTTCTTCAACGTGATTTGGAGTTTAACATCATGAGCACTAAGATGTTGTCGAATGGTCTCAGACTACACATTTAAACCAGATTTTCTTAATTTTGTCACTCTTTGACGCAGCATCAATTTCGGGTCCCTTGAAAACAAAGACACCATTCGTTTTTCGACTTTCGGAGTGACTTTGCCTACCAAGCCACATTTTGGCAAGTCATCGACATTTTTCGTCCCCTTAAAATGATTTACTCATTTCTGCACAAACTACACCTACTTTTTAATATATTTAACGGCCACGGAAGGATACGGAAGAGAGGACTAGTAAAAGGAAGACAAATAAGAAGATGATCAAAGAAATAGATAGGAAGAAAGAAATGGGAAATAATTATCGAGATTTTTGATTGAGAACACGGAATAATAGGGATATAAACGGAAAAAAGAGGATGAACTGACAGAAAGAACAACAAATGCACTATGTAGGAATCACTGAAACAGAAAGGAAAGGAAATGGATGTAAAAAATTAGAGGGAAAAGCATACAAAAATCAACATAGAGACATAATACCAGAACAAGATACCGAACTCATACAAACAGAAGAAACTTATAGAAATGAAACAAAAGAGGCAATCGGCAATTTAAACAGGATGGAAGGATATAGAAGAAAATATGGAAAAGACGGTTATAGAATAACTCAACTCCATGGGCCCTACACTCCTCAAGGGGTAGAAAGGCATAAGGATTAAGTAAATAAGTAAATTAGCGGCCACAGAATGTGTCAATTTAGGTCCCTTTGGATAGGAATAAAGCAAGATTGCCTCGAACCGACGCGCAAACAAGTGACTCATTTAGGATTTTACATGGTTGTGTGTTGCCCCTTGTTATGTTTTATTTGCAATAATAATATTTTTTTTCAACCTTGGTATAAAATATATCTTAAAATAGGCGCTATCTATCCAATGAATCCATAATAAGGTAGGTAAAAATTTTAAGAAATAAAGTTTCCCTCTAATTTAGTCATTGATACATAAATTTACAAAAATGACGCTATATTTCAAATGATATGGTAAAACGTTATAAAAACGTATTTTTATGGCTTTGTTTGACAAAAATAACAGGAAGATAAAATGACTTCATACGCATAAATAAAATACAAAAAGTAAACAATAGCACGATGTATTGATTTCGAACAATTTGGGTCATATTCCTTTTCGCCAAAAAAACCTACAAACAATATTTATTTCTACTATGACCAACACCGGCTGTCGACAGACGGTGAAATTGTTGAAAGTTTGTTTGAAAACTACAACCCGCTTTCGAACTATGGTTCATTAAAATGTATGAAATTAACTTTTGGAAAACTATTTTACCTTTCGTCGTTGACAGGATATTTGTATAACCAGTTTATAGATTATTTAGAGGTTGACATGCATGCCAATGTAAGTCAAGTTCTTTCATGGCGCTCAAAAGAAGCCTATTTACATATACCAACAGCTTAATAACTTTACATTAAATGCGCAATTTTCAATTATTTTGAAATTTAAATTAGTTGAAAAACTCCGACTTCGGTGTGAACTGGGTGGATTGAGTAGCTCAGGGAACACCGATGCCGAGCCCAAGCCCGGATAAAGGAGGATGGGTTGTTGGGTGAGGCTAGCAACCTGCCCAACGTAAAAGGTACCTAATGCTCACAGAACCGACAAAGAAGCCTCGGATATTGGATAGACGCACCTGACGATGAATCACGCTATAAAGAAGGATAACCGATTATGGAAACACAAACGCAATATCACAAGGGTAGCCTGCTGGAATATAACATGGTGGAACGGAAGACAACAAGAAATCGCTATCGAGCTGAAACAAAACAAAATAGATATACCATTTGTAGAGTATCGGAAACGAAAAAAAAGGAAAAGGAACATCCATCCATCCATCCATATATATATATATATATATATATATATATATATATATATATATATATATATATATATATATATATATATATATATATATATATATATATGTGAGAGTAGAGGTTTTCACGGACGGTGGAATGTAATACATTAAAATTCCGGGTTTCAATCCGTTCGTCGTCTAACAATGAATTTGCACGACGTTTCGCCAAAATCTCATTTGATATTTTCAAGTACTCTTGCTGCTGCTGCCACTCGATACTGTGATCTTGCTGCTTGAAACTAACTGAATCAGTTAGCTTCGAGCGGAAGCAGCAAGATCACAGTATCGAGTAGCAGCAGCAGCGTAAGAGCACATGAAAATGTCAAATAAGAGTTTGGCGAAACCAGGAATTGTAATGTATTATATATATATATATATATATATATATATATATATATATATATATATATATATATATATATATATATATATACAGTCGACACTGTTTATAGTGAAACTCTATATAGTGAAAACCTCTTTATAGTGCAATTTTTTCAAGACCTAGAATATTTCAATGAAATTTCATGTAAAAAACCTTGCATATAGTGAATCTGTAAAATAGTAACACTCTATATAATAAAATTTTTACCGGAATTTTATGTATAAATTTTTATGCATTTATTGAGATCTTGGCCATTTCGGGTTTCCCATTTTTATCTAACATTAGCACGAATTCCATTTTAAAGACGCATTCTTTTGAAAAGGTTCTTAACGCGTTTATAACGCCTAATGGTTGGCAATAAATCAGGTAGATTTCTGTGAGAAACCCGGGGAATAACCCATTTTATAGAAACCCGGGGAAAAACCCATTTTATAGTCGAGGCCTAGTAATTCGCAAATTCAGGTTCAGTTTCTTTTTGTTTAAGAATCAAGTAAGATGTCTAAGCGAGTGTGTTTAAGTTTAGCTGAGAAAATTAAAGTTTTGGAGGAAGTTGATAAAGGCTGCAAAAAATTGATGTTGCTGCAAAATTTGGTGTTTCTCGAAGTTGTGTCTCTCTGATAATAAAAAGTCGCGACAGTATCATCAAGAAACCTAGTGTTCCAAGCAGTCGAAAACGAGTACGGGTGAGTACTTACGAGGATGTAAATGAAGCAGTTTTACGATGGTTTCAAGTGGCCCGTACGCATCATAACGTACCAATATCGGGAAATTTAATAAAGCAAAAGGCTCTACAATTTTCTAAAGAATTTAACTGCGTTAATTATCAGGCTAGTGAAGGGTGGTTGAGTGCCTGGAAGACTCGCAATTCAATTGTTTTCAAGATGGTGTCTGGCCAGAGTGCAAGCGTTAGTCAGGAGGCCTGTGACATTTGGACTGAAACTGTTTTAAAAAGTGCATTGAAAAAGTACAAGCCAAAAAACGTTTTCAATTGTGATGAAACCGGTTTGTTTTTTAAATGTTTGCCAAATAAAACTTTTGCTTTTAAAAGTGATAAATGTTTTGGTGTTAAAATAAGTAAAGAAAGGGTGACACTTATGGTTGGAGCAAACATGGATGGCTCAGAAAAACTGAAATTACTGTTCATAGGTAAAAGCTAAAATCCCCGTTGTTTAAAAGGAGTTAAATCTCTGGAGTTAGATTACGCCAATAATAAAAAGGCATGGATGACTTCTGAGATTTTCGCAAGATGGATCAAAGAACTGGACACGAAAATGAAAAGCCAAAAGCGAAAGATTGTGATGTTTATAGACAATTATCCTGCACATCCAGTTACTGTAAGTAAAAAATTAAAGAATATTGAATTGATCTTTTTTCCACCAAACATGACCTCCAAATTGCAACCTATGGACCAGGGTATTATAAAACATCATTACCGAAACAGAATTGTTCACAAAATTGTTAATGCGATTGATAACAACCTTGCAGTCCAAAAATTGATTACCCTTAAAGAGTGTATAACCGAAGTCGCTAAAGTATGGAGTGAAACTGTTTCTCAGAAAACTATCAAAAACTGCTTTTCTAAAGCAGGTTTTACTGAAAAATTGACGAATGGGAAGAAGAAGACGAAATGGATCTCGCTACCTTAAAAAGGCAATGGGGTATTCTACAAAAAACTTCTACCGTCGACGCAGATTTTCTACATGAAGATTTCTTAGAAATCGACAATGATGTTGGCACGACAGATCTCCCAACTGACCAAGACATAATTGACGATATAAAAAGTATAGAAGATCATGAAGAAGAAACTGAAACCGGGGAATGTCCTGCTAAATTTAGTGAAAATGAAATAAGAAATGCATTTGACATTGTGCGAACTACTCTCAGGGGCCAGGAAAGTGTACCTGATCAAATCTTTATGCATTTGAATAAATGCGAGAATTTTGTTGAGCAACAATTATTTTTCAAAAGTAATGTTCAAAAGAAAATAACTGATTATTTTTTCTAGTACGTATGTACGTAGTATGTACATATGTATTAACATATTTTGTATTATTCTTTTTATTTCGTATGTAGTACATACATACATAAAGTCCGTACGTTATATCTTTACACGTGCGTCATAGTTTTCAGGCAATATCCCAGACGACTATTATATTTTTTGTCTCTTTTTACCAATACCTACGATTTATTGGTGAAAAGAGACAAATAATATAATAGTCGTCTGTTATATGGCCTGAAAACTATGACGCACGGGTAAAGATATAACGTACGGACTTTATGTATGTATTTAGCCCTGTACATGCTATGTACTATTTACACTTTCAAATGTTTAATAAAATCTTTTCTAATAATTCAATTTTGCAATTTTTTTTGTTGCTTGTACCTTATAAAATACAAGTAAATGATTACCAATATAAAATACATACATAGCAATATATACGGATTTTTTCTTTATATAGTGAAAAACTTTCTATAGTGAAATTTCGGTCAACATTTTGGTCTTTCACTATATAGAGTGTCGACTGTATATATAAAATCATTTATTAGTTCCAAGAATAACAATAGTTATAAACACAAATGGTATGGAACATTGTACAAAGAACAAAAAGATAAAAGGACATTCACAAAAACACAAACATATGTATATGACAAAAACAAAAGGTCTTCTGAAGACATCATTAAAGACAGTCAACGGAAGATGAAAAGCATCCTTAACAAGTATCAATAAAATTAACATTTTTATTCATAAGTTAAGTCTGCCTGAATCACTAAAGAAACTGTCTATAGTATAATAAGCTTTTGATAATACAAACTTCCGTATCTTCGTTTTGGCTCTTACTTGTGGTAATTTTCGAACGCTCTATGGAAAACTATTAAATATTTTAACGGAAGAATATTGTACACCTCTTTGGATATAACTAAAATTACACTTCTCAATTACAAGATCTGTTTTATGTCTAGTTTCATAATTATGTCTGTTTTGGGCATTTTCAAAGGGATCCTTGTTAATACGAACAAACATAAAGGAGTCCAATATATACATACTAGTTAAAGTTAAAAGGGATTTACTGGCAAAGATATTCTTACAGCTTTCACGATAATGCATCTTAAAAGTAGCTATGATACATTGTAATTTAAAAATTGTGTCTACTTGGGGAAAATTTCCCCAAAAAATCAAACCATACTGGACGTAAGCATAATAGGCCTTCAAGGCAGCATCAACGCCCACATTATTTGATAAGATTCTCAATGCATAACAATATTTGGAGATATCAGCCGTGACATTCTCCACATGCTGTCTCCAATTAAGTCTAGCATCAATATTGACGCCCAGCAAAGGCAGATGCTGAGATGTTTGAATATCGCTGCCCTTTTAAGGAAACGTGAGAAAATGACCAACCCTCCTGCCAAAAACCAGACACTGTGTTTTTGAAACATTCAGTAGAAGGTCGTGGGTTATAAAATAACGATCTAGAATTTCACAGGTTCTCACAACATCAGCGACTATCTCTTGTGGAGTGTCACCTCTATACATATATATATATATATATATATATATATATATATATATATATATATATATATATATATATATATATACAGGGTTACAGGGGAAGTCGTCCTAGATAATTAAGGACGTTATAGTTTAGGACGTTTCTGACCGATTTGACTCTATGACATGATGTCCTAAACTTAACCGTTTTCGAGATATTGAAGTTTAAAGATTTTCTAAAAAAAAAATGTTTTTTTTTTTTGCTTTTATATCGATTTTTTTTTATTAGAGGTTCTCGAATGCGATTTTTTAGTTATTTTTAGTTAGTCTGTATGTCAAGTATCAAAAATCATCAAAAAAATTTGAACTAGTTACTAACAGTTTCAAATGGCGGCTTGTTAATGTTTCTAAATTACGAATTTTTACCAAGTGTTTCCTACTTTAAATCAATAAAGAGAAAAAAAAAATGTATGGAAGTTATTCTGCAAATTATTTTAAAAACTTTTAGCTTTTTAGCTATCAAAAAAGGTATAATACTAGGAGTTTAATAGGAAAACTGTACACAGAATGACACCTAAAGCGGGCTCGGGTAGCAAAAGGTAAATTTTTAGTTCTAGGTGAAAATACGAAAAATACACAAATAAAACAAAAAACCTTGCAATTTAATATTTTTATTAATTATAATTCATGTTCTATATGGTCGCCCCGATTTCTAACACAAATTCTCATTCTTTTTCTTAAATTACTTCTCACAACGCTGGTTGTGAGGTGCCGCCTCATTTCGTCAGCCGCATCAATTATTTTTTGTCTTAGGACATCCACGTTTTCGATAGGAGTCATCTGGTCGTATACGAGACTTTTCATGTGACCCCACACATAAAAATCCATCGGTGTTAGGTCTGGGCTTCTCGCCGGCCAAGGTATGAGTCCGCCTCTTCCAATCCATTTGTTGGGATAATTGTCATTGAGCCATGTACGAACACTTCCTCTGTGAGCTGGGCAGCCATCGTGTTGAAAGTACATGTTTTTTCTCAAACCAATAGGTAAGTCTTCCATCAAATTAGGTAAATCGTTTAGCAAAAAATTGTCGTATTCCTCACCATTCAAATTATCTGGCAGGAAGAATGGCCTAACCAAATAATTTGAAATTATACCCATCCACACATTTAAGCTGAATCTTGTTTGTGATCCTTTCGTTCTTTTTTTATTTGGGTTGCCTTCCTCTTTAGAAGCCCAATAGTGGGCATTGTGGTAGTTTATAAGACCGTCTTTGTCGAATTTCGACTCGTCAGTCCATAGTATTTTCTTAAAAAAGATGCATGTTCGACATCGATATTGAGCATAAATCTGCAGAATTCTAATCGTCGCAACGGATCCCCTTCTTCAATGACTTGCACGGGCGTATAGTGGTAAGGGTGTTGCCCAACAGTATGCATTACAAACCATACCTTCCACTGCGAAATACGAAGCTGTTGTGCGACAACATTTGTAGATGTGGTTGGGTCCACCTCAAAGAAACGTCGTATTTCGTTTTCTTCGTCTTCGTCAAAGCTACGTGATCGTCCCATGTCAGTCCGCCGTCTTTGTACGGAACCAGTTTCTCGTAGTCTTCAATAAGTTCCATCAAATACGCTAACATCAGGTACACGACGAGTAGGATATCGCAGTATGTATTCATCACGTGCACGCGACGACACTCCTTCGCAAAATCCGTAACACATTAGGATGTCAGCATATTCCTCGTTGGTATACGTTGCCATATTCACAAGCAGAGATCAAAATCCAGTTACGAGCCAATTCACACAGTCAGAAGATGAAACACAGATATTTTTGAAAAGCACGGTATAGCACATCTACCACGGACGAATCGCATGAGCGGACTAAAAATCATTCAATAATGTTTAGTGAACAGAAAATGTCACTCGCACAGAGAGTACCCCGACCGGAAAAAATGCTTACCCAACCCTTTTTATTGTTTGAAGGTGCAGGTAGTAAACCGGTAATTGGTAGTATCTAAATTCTATTATTATGTTACTCTACATTTGGGCCTATTGAAATCTCATTTTCTTAGAATTTTCAATAGATCCAGTAGATATTATACCGTTTTAGATAGGTAAAAAGACGTAAAAAGTTTTTAAAATAATTTGCAGAATAACTTCCATACATTTTTTTTTTCTTTATTGATTTAAAGTAGGAAATACTTGGTAAAAATTCGTAATTTAGAAACATTAACAAGCCGCCATTTAAAACTGTTAGTAAAACGAGATCAAATTTCTTTGATGATTTTTGATACTTGACATACAGACTAACTAAAAATAACTAAAAAATCGCACTCGAGAACCTCTAATAAAAAAAATCGATATAAAAGCAAAAAAAACATTTTTTTTTTAGAAAATCTTCAAACTTCAATATCTCGAAAACGGTTTAAGTTTAGGACATCATGTCATAGAGTCAAATCGATCAGAAACGACCTAAACTATAACGTCCTTAATTATCTAGGACGACTTTCCCTGTAACCCTGTATATATATATATATATATATATATATATATATATATATATATATATATATATATATATATATATGTATATATTTATTAAAGAGTTACTTGATGTTATACAAAACTTTTGCTAATTTGAAAACTCCGTTGTAAATGAACTACTGACATTCATTTAAACTACCTCTTTTAAAGTTTAAAATTGTTCCGAACAACGTTTTCATCCTCCGCCTTAACATTTTATTTGAATTATTAACGAAATTTTATAATGAAGGCCCTTTCGTCATAAGATATAAAAGATTTAGGCAGATGTTACCACTCCGTAGCAGCCAAACTTTTGTTCTAAATTGTTTTCTCGAAAGGACTTTAGTAAAATTTCGTGAAATGTTTTATAGCGCTTATTAATATGAAGTTTGAAAGTTTCGGTTGAAAAGGCCATTACAATGTGTTTTAATGTTTCTTTGTTCGTGGTATTTTATTATTAAACAAGCCGTCCATTTCTCAGTCTTGAACGAACACATCCGTTTTTTGCGGTTTATCTACATAATATCCATAATAACATGTATCCCGTAAAAGTGCGGAATAGAATATCACCTCCGGTGTATTCTGCCTGTCGTAAGCTACCTACACACGATCAACTAAGTTGGTCCAACTAGTTTGTCATGCAAGTTGGTCAAGTAAGTTTGACGGTAAAAATTGAGACCACGCGTTCAAGTAAAATGGGCAGACGAACAAATTTCTCATCAGTGTGCTGCGATTGATAGTGAAGAGTGGACTACGCCGGACATTTGATTTTGTTGTTGCATTATTATTTGTTATCTTCATTGCATTTCCATGATGGATATAAACCACGTAACATATTTATATTGACTGTGACTTAAAGAGAAGAAGGTTAAAAGGAAATCAAACAGATCAAAGTGGAGCAAAGAGTGGTTATTTAAAAGAGCACATTATGGCCATATCAGTTTGTTGAACTAATTGAGGAGTGAGTCTCAAGATTGTCCTAACTATATCAGGATGGACAAATATACTTACTTATTGCTCTCACTTGTTTCGCCAAAAATAAAAAGACAGCGAAACCTACAAGTTGGTGAGTTGGGTGGTTAAGGGCTGGACAACGTCACGATTAAACCTACTTATCAAGCCGTCAGTCTTCCAACAACTTTTTTGACAATGAACCGTAAAAACCGTCATCAAACCATCCAACTCATCAATTTCGCACCCACACCATTAAACTTACTTGACCAACTGGCTTGACAAGCCAAGTTGAACAAGCTTACTTGATCATGTGTAGGGACTAGTAACAGGCGACTAAAAGAACTAGTTAGATGGTAGATGCTCAGATACCACCAGGAATCGCCCGGTGTGATAGCGCTGCGTGAAATTCCTTACCATTTCGTGGCTGTGACGATGTGACCGGACTGTGTGAAAAATAGCATGATAAAGCGCCCAAGTTCAAAAAATTCCGAATGCACAATAGATCTCAGGGTGGGGGCTGATTTGGGGACGTCAACATGCGGAGAACACAATTTTAAAATACCTTTTTCTAACATACTAGGTGTAAACTAAAACATAAATTCAGTGTACTAACACCTGCCATCAAATAAGCCTCATGTACATGCTCTCTGTGAAATCAAGGTCAGCTCATCGTCCAGTACAGTCGACTTTCTTTATTCTAGTTACGACTTCTATTCTTGGTTTGGGCATAACTTTGGAATCCGTCTTTTTATCAGAAGCGTTTTTTTGCTATCGAGAGGAGGCTCAAGAGTCCCGAAACAAACCCCCAGGTTTATATGCTGCTTGTATCGACCACCAAGTGATACTAACTTTAGAACACTTTTTGCTTCCCTTGTAGATACCATCGATCATTTACAGATTAATTATACAAGAGCTGAAAAGGTCGTGAACCAACACGGATTCCTGATCGCGATGGAGAATTCGCCAGTCTTCTTAACTTATTATTAGCCGCCAATTCAGAGATTTACACTATTACTGTAAATCAGCCGTTAGGTTCTTCCGATCATAAATTGCTTTCGATATAGAATATTCTATCGATCAGTGATAGAGAGGCGCCTAAACCGCGCAAGTTTCGGCACTACAAATCTGCTAAAAGAGAAGAATTGGTTAGACGTTTGTTTTAAATCCGACGACCAATCTGATTACTCTATGTAGGATTACGATATCATTTCGGCTGGTATAAAAGCTTACATCTTGGCAATAGACAATGGCGTGAAAATCCTAACGTCGTCGTAACATCTTTGTTTGTACGTGATAGATATGCAAAGAAATTATTGACGAATCCAAGGAGGCACACAATAAAAGAATTAAAACAAATTTCTTACCAACAATTCCGGGTCCTTTTAGTCAGTCGCTAAAACCATGAGTTAAAATTTTGTTAAATCCACTATACCACCACTCATTCGGCCAGGAAACACTATTGCAATAACACAAGTTGAGAAACCAACTTGTTAGCTGAGCTCTTTGCTTCACTTTCTACCGTCGATTTCCAATGAAAAACATCACACACTATTCCAGTGGTGCAGACAAGGATGCCAGATATTGTGTTCAGACAGCGTATCATTATACATAATTTAACGAAGCTAGACAACAAAAAAACTTTTGGCGCTGATAAAATATCTGCCATAGTACTCAAAAAATGGGCGAGCAAACTAACACTTGTTTTCTGTAGACTTTTCAAGCTATCATATAGAAAGGGAATATTTCCTACAGCGCTACAGTTCAGCAGATCACCAAAAAAGGCAAGGAGACCTTACCTGACTATCGACTAGACCAGAGGTTCCCAAACTTTTTTTTTCTCGTAGACCACTTTCAAAATTGTACTTGTTTCGGTGGACCCCCTGCTGCTACATTTCTACCATATTCCCAAAAACTCGTCAAAAAATGTGAAGATTAGATCTAACGATGGAAATTTGAGTCGTGGCTGAGTTCCCAACCCTATATTCGGAGTGGTAAAAATAAAAAAGAAGAACAATATATTTTCTTGTGTTCTATTTATTAAAATAATATGATTACAGACTTAATAGAATTAAAATTAAACATTAATAACGTACCGTAACTTCAACAATGCAAAACAACAATTAAAAAAAAAATAGTCATAATTTTAATGGGAGGGATGTACTTGATAGATTGACAGCAAATTATCAATATTTGGCTTCAGTTTTGTAAGGAATAACCGCAAATCTCCCCGTTCTGTGATGTTCAATCTGCTCCTTTTTTTTTGTTAATAGGTTTGTAACGACACTAAAACTTTTTTCGACAAGGTATGACGAGGGAAACGCTATCAAAAGTTTTCTCGCAATTTCCCATAGCCCAGGATATTTTTCGGGTATTTCTGCCTGCAGCCAAAATGTTTGATATCCTTTTTTAAATTTCACCTTCAGCTCCTCATTGGTGCTAAGCTCGAGTAGCTCCTCTTGTAATACCACATTCGCCACTTCCGTTTCATCAAGTGGATTTATGATCCATGGTGGTAGTTCCATCGTCAGAATATCTTCAAATCTATTTTTGAAGTCATCATGCAGGGCATTTAAATGTTGAACGTATGTCTGAATATCCTCATCAAGACATTCTACCTGTGACAAGTTTGGAAACTGGGAGAATTCGCACCGACTAATGTTTTGCTTCATAAATTTCAATTTTCCAAAAAAGCCGAAATTACAACCCTTTGTTTTTATTAAATTTAGGCTGTCCCCTTGTAACTGCAAGTTAATGTCATTAAATTTTTTGAACAAATGTGTCAAATACTCGATGTCTGCTTTCAATTTGATCAGGTTTTCTTTTAAATCTGGATCTTTACTTTCCAGAAACTCTAAAACTGATTAAAAAAGTGGGGTAAAATCTTGTTAAAACATGCACCTTTCGACAACCAGCGTACTTCAGTATGTTAGAGCAATCGTTGGAAGTCTTCATCATTTTCGTCGCACAGTTGTGCAAATAAACGGGTATTCAACGCATTGCTTCTTATTTTGTTACTACAGCTTGGCTTTATTGTTGGAACGTCCCAGTAAAATCCAACTTTTGTTTTTTCAAAGCAGCCTCATGTCATTTAAAAAAGTCCAAGTCTTTTGTAATATGTTCGGAATGCTTCATTTCTAAGTGACGTTTGAACTTTGAGCGTTTTATAGATTCAGCACTAAAAACAGCATTGCATAAAACACACTGTGGTTTCTCTATGCCTTTATTAATAACAGTTGAAAATCCAAATTTTAAATAGTTCTCCAAATATATTTTTTTTCTCCATTACGTTGATATCTGGAAAATAAAATACTTCAAAGTAATTTTTGAAAAATGTTTAAAAATTTTGATGTAAGATTATTTAATGTTTTTCGCTTACCAAAACGGTAAATAATAGAAAACTCTGTTTGGACCGTTTTTTCGGATCATAGAAGACACTAACTAACAATGAACTATTCATATACAAACGACAAAAAGAACACTGTAACGATTTAATACTAGGTGACAAGTTTACTGAGCGTCCCCTACGGCTCTTCTCGTTGCTTATCTATCAGTTGGCTGTAATTTCTTCGAGAGGCAACAGAGTGTCGCAATCGCTACGGATTACACGGCCAGCTTACCCCAGTCAGATTTCGTCAGGCATAAGAAGAGGTGCGTGTACCAGTCGTCCACTGATTACGTCGCATATCTCGTGTATTGCCAAGCATAAATAAATTATTTAAATTTTAAAATTTAATTTTGGTTTTTAAAATTGATAACCGGCGACCCCCAAAAAGCCAAGACGACCTCCCCTCGGCCGCGACCCACCAATTTGGAACCAACGTTCTAAAATATCTAGCAGCTAAAGGGTAGTATTGTATTCGTGAAAAAATACCCTCCGCGATTTTTGCGTTTCCTTACGTTTTAGGGTTCTTAGATCACGAAAAACATATTTTCCCATTTCCGTCGGTGTGTTTATCTGACTGTCGTTCTGTCGATCCGTTTGGCACCATAATTCTCGAACAATACGATATTATACTAAATAAAAATGAAACCTATAATTTTTGAGAGATATTGTTTTAGGGGAAGAGAGTAAAAGAGGTTGGCATCGATATGGTGTATTCAATTGTATAATGAACATTTATTTTCCTTTCACTTGAGGAAGTGAAATTCGCTACTTATTTTAGGACTGCACGTTTGCAAGGAACGTGATGGATAACTTTACCGACACCAAATATTCTTGAAAAATCTCTTTCTTTACCAGTTTCTACTCTGGTGTAAGGAGTTTGGCAAAATCCATATTAAGGAAAGTTTATTCATCACTAAACTTTCTTGCACAACCTACAAGCTAGGTATCCAAAACTGTAGTTTTGGATACCCTAGCTTCTTTAGCCAGCACTGAATTCCTCGTTTGTCGATCTGAGGCCGAAAATCCTCCACGAGCCAGATGGTTTCTTCACTTCTTGCCTCAACCGATCTTCCTGACCTATAATCAACTTGTATTAAGTCTCAGCCTAATCAAAACTGTTCGGAACAAAATTTTACTTGAAAATGAGATTTTTTTTATCGTTCATTTCCCCACCTGAGTAGGGATTTTGCCCTTTTTCATATCTTGAGGATATCGGCTGATGTAATATCCGTACATTTTTGTATTTCACGGCATCTTTTAGACAACGATTTAGTGCTGCCACGGACGTTATTGCATTTTTGAAAACAACTACTATCTGTGTATGTGTCCAGGCCATATATACTTAAATAACAGTACCAGGTGTACAAGTATGAAATGCGGATTTCAAATAACTGATGGTGCACCAATGCAGTTTGTGCTATAAAGATTTGACAGGCGCCATTTCGTTGTGTCATGAACAAGTGTCAGATCCGCACGAGTGATAAATTGGAAAAGTGTGTGCATAGTGTTGTATTGTTGTATTCAATATGTCGAAATTTATACCGACAAAGAGCATTCGCGGACAGCATTAATTTTTTGTTTTCATTTGAAGAAAATTGCTGTTGAATCGTACCGATTACTTCGAGAAGCTTCTGGATAACATGCTCCATCGCAAGATACGTGCGAACGATGGTTTCGGCATTTTAAAAGTGGTGACTTCGATGATGCAGACACGGAACGTGGAAAACTGCCAAAAAAATACGAAGATGTGGAATTGCAAAACATTGTTGGACGAAGATGATTCGCAAACACAAAAACAACTCGCCGAGCAATTGGGCGTTAGTCAACAAGCTATTTCCAATCGGCTACAAGAGATGGGAAAGATTCAGAAGACCGGTAAAACCACATGAGTTGAAAACGACAGGCAAATGGGAAAAGCGCAAAAACACGTGTGACATTTTGCTCGCGCAATTAACCGATTTGAACTGTTCGCTGCTTGAAAAAAGGCCAGAATACCGAAAGAGGCAACACAAACTCATTTTTCTTCATGACAATGCTCCATCACATACGGCATAACCAGTTCGCGACACTTTGAAAGCACTCAGCTGGGAAGTTCTACCCCATGCGGCTTACTCACCAGACTTGGCTCCTTCCGATTACCACTTGTTTGCATCAATAGGTCACGCACTTGCTGAGCAGCGCTTTGGTTCGTACGAAGATGTGAAAAAAATGGCTCGATGAATGGTTCGCAGCAAAAGGGGAAGATTTTTACTGGCGTGGTATTCACAAATTGCCCGAAAAGATGGGAAAAATGTATAACAAGCGATGGAGCATACTTTGAAAATAAAGCATTTTTTTATCATTCTTCCGAATTTTAACATGTTTTTTAGAAAAAAAATCCGCATTTCTTACTTGTACACCTGGTATACCGACCTGACGGGATTAGTACCAAGACTTTCTGCACCGCAAGCAAATATTACGCAATGGAACTACGGTTGCTTTACTTTATAATCTCTGATTTGCACAAAAAATAATGTACAAGATCATCTCGAAAATTTTAGAAAATTTCTAGAAATTTCTGGATGGATTTTAATTGCTGAGCACCTAGCACATTTTTTTATGAATAATTTTTGATAATTTCTAGTAAAATTGGACTCATTTTGCGGAAGAGAAAAAATCCTAAAAACTGTAAAATAAAACGAACCACTACAAAACTACGTCAAAATACTTAAAACAGCAATAGTAATTTGACAGCCAAGCAAGTTTTCATATGACGTCATTTTCATGACGCAAGGCTGAATTTCTTTTCAGAAAAGGTGAGTCCCCTGGTATTTAAAATATTGTTTTTAAAAAATTTTGAGCACGACCATTATATCTAGTTAAGTTAAAGTAAACGATAATTTATTCAAGTTTTTAAAATTCTATAGAAGTTTCCTGGCATAATGTGCAAGAAAAATATATTCAAGAAAAAGTTTGCCGTTGGTTTTTAAAAAGTAATAAAGTATATAATTTGCTAATTTAAAAATATGATTTGTAACATATAATATACAATGAAGCCATGAAAAAGCTCT
>CM032453.1:39507236-39524728 GCA_019049505.1 Pachyrhynchus sulphureomaculatus | reverse complement strand
GTTCTTCTAACAACTTAACTCAAAAACATTTTCAACAACAAAAAACTTCCAATGCAGTAAATGCTTGGAGCTAACGGAACGTGATGTTTTAAAAATGCATAAAATTCGAGATGGGCTGTCAACAACGAACATTACAAAGTAAAGAAAAACAAAAAATTTTGTTTTGAAACCTGTAAACTAATCTTTTGTATTTACATTGTAATTTAAGTTTTTCAATTACTATATTTAATAAAAATCATTATTGACTGATATTTAATTTCTGAAGTTATTACTTTCGCTAGTCTTAGACTCGATCCCATAACTTTGTTTGGTAACATATTGGTCAGTCATTGGATTTTAGTAGTAACATGCAACAGTTTGCAACTCTGGTTCATGTAAGCCTAACTTTGAAGGCGTACCTGCCCTCTACTGGGGGCTGTTTAAGGCGACAAACCTATAGAGGAATCGTTGAGTGAGTTGCTAACAACTACCGCTTGGCGGCGCTTTATGGGGTTTAACCCCAAGTATATAAGGAGACAAATAACAGTAATTTTTTAAATTAAACATCCGCTACTAATAAATTCTTACTAAATTTAATAGTGGAAAAACTTAGAACTGGCCCATAACAAATTTTCACATTTACCAAACATATTTTTATTTCTAACCTAATAAAGCAAAACTCATTAAAAGGTTAGTATACATATACATATATATTGGTTTACAAAGTTTTCCGACTTCCAATTTTTTTTGAACGTTTCAGAGATCTTTCAAATTTCCTTCCGCAATGTCTCTCTCTATCCCCCTCTCTTCCAAATTGTTCTAGGTTTTACCCCTGTTTTTCTTGCCTTCTGGTTGCCACTTTAGTATTTATTTTGGGATTCGGTGTTCGTCCATTCTTTAGATGTACCCAAACCCCATTGCTGTCAGCGCGGCTACTTTACAGATATACAATGTGAATATGGTTTCATATATCTCTTTTCTGTTAATTTTATTAATTTATTTATCCCAAAGAATGCTGTTTAGCATTTTAGTGGCCTTTCTTTCTGGTATATGTCTCTGTTTTATTTCCTTGTCCAGTTTTTTACCCTCTAAAATTCTTATACCCGGGACACTTGTAGTCGTGACAGTGTTTTGTTGTGGTTCGATCGTCCAGTATAAGATTTTTTTTTTGTTGTTTTCCAATACAAAGACATTCCTTTTTTATATTGACTTGTAAACCCTAGTTTTTGTAGTCGTCAAATAGTTTTCTCGTCTTGTAGCTCAGCTCGTAGCAGTCTTGCGTCATTACCACTTGGTCATCCGCAAAGGTAAACGTGTACAGCATGGTGTCAATTAATGTTATCCCCATTTCTCCTGTTATCTTCGTGCAACAAGCTAAACAAATTTGACCTAATTTATGCGACACCCAATACATTTTATAATACCTACCAGTCATCCTTTTAAAAAAAGTCGTGATAGATAGATAGATAAAATAAACATAGCTTAAGTTACGATTTATATGCCATGCAATAGCTTACATATAAAAAATTTACCGCTTTATCCAATATAAAGTTAATATAAACGTGATATTAGCTTCAAATAACCACCGAACTTTTCAATGAAAAATAATATTCTCTAAAAGCATGGAAAATGGAACAGCATAAAATTGGTAAATGGTTTTTTTATGACTTGGTAAAACTGCAATGGCAAATAATTTTTTGTATAGATTTTAAATTTGTTATATTTTTTGGTAATTTTTTACACTCGAAACTAAAAGTAAACAGGTATTGCAAATAAAATGATTAAATAAATCTTTTTGAAAGATTTTTACCGCCAGAAAAATGTTTTCTTTTAATGAAAATTGACATTGACATTGTATTTATAAATTGGACGTCTAGGAAACACATATATATTTTTTAATGTTTGTTGTTTAAATACTTTTAATGAGATTTTTGGTTTTAGAATTCTTATTGTTTTCATATAAAAATATTATAAATATGAATTATTTAGTAGTTCTCTAGGGAGGTCTGGAAGGAGTACATGTTGTTCTATTATAAATCTTGTAGCAGTCGTTTTTTTACGATATGCACAGTTTCCGTAACGCTACCTAATATTTGAATAAACAGTATTAAGCGGCCCAGAAAGTCAATATTATTTTCGCAATATTTTGGTTTGTGCAATATAATTGAATGTGTGTAGACAGTAATTGAAAGGTTGTGCAATAGATTGTGCGAAAATCAAAATTTGTTGAAATATATTGCACAACGGAAAATACTGTGCCGTCTATGGGCAGCATTGTGCAATATCCCGTCAGTCAGTAACAACAGGTGGTAGCCAACGCATCGTGATGGCGGGTAAAAAATTGAATAAACAGTTCATTTTGGAATTTATCGAAGTTTACCTTGGACTTTCGGCTCAATGGGATGTTAGATGCAAAGATTATACTAATCGCGTTAAGAAGGTAAGCAATATGATGTGCTGTTAAAGAAATATCGCGAAAAATACCCGGATGCTGAGAAGCAAGATGTTGTCAAAGCAGGAATAGAATCGCGCATGGCAGTGTCCTGTTTCTCGATTTTAGGAATAACCAAAGCAAGGAGTTCATCGAATAATTCACCGTCCATGCGTAAAAAGTTGCGAAAATCATTCGGTTCACACATTCTGAGTTCAATGAGTAATTTTTCGTGGGGTGTACTGCTCCCTATCAATAAACCACTGTTTGGGCCCATTTCCTTCATGTCTTCTTTTTTCTTTTTTTTTGCACTAATATCGCCCCACAGCAATTAAACAACAGAGTTCAGTGTCACTTCACAATACCGGCGGGGACTAACAATATTGCCAAGCACATTGTACGTCTGTACTGGTGATTGCGCAAAATATTGCACAACCATCAATATCGCCTCCATATGATTCTATTTATTGTACAAACCCAATTATTGTGCAATAATATTGAACGTCTATGGGCAGCTGCCAAAATATTGTGCAATCCATATTGCACAATAATATTGACCGTCTATAGGCCGCTTTAGAATATAATATTTAAATCACCTCTTCTTACCTCATTTTTGATATGTCGACTTGGCAGCACAAATTTTAAATTCATAGTCTAGTTTTTGTCTTTATCTAGTTATCTTTGTTAACAAAAGCGACCTATAGACGGTCAATATTATTGTGCAATATGGATTGGACAATATTTTGACAGCTACCCATAGACGTTCAGTATTATTGCACAATAATTGGGTTTGTACAATAAATAGAATCATATGGAGGTGATATTGATGGTTGTGCAATATTTTGCCCAATCACCAGTACAGACGTACAATGTGCTTTTCAATATTGTCAGTCCCCGCCGGTATTGTGAAGTAAAGTCATGTTCAGTGACACTGAACCTTCGCCGGTTTCAATTGCATTGCCACTATCCATGTCAAGAGTCGTTGACCCAGTATCCTCAGCTATGTTCATCGTGCTGATTGACGCAGTTGGTGTTTCTTGAGATTGAAGAAACCTCATTTCTTCAAAGTACCATAGTGAAGGTTCAACATCCTCTGCACCTGCACCACTATTTTCGGCATCACCAATTCGCTTAAGTTCTTTCCGAAAGTTTATCCGCAATGAATTTACTTTTTTGACAACATCTTACTTCTCGGCATCCGGGTATTTTTCGCGATGTTTCTCTACCAGCACGTCGTATTGCTCACCTTTTTTAACGCGATTAGTATAATCTTTGCATTTAACATCCCATAGAGCCGGTTTACGGAAATTCCATGGTAAACTTCGGAAATGAATTGTTTATCCAATTTTTTTATCCGCCATCACGACTCGTTGGCTACCACCTGTTGATACAGACTGACGGATATTGCACAATCCTGCCCACAGGCGCACAGTATTTTCCGGATTGCGCAATATATTTCAACAAATTTTGATTTCGTACAATCTATTGCACAACCTTTCAGTACTGTCTACACACGTTCAATTATATTGCACAAACCCAATTATTGCGCAATAATATTGACCGTCTATGGGCCGCTTTAATTGGGCCTATTCGCCTACATTAGAGCACGTAGTTTGTACCTTAAAGCTAGTTTTGAAATTTTCCCTATTCCCCTATTAATTCTTTATTTTTAAAAAATAAAATTAATAATTCTGCTTTTTGGAGTCTCGTTTTTCCATTTTAAGATATGTACTACGCTATACTACGCCTGAGTTCCGATTGAAGTATTTACCGTGTGCTTGCAAACATTGTGTCAACCTATGTATTGTATTGATTGTTTCTTCTTTTCTAATTTACAGTTTCGGGATAACATGGTTGGCATATTTGTCTTCATATGAATATATTTTCTTAGTTTTTCCTTTATTTCTATTTAACTATAACGATGGCAATTAGATGTACCCTTATGTTGCGTATTTTCTGATCCTAACTTTAAGTACATTTAATCAATATTCACACTTACGATTTTTTTGTAATATTTTAATATTCGATAGTTGGTACACCATAGGTTGATCTTCGATTCAGGTTCTCAGAAAACGCCGTTGAAAATAGAATGCGATTATAGTTTTTTTTCGGCTGTTTTTTCTCCCCAACTCTAGAATTCAGTCTGTTTTGATGTTCATGGTGCAAGGTGAACCCTAGCGTGGATTCGATATTTTTTTGTTAATTAATTCTAGTATTTTTAACAAAATAAAACCACTCAAGTGCAAGTTGAACTTACGCAATTAGTGTTCCATAGGCTGATTGCTTTTAGAATTAAAATTTTTATTACGGAAGTATAAAATTATCGGTGACTTCACAAAACACTCCCCAAATGAGTTTTCAACAAAGTTTTTTACGATATTTAATGATAACTGATGACCTTGAATTTTTTTTTCATATACTAGATAAATTATTAAGGGTAATGCACTCATGATAATTTTCGTTCAATCTACACCTTGTGGAGAATATTCCAGAATTTTTTTAAATTTTTTGATCAGTACTTTTTGAGGTAAAGGGGCGGGGCAGTGATTTTTCGCGATTTTTTAAAAATAATACAAAGACAAGTGTGTGCGGGTATTACATTATACGAGGCTGGTTTGTCCGTGCAAAGTCCGAAAGATGGCACCACCGGCGCGTATCGAGGTCATGTTTAGTTAGTAGTATCTCTTGAATGAACGCACACCAAGTTTCAGCCATATTGGTCTATTTCTTTGTGTTTGGCATTCGTGTGAATCAAGGAAGTCGAGTGATTTTCAAGAAATGGACGAAAAAGAATTTCGTGTGGTGATTAAACATTACTTTATGAAAGGCAAAACGCCTCAGGAGACTAAAGAGAAGCTTGATAAACATTATGGTGACTCTGCACCTTCGATTAGAACAGTTTATAAGTGGTTTCAAAATTTTCGGACTGGCCATATGGGCACAAGTGACGCTGAACGTTCTGGACGGCCTGTGGAGGTTACGACTCCAGAAATCATTGATCAAATCCATGATATGGTGATGGATGACAGAAGAGTTAAGGTGCGTGAGATTGCTAGTGCTGTGGGCATCTCGACTGAACGGGTACATAATATTTTGCATAAACATTTGGACATGAGAAAGCTATCCGCAAGATGGGTGCCGCGATTGCTCACGCTTGACCAAAAACGGAATCGTGTGAAGTGTTGCAAGGATGGTTTGCAGCTGTTCCAGAAGAATCCGGAGGACTTTAAGCGTCGTTTCGTCACTGTGGATGAAACATGGATACATTACTATACTCCTTAGACCAAACAACAATCTAAACAATGGGTTACCAAGGGGGAATCTGCACCAAAAAAGGCGACCACCGTTCCTTCGACCGGAAAGGTTATGGCGACTGTCTTTTGGGATTCGCAAAGGATAATCCTCATCGACTATCTGGAAAAGGGTAAAACCATTACGGGTGAATATTATTCATCGTTATTGGACCGTTTTGAAAACCGAACTGCAAGAAGAAACGCCCGCGATTGGCCCACAAGGAAGTTCTTTTCCATCACGACAACGCACCAGCACACACCTCAGCAGTTGTGGTCGCAAAATTAATGGAAATAGGATTCCAACTCGTTTCACATCCCCCTATTCTCCAGACTTGGCTCCCTCGGACTACTATTTGTTCCCAATTTGAAGAAATGGCTGGCGGGACAAAGATTTTATTCAAACGAGGAGGTGATTGCAGACACTAATGGATATTTTGCCGACTTGGACAAATCCTATTATTCGGAAGGGATCAACAAACTAGAACATCGTTGCACAAAGTGTATAAGCCTAAAAGGAGACTATGTCGAAAAAAAAATAAAAAAGGTTTACCCCAAACACATAAATAGTTTTTATTTTTTGCACGGACTTTTCAAACCAGCCTCGTATATATTTTTAATCTCGTGTTTTTACAAGCTTTCATTTGACACCCCACTCACTTCCGATTTCATTTCCGAAAGCTAACCCTTTAAGTTAAAAGTTAACTTTCAAAACTACACAGCTCTGATGAGGTCTTCAATTCCTATTAGTACCAAATTTCAACACGCTATGTCAAATAGTTCTCGGAGAAAATCGGGTGTGACAGATAGACAGACAGACGGACAGACAAACACCGAAGTGATCTTATAACACTAAAAATGACCTTATTTTGGGCAAAATGAAGAGAACATATAAATTAAATAAGAAAATAATACAACAGTTTTTTACAAGTTTTCCTCACCATTATTCTCATTTATTATTACAGATATACGGGTATATTTCAAGTTCTTTTCAAGTTTTGTGCACAAGATTCTTCATTGCACTGTTGCTAAGTTCTTCATTTATTACCAATTTTTCATGACCATTCCCTTCTTCGCTTGTAATTTCAAGAGGGCTTGAAAGTAGAATTTGGACATGATTTGATAAGGATGTTGCTTAATTTCCAGAAAAACTGCTCAGCTAAATAACACATCCATAGAAGTCCTTCAAAGTCAGCAAATTTTGTTTTACTTCAATAACAGTAATCTCTATAGAGTAAACGCTCCTAAATCCTTGTAGTCTTTTAATATTGTTTATTTACCTAATTATTAAAATAGCTACTCAGTATATATCACCACTACACCAAATACTTTATTTTTGCACTCGACGCGCGTTTCGCTAACCATGTTAGCTTCATCAGGAGCGATGATTGACTAAAGCTAAACTACAAATCTACCCTATTTATACTTAGCCTAACCCTTGAATTACTCAAGCGGAACTAATGACATAGGCAAGGCCATCAGTTCCGGTCAAGTAACCAGTAGAGGGACTATAAGGAATAGGCCCTCTGTCTTTTTTAAACTACTTTTACATTTTATGATTTCCATACTTTCGTATGCGTTCAACAATCTCCTATCAGATACATTTTTTTATTAATCTTAGATTATCTAATGTTACAGTATGATCAGCTTCAAGGGCATGCTCGGCAATGCTAGACTTTTCTGTTCTATTGTATTTTAAGTGTGCTAAGTATTCTTTAAATCTTGTTTTAATTGACCTTTTAGTTTGCCCAATATACTTTTTGTCACAATCATTACAACTAATTTCATAAATTCCACTTTTCTCACAATTAGGAATCTTATCTTTGGGATTTCCTAAGATATTCCTCAGATTGTCTGATGACTTATAGACTAAGGTGAGGCCTACCTTATTAAATACCTTATCGAGTCCCTTGCTATATTTCGGATTATATGGTATGGAGACATACTTGATGTTATTTTCTTCGCGTGTAAAAAAGGTGGAATTCTGAATATTAAACCTAAACTTATGTCTATTTATTAGCTTATTTACTAAGTCATCGTCATAACCATTAACTCTAGTTATATTTCTAAACGATTCCTTTCTTTATTAAAGTTTACTCTATTCAGAGGGAAAGTGACCAAACGATGAACTAAAAAATGTAATGAGGCTAATTTATGTTGTTTGTAATGAAATGAATCATTAGGAATATATCTATATGTTACTGTGTCCTTCCTATAGATATCAAATTCTAATCTATTATTATTTTTAATAATTAAAATATCTAGAAAAGGCAATTGTCCTTTGTTCTCAACTTCGTAAGTGAATTTAATGGAATCATACCGGCTATTTAATTTAGAAACAAAATCATCAATGTTTGCTTTCTTTGTATCAAAAATCGCGAAAATAGAAGAATTCGAATATTTCCCAAGGGTATGGTATAGGTATTGTGGATGATATTTTCGCGATTTTTGATACAAAGAAAGCAAACATTGATGATTTTGTTTCTAAATTAAATAGCCGGTATGATTCCATTAAATTCACTTACGAAGTTGAGAACAAAGGACAATTGCCTTTTCTAGATATTTTAATTATTAAAAATAATAATAGATTAGAATTTGATATCTATAGGAAGGACACAGTAACAGATAGATATATTCCTAATGATTCATTTCATAGCAAACAACATAAATTAGCCTCATTACATTTTTTAGTTCATCGTTTGGTCACTTTCCCTCTGAATAGAGTAAACTTTAATAAAGAAAGGAATCGTATTAGAAATATAACTAGAGTTAATGGTTATGACGATGACTTAGTAAATAAGCTAATAAATAGACATAAGTTTAGGTTTAATATTCAGAATTCCACCTTTTTTTTACACGCGAAGAAAATAACATCAAGTATGTCTCCATACCATATAATCCGAAATATAGCAAGGAACTCGATAAGGTATTTAATAAGGTAGGCCTCACCTTAGTCTGATATCTTAGTCATCAGACAATCTGTGTTTGGTGTAGTGGTGTATATATACTGAGTAGTATCATTGTGCCAAAGATTCCACATTCCCAACTTAATAAAATAGCATTTTTTGAAATTGGAAATCAATTGCTGTCTTTCCAGTAACTGGTGCCCACTCTCTATAGGGTTTTTCTGCTGCATCGCTCCTGATTAAAATAAGTGCCGGTAAGGTTTCGAAAATCATCCTGTTGACTTCTTCGAAGCGTGTTGCGCGAACTTATCGTTTAAATAAGTTTTTTTAAAATCTCTTCGAAGCGTGTTGACGAACTTATGATTTAATTCCACATTCCACATGCACACATCTTTTATATTAGCAGACCGGGGAAAGCCGGTGCTTCACGTATAATCTATTCTCAGATTGGTGAGAGGTTTAGTGTCTTGATTGAAATATTTAGAAATTTCGATAGGCCCTCGAATTTTTCTAGGATAGAAAAAAGAATTTGTGGCAAGGATTTTTGATTGGTCAAAGAGAATCTGATGTCCTGTTTCATGCTTATGTTCTGAATGGAAAATGTTAGGAAAGCATTCTGTCCTTTGATGTCCTTTAATTCTGGTAGATATTTTTCTGGTTGTTTCGTCAACATAGGTTTTACCACAGCAGCACAGGATCCTATAGACTACTGAATTCTCAAAAGGAATTTTACCTTTTACAGATCTAAATTTGCTATCAAAAATAAGAGCTATCTTTAGCAAATAAGGTAAGTAAATATATTTCAACTTACTAATCTGTACAACCTAGTTAAGCTGATTTTAGTTTAAATCAGCAGATCAGTCTGAAAAAATGGAATAAATTTATTGCATAGAAAATAATCGGTCAATAGCAAATTGAACTTGGGCAATTAGTGTTCCGTACGTCGATTGCTTTTATCAAAATAAAATTGTACAGTGTTACGAATATATTTTTAGAACTCGTGTTTTTATAAGCATGAAAGTACTTGTAGAATTTTATTCAGGACGAACAGCGCACCCCACTCGATAACCTAGTAAAGCTCTTCTTGCTATGCCTTTTTTTTGCCCGAACTTGCTAACGGCAATTAGTGTTTCCGTACGTGCGATTGCTTTTAAAATGAAGAAAATTGTCATCTGCACAAGCTTGATTTACGAATATATTTTTAAACTTTCTGATTCACCACCAAAACTAACTTTCAAAACTACACGGCTCTGACGACGCCATCAATTTATTTATTAGTACCAAATTTTAACTTTATTTTATGGGAATCAAGTCGGTTTGTTTTTACTTATTAGTACCAAAGGTGTTTTAACTTTCTATGTCAAATATTTTCGGAGGAAATCGGGTGCGTCAGACGGACGGGCACGACGCGCGGACGGGCTGACGGGCGGACAGACACCGAAGTGAACTTACAAGTGTTCCGTACAAAACACTAAAAATACCATTTTTTACGACTTGAAATCCCGAAATTTCCAAAGAGATGCCAAAACTTGGAATGTTTAGTTTAATAAATATCGAAGACGGTTTATAATTTCCTACAGTTCATTTATGCATCTACCTTCCTCATAATAGAGTTTACTCTTCATTCGTCTATATTTATAGAAACAAATAAAATAATATTTTTCCTTGATGTTAACTAGAAATATACATGAATACTTAATTTAAAAGTTACATCTTCCTAACTGCCACATTAAAAACTCTACTTAACTTTCGGTGGAATGAGAATTTTGAATTTAAAACCACAACTGCACTTGAGAGTTATGTGTTTATTTTATATAACGTCATTTTAAATTACATTAGAGAGTAAGAAACAATTATAAAATGAAAAATTATCTCTTTTAATGTCTTAATCAAAACTTTAGAAAACTAGGTTAATGGGTTACTTTAGGTAACTTATTAATCCCAGAGGAGTAATAATTCTAAAAATCCAATATACTCACTCTTTTTTCATGTTGGTTATTTTTAAAGTTGTTTAAAGGTTTTATGTACAAATTTATTGGAAATAATTAGTTTGTGAGTTACAAGATTCTCAATAATTTGTAATCAAGTTACATAATTTCTTTTGAGAGCATGTATCGATTCTTACTTTCATATTATACGAGGGTCGTTCTAAAAATGCTCGACCTGACACAGGTTTGGCGCCAAAATGACCAAATCATTATTATATTTGTTAAGTGTTATTTACTAGATGGCGTGTTGTGAAGTTTCAAACACACGTATTTAGTTGTCTTTTTATAGCGATAATGTAAAGAAACAAGGTTTAACATTTTCTAAAAAAAATGGATAAAATTGAAGTGCGGGCTGTTATAAAATACTTCATTTTAATAGGTGTTACTCCTACAGACATTTAAAAAGAATGAAATGTCACATTAAATAATTCTTCTCCTTCTTTTCCTGTGGTTTAAAGTGGGCTGCTGAATTTAAACGTGGTCGTACATCTATTCAAGATGCTAAACGCGTGTTTAAACATAATTCCCGTGAATTCCTTTGAAGTTTCATAACAGTACATGAAACATAGATTTGTCATTATACGTTATGTCCAGATGAAGGAGCAGTCGAAACAGTGAATAATCGCATGTGAAAGGGCACCCAAGAAAGCAAAAACGAGTCCGTTTGCAGAAAAAGTCATGACTACTGTTTTTGAGATTCTCATGGTGGGCTGGTAGTCTACCTGGAGAAAGGTAAAATACTCACCGCTTGCTTCACTACTGGACCAACTGAAAGGTACTATTTAGCCGAAACGTTTTCATTTCACAAAAAAAGAAAGTGCTTTTTAATTAAGACTAGGCGTTCCCGCGGCTCCGCTCGCGTGGACGATTCACTATTATCGTCACTGCTCATTCTTATATTACCTCACGTAATAAAATACATTCTATAATCTGGCCAGAGAACACATGTATGAATTAAAAAAAAAACACCTAAATCAGATAAGTAGTTCTCGAGTCATAAGCTCACTAACGGAAAGAGAGACAGAGATACGTTACGTTTTATATATATATATATATATAGATATCAGGGGTGCTCAAACTTGAAGTGCTGGCGATCTACCTCAATATTGTTAGACTACGATCGATCGACTCTGAGAGGCTGCAAGTAAGTGTGATGCAGGATTGTCGTCTAGGTAGGGTGTATCGTGGCATAGATATTAGTTTTCCGCACAATATGCATTTTTTTAGTCAAGGTAAGTGTAGGTCTGCTCTAAAATGTCAATGAAAAACTCATAATTATTCAAAATTGCCAGTTTATTGGTTCTTACAAAACAAACGAGTTCTAGTGTCTAAACTTAACTAAAGAGTGACTTTGGATGTTGAAGCGTGGCACTGCATGTCCTCAGCATACTTTTCATAAGATGGTACGTAATTACCGAGTGCTAATCGCAAGCATGATGACATATGTTCGTCAGTTAGTCGATTGCGATATTTTGACTTAATTATCTTCATTTCAGAAAATGCAGACTCGCACAAGTAAGTTGACCCAAACATTGCCGTTAGTTGAAGGGCGATTTGCCTTAGATTCGGATATTTATCTTCAGATATAAAACACCAGAATTTTGTATCAGATGCTGTGGCTTTGAGATGTATATCTGATATAATCTGCACTAACTCATTTTCAACAGAACATAAGTCCATGTTAAACTGACTTGCTATTTCAGTAGCTAATTCCTCAATGTTTTTACACGAAAAAGGATAATTCATAAATGATGCGATATTTGCCAATTTACTGAAATCATAAAAACGTATTTCGAATTGGCCCAAAATACTTGATAATTCTGCCTCATAAATATCATAATTCAACTGAGGAATCCTTGCTTTCAAAGAAGGAAAATTTTTCAGATCCTTTCTTTTCAGTTGATCTATCATAAGTTGCAATTTACTTTTGAATGTGTTTATTGCGCTAATCATCTCAATAATAGTTTTTCCTTTACCTTGAAGCTCCCAAATTAATGGTGTTTAAATGCATTATGATGTCTGTCAAAAATGCCAAATCAGTGCCATTTTCCGTTTTTTTCAGCATCTGAGTGTCATCACCTCTTTCGTCCAGAATTCTTGAAACCTTTCTAGGAATTTTCCGCGACTCAACCACCTGACGTCCGTGTGTAGAACTAAATCAGTGTGTTCAGCTGACTCACTATCTTCCAACTGCAATTTACAGAGCCGTCATTGCAAGCTACGTGCACGGATAGAATTCAAAATTTTTACTGCAATGCCCATAATCTTCTTCATGTTTAGAACTTTTAAACACAAAACTTGTTGATGTATAATGGAAGAACAAAAATGAAGGGAAATCATCATTAGTTCGACACAATGCCAAAAAACCGTTTTCGTTTCCAGTCATTGCTGGTGCTCCATCGGTTGTAGTGCACACTAGTTTATATATTGGTAGCTTGTAGTTTGTTACAAAATTGAAGAAAACGTCATATATATCTTCGCCACGGGTCTTTCCTTTCAGAGGAATCATTGTCAAAAACTCTTCCTTAGCCGACATGTCACTGAATACCATTCGAATAAAAATACACAGCTGGGCAGTGTCTGTCATATCGGTGGATTCGTCGTACTGTAAAGAAAATTATGTACATTCCATGATATCATATTTTGGTTTATCTGTCATGTCCTGACTCATGACTTCAACACGCCTTGTGACAGTCGGACGAGATAACTGAAGTTCTCTAATAGCAGACGTAATCTCTGTTTTATTTTTAAAATCTCCAAATAAAGTCTCACCCGCTTCAATAAATGCTTCCTTCACAACCAATCCATCATCAAATGGTTTCTTGTGTTTCGCCAATATATGAGATATTTTAAATGGCGCGATTGTTGCAGCTTTTGATTGTTTGGCTGGTCTTGTGAACATGGTTTGTTCTTTTTTCAAACAAGTTATCAAATCACGTACTTTTCGTTTTCTTAATTCACTCTGTGACGGAAAATCCTTTTCATAGTTTTTATGAACTGTTTTATGATGCCTCTCAAAGTTCCCACGCTTAGGTATTGCAACTGACGCACGGCAAATGAGACAAATGCACTTATCCTTTACCATACAAAAGAAAAATTCTTCCTCCCAATCGTTATTAAAATGATAAGTTTTACTTTTCTTCGCCGCACTCATTTTGGACTATTTATTAATAAACTTTGTATCGATGTATCGCCTTCAAGTTACAAACTCAGACTGACTCCTATTACTGCAGGCGCAACACTTATATCGGCGCGAAGGAAGTCTCGAATGTCCCGTCAAACACGCCGCCCGAAGTTTCTAGAAAAATCGGCGGGAATCAAAAACGCGGCTTTTCTTTGACAAGTACCGCGCGTTCCTTTGATAAACCCGCCTTTTGCCGCTAGCAGGGGGTTATTACGATAAAAGAAAGTGATGAGGGGGTTATTCTGGCCTAATTGTGGATCGAATAAATTTTAGTAGTTTATTCATTACATTTTGTTTTAGTTTACCTAAAACAAAATCTGTGAATAGTTCTATATCGGAATTTTTTTCTCGAGATCGACTCAAAAAGCACTCGCGATCGACTTGTCGATCGCGATCGACCGTTTGAGCACTCCTAATATAGATGTTCTTCTTTCTCAGAATTGGTCAATGTAGTTCCCTGTTAGGCTAACGGGCCTAAGCCAAGTCAGCACAAACGCTATTACCATTGTGTATTAAGAAATGACCTGACAATGTTACATATTTACAAAATCACTGACTTCTGAATGTTTTTGTGTATGTTTATGTTGAGCCCCAATTGTACTAAGTGAGATGTGAATGTGGTTGGTTTTTATTTTAATATTATTGTTTTTGTTCTTCTTTCTCACATTTGTACAATGTGGTTCCATGTTTAGCTGACTGACCTAAGCCAAGTCAGCTTATTATTATTTTGGTTCTCCTTCCTCACATTTGGTCAATGTAGTTCCACCTCTTTAGAGTACATATGTATGGATTAAAAAAAAAACACGTAAATCGGATAAGTGGTTCTCGAGTCATAAGCACACTAACAGATAGACTGACAGACAGTCATTTTATATATACATATATTATATTCTTTACTACGTGATATTGTCCCATATTTAATGGTTTAGGGCAGCATATTGCAAGAGAACTTGCAAACTTTTTTCCGACTTGATTTACTATTATCGTCACTGCTTATTTCCTTACGTTTACCTAAGGTAATAAAATATATCCTATAACCTGGCTAGAGAACGTATATATGTTTTAAAACAAAAACACGTAAATCAGATAAGTGGTTCTAGAGTGATAAGCGCACTAACGGACAGACAGACAGAGAGACGTTGTATTATAAATATATAATCTATATATATATATATATATATATATATATATATATATATATATATATATATATATATTATATATATATATGTTCTCACGAGTGTGAAATGTAGTAGTGGTTTTTCGGGTATCCCGGGTTAGCTTGCAGTCCTTGATGGCCGGTTTCGCTGACGTTTCGATGGAATCTCATTCATCTTTTTCAAAGCGTTGATCACTGGTCGGTTTGTATTGGCGTTGAGTGTCGAGACTGGCTCCTAGTGCGCCGGTTTATGTGCTCGGGGGTGATTCTATTGGTCGGACGGATCTGGTCAATAGAGGCTCGGCTTTGGCTGCGCGTTGTCGGTCCTGTGGTTCTTTGTAATGTTTGTGTTGGTGAAGTAACATATGGTTGAATTATTGTTTCTCTTGGTTGGACTTGGTACTGGGATAGAATATGTTTCCAAAAGTTCGGTAAACGTTGGCTATCATCCCGATTATTTAAGTTGTTGGGCCTCTTTTCTATTTCTATGGCTCTCTTTGATTACCCTAGTGGATAGGTTATTACTTTTTTGTAGGTTCTGGTTTTTTGTCAAAATCGATTTTGTGGCGGTATTGTATGCATGTTGTGCTAGAGAAGAGGAGGTGGATTTTTGTTTTTACGGCGTTTTTGTGTTCGTCTCTTCTAGCTCTAATTTTCCTGTTTGTTTGGCCTATGCATGAAAGACCGCAGTGCTGACACTGAATTTCATATACACCTTGGTCTTCTAAAGCTATAATGTCTTTTGGTGTAGGTAGAATATCTTTAATTTTTTGATTCGTTTTGCAAATGGTCTCAATTTGATGTTTTCCTAGAAATCTTCCTGTTTTGTCTGTGATGCCTTTTTATATATGGGAGAAATGCTTTTGTAGCATATGTCTTTCTTTCCTGTTGTGTTGTTTATTTAGGGCCCGCCGGATCGTGTTTTGACTGTATCCATTTGAAAGTAAAACGTTTCGAAGGAGCTTGGTTTCTTGTTACAAATGTTCCTTGTCTGTTAGGGTTTCTGATATACAAAAAAAATATTTATTTTAAAAACAAACAGTAACGTCAAATTTAGAAAAATTGATGCAATTTTCCAGTGTGTGTGTATTCACAAAAGTTTCAATGGTCCAAAATTACCTTAGGAACATAATTGAAAGAGGTAGAAAAAACAACATTAAGCATATTTTCATATTTTAAATTTAGTTGGAAGCCTTAAAAAACTGACAGCAAATAGCTGAAATATTAAGCAAATATTAACGGACTTTTTAATACATTTTGCGTATATTTTATTAAAATGATATGTATGTCCCCTCTGGCCTTACGAATATGTAATCTGTCTATATTAACCCTTTTTAAAATATTAGTTTCCCAAACTCTTTATACCTGTTGATTTTATATGTATTTAAAAGCAGAAAGGAAAGATTATTTTACATGAAAACTGATCTTGTATATATACTCGTATTTTAGACGTTTTGAATGCTTATTGTTCAGTTTTTTTAGATATGGATAAAACTCGTGGACCTCGAGGATATCAGTTTCTAAGTCTTCTATTACTAATTGCGCAATCACGCTAGAAATAGATGCTCCCATTGCTTATCCATCTATTTCTTCATAATTTTTATTTTCGTATTTCGTTCGGTAGTTTTATTGTATATATATTGTAATATATATATATATATATATATATGTATATATATATATATATATATATATATATATATATATATATATATATATATGTTTTTCTTTTTTCCTGACCGTTAATGAATAAATTTAGGACAGTTTTTTTGTTCTTGGTCTTGCGGTCAATTTTTAATGAAACAAGTTTACTTTTGATTAACGTTTCGGTTTATTTTATTTAAACCATCTTCAGAACTACAAGAAAGAAAAAAAAAATTTTTTATTAGTGTTAATGTTTAAGATGTAAAATTGATGATTAGTGTTGTTTTATACAGAAATATATGTAGAGAATAAATATTAGTTTTTATTATATTTTTCCTACCTTATATCTAGTTGGATCTTTTGATTTAAATGATTTACATGTTAACAGTTTCACAGTTTTCGTAATACTAATTTTAAAAGGTTCACATATTTTATTTTACTATTTGTACAGGTAAAATTGGTAAATCCAAAATTTATTTATTGCTTTCATATTGTTGTTCCTTTAATTGTTATTAGTCTAGTAATTAGGTTAGTTTTAGGTTATTAAAATCATTGTATACAATACTTAGGCTTTCCGTGTCATTTCGATAATTTAAGATGTTATTTGTTCTTCGTATATGTACCATTTCTTTATGTTTCGTTTTTTATGATTATTTTCAAAGTCTAGGATTTGGACATTATTAAAATTGAAATTATGCAATTCATCTATGGCATGTTTTGATAGGGCCGTATGCTTTTAGTTTATGTTTCTTTATGCTATTTTTATGTTCTGTTATTCGTCTCCTTAAATATTGTTTTGGTTGTCCAATATATGTTTTTGGGACAGTTCATGTAGATTTTTTATGATTATTGCATACTTCATTTATTCGGTTCTGTAAATTTTTTTGGATAGTTATTGCTTAGTAGAACGT
>CM032453.1:39175452-39500452 GCA_019049505.1 Pachyrhynchus sulphureomaculatus | reverse complement strand
TTTTTGGTTTAGATGTTCAACTGTGTTACCTACTGCCACTACAGAGAGCCAAGTTTCAACCGATATACTTTTTGTATTTTTATTTCTTTTCTACAAATAAGAAAAGTGTAAGCTGTCTTCTTCATTGTGACAATATATATGTTGGACAAAAACAGAATTAATAATTGCCGCAAATGAACAAAGTCGGTATTTTGGCAGTTATTTTAGGTTTTCACTTGGCCTAAAATAAAAATTATTATTACTTACTGCGAGAGATGGAATAATTCATCTGTGGACATGTTTCTTTTATGAGTAATGTGACTTTACCACACAAGTATTAATAAACAGAAATTGGGTTCAAATTAATTGGATTAACATGACGCCCACTCAATCTTTTTAAAATGCGGAAAACTTACATTATAGTAATTAAATAGAGTGGTGTACAGTTATTTTTACAAGAATGGTCATTATCATTATCAACCCTTAAATTATTAATAACCAGATTATTATTACAACTTTTTACTATAACTTTAAATATTTTTATTTTCTAAATTTATCTTTAAATAAAAACCATTTTACAGTAGTTGTGTAGAAAATGCATTACTACTTACTCTGAACAGATAATATTGTGGGCGCGTTGAATTTCATTGGTTCGAATTATCTCATTTAAAAAGCTTTTCAGAAGGAAAGATATAGTGACAACGCGGAATCACAATATACAGATATTCGAGCTGACAAACAGCCTTAGATATCTTGTTATAGTAGAAAAACAATAAAAAAGGAGTCGACATGCCAGTCAACCAATGCCTTTAGGATGGCTGTCACAGACAATCCCTGAAAATCACATAAGTCAAGAAAAGCAATAAGACTTCAACATTTCGATACTCCTGTGTAATTAAATATATATATATATATATATATATATATATATATATATATATATATATATATGAAAATGCCACAACTAATGTCAAAATACAAACTAACCAATCCACCAGCAAACTTCAAATGTTTTTAAAAAAATTGAAATATTAGAAAAACTACTAGGTTTAGGTATATAACATTATTAATAAAAAATATATAAAATTTTAAGCGGAATTTAAAAATAAATTAGAAAATAAGATGTTACATTTAAAAAAAACATATGTTATATCGGCCATACTTTTTTGAAGTACCCTGTATACTCAAAAATAATTTTAAACTGTGCACCTTAACATTCCCTAAAACTATTGTATTTAACATTTTTTTGTCATTCCCGAAACAAATGAAATAATGAACTTTACTCTATCGTTGACTCACCCTGTACATGCTTCAAGAAGCTTTAGGAAGAATTGGTTTAAAAATCAATCTATCCAAAACTCAGTTTAGGACAAATCTTGTATTAAACGACACTATAAAACTGAATAACGTGGAGATCGAGCAAGTACACAGATATAAATACCTAGGACATGAAGTCTACATAGGACGAGATAACCAAACAGATGAACTTCAGCGGAGAATACGTCTCTCCTGAACGGCATATGGCAAACTGGGTTATATACATATTTAAATCTAATCTTCTGATGTGTATAAAAAGAAAAGTTTTTGACAGATGCGTACTATCCGTTCTTACGTACGGAGCCGCTACTCTCACATTGACGAATAAAAATATCAACAAAATATGTGTCACGCTAAGAAAAATGGAGAAGTTAGGCGTTACTCTTAGAAATCAAATCCCAAATCACATTATCAGGAAAAGTACAAGACGCTGTCAAATTTATTCTCCATCTTAACTGGAACTGTTGCTAGGTTTAAGGATGAACGATAGACAAAAAAAATTATAGAGTGGCGATCAAGATCCGAAGCCTATCGAAGTAAAGGTAGACGACCAAGTCGGTGAACTGACGATTTGAAGAAAGTGACTAGAAATTGGATACAAGTGGCCCAGAACAGAAAAAGATGGCAAGACTTGAGGGAGGCTTTCGTCCAGCAGTGGACATTATAGGCTGATGACGATGATAATGATAACCTGCAACGGGTCACGATCAACGTTGATCTCGACTTTCTCATACGTTCCGATCTTGAACAGATTTCAGAGTCACAATTACAAAACAAAATGAAGTACAACCCTATAACACATAAAATCCTAAGTAAATTTAACTGAACTCATTATAATGCTAACTATAAGCGCCATTCCAATATAAAACATATACCCCTACACGAAAAGTTTATTTTCCGATCGGACCGAAACAAATTCTGAGAGTTCTCTAACGGGAACAGTGTAATTTGTTTATGCTTTAACAAAATACGTTTATCTCTTATTTGAATGGTCCACTGCAACGTTCACTGATTTGAAAACAGAAGACTATCGGTGCACCCGACCGAGATAACCAAATTGGGAACCACGTATCAGGCTCGATGTTGTTCGTTCTAATCAGTATAATCTATATTGCTACGGTAAATTGGATAAAAACAGCCACAATAAGACCTTTTATGTAATTTTATACCTCGATGAATAAACTCGAAACAAATAATTTTGTTTTGGTTTAGATTAAAATCAAATAAAATATTGTCGAGCGCAGACAATTGACAGTAAATTTAGTAAATACGCAATTAAACCTAACCAGCAATCTGTGTTTGCATTGATATGTTCTTTTATTCCATCGTTCATATTGTGGTTTTCGTTTGTCACTTTTTAATTGACATATTATAAGAGAGACCGTCCATATTTAATGGCATTTTGTTATCGTTCACCTCCCCGTCTGAGTAGTAATTTTACCATTTTTTAATATATTGAGGATGTCGGCGAAGATACCGTCAACGTTTTCCCAGTGCCGAAACATACGTTTTGGTATTTCACGTTTAAGACAACGCGTTAGTGCTGCCACGGACGTTATTGCATTTCTGCAAACTACTATCTATGTACGTAGCCAGGCCATATATACTTAAATAAAAGTATACCTACCTGCCGGAATTGGAACCCGAGCAAGTACTACGCCACGACGCCACGGGCCGCCACAATTCATTAACCGAATAAACGATCTTTCTCTACATAAATTGTGGTTAACATGAAAGTATATGGCAGCTCAACAATTTCTGAGATTATTATTTTAAATTACCAATCGATTTAAATGTTTTACCCTGAAACAGTCCTGTATATGTAATAAACATTCAATATTACAACCCTGGCAATATCAAGAGATTATTAACTAATATCACAACGAAAGAAATAAGTTGTTACTTTTTCTTACGAATCCGTCGCCTCACGAGGGTTGGCGATCCATAGAGCTAAACAAACTTTAGAAACTGTTGTCCGAAAAATATCACCCGAAGCACATCCAAACCACCTTCGCATGTCGTTCAGCCAGGAATTTTGCCGTCTATCGCTAGCCCTTTATTTTACTCCCAATAATTAAATGTCACCATTCGTATTTTGAGCCCCTCATTATAAGTCCGAAGTATTGAATTTTTCTTATTTTTATGGTTATTAATAATTGTTTAGCGTTGTTCATCGATCTATTTAATAATTTTTTGTCGATTACAAACAAGAGGGACTAGAAATAAAGCAGAGTGTAGTGTTAGAATTAAGACAATTAAGTAAAAAATTTGGAGGTTAATGAGAATATTTATGTGAAATTGTATGAAGCTAACGAAACGATAAGATACGACCTTGATCGTTTTACTGTTTACGGTTATAAGAAATATAAACAACAGTTTTTTTCCTTTTTCTCCCGTGTTTGAAACTGGAATTTACAAGGAACACACGTAAAGTCTTTATAACAGAAAGAACAATGGATAGTGATGATTATACATCAGGACACTCGAAAAGAGGAAGAGTCGAACAAAAGAAGAGCCAATGGGATTATTCAAGAAAAGTAAAAAGATGATAAGAACACCACAGAAAGAGAAAAACGAAAGAGTAGATAAGATAGACAATTTGCTAGAAATGATCAGAGAGCTAATGTTAGATATAAAGGACATAAAACAAGATCAGAAGAGATACCAAAGAGTTGAAGGAACTAAGAAAGAAGAATGAAGTATTGAAAGAGGGAAATAAGATAATTACAGAAAACATGAGAAGTATGGATTTGAAGATGAGTAGACTGGAAAAAGACAACGTAAGGAATAATATTGTAATATCAGGAGTGAGATTTGAAGCGAATAGCCAACCAGATCTGAAAATGGGTGTAGAACAGAAGCTGTAATGAAAAATAAAAACAAATTGAGAAACCTAAGAGACAGAATTTACATAAATACGATTTAACAAAAGATGAACGGGAAATTTAAAAGAAATTGAAGCATATAGCAGAGAACGAGAGAAAGAATGGAAAAAGGGTGAAAATAGGATATCAAAAAATCTTAATCGAAGGAAGAGAATATAAATGGGACATTGAGAAAAAAAAACTGAAAGAACAAACAAAGAATACTATAACCATCAAGTAAAAAAAACTGAGAAAAAGGAGAGAGATAGGTAGATTGACGACGATCCTGGCAAAGATAAAGGATACGGAAGAAAGGACTAGTAAAAGAAACACAAATAGGAAGATAATTAAAGAAATAGAAAGGAAGAAATAAATGGGAAATAATTATCGAGTTATTAGTTTGAGAACACGGAATAATAGGAGTATAAACGGAAAAGAGGAAGAACTAACAGAAGAACAACAAATACGCTATGCAGGAATCAGAGAAACAGAAAGGAAAGGGAATGGATACAAAAAATTAGAAAGAAAGGTCATAAAAGAAAAAGACAAAATTATGGAAATATGGAGGGAATACTATAAAGATCTATCAGATGGAAATGACATAGCATACAAAAATCAACATAGACACATAATACCGGAACAAGATACAGAACCCATACAAACAGAAGAAACTAATACAGAAGAAACAAGAGAGGCAATCGGCAATTTAAACAGGATAGAAGGATATAGAAGGAAATATGGAAAAGACAAATATAGAATGACTCGACTCCACGGGCCTTATACTCCTAACAAAAGGGGTAGAAAGGCCTAAGGATTAAGTAAGTAAGCTTTGTTCATTCTTTCTAGTACTTCTATATATTTTTCTTATTTTCTGTTCCCAGCAGATGCGAAAAAGGCATCTATAAATGTATATTTCAAATGCTTTTAGTCGTTTCTCTGAGCGAGGGATAAGGGTCCAGCACTCATAACCATATAATAGTTCGAGACTGAGACTTGTTCATTCACATTAATTCACTCGGGCTGGTTCAATTCGGGATCAAATTTCCTTTCTTGGATCCCACTTTTCATTTATATTGGTTCCAAAATATTTAATTGTAGAGACCTGTTCTACGGTGTTGTCCTTGATTTCGAGGAATTCTGGTGGTAGATTTTTCTTTGTTATTACCATCCACTAAGTTTTCCTTATATCCATAGATAATTCAAATCTTTCGCTGGCTGTTACAACTCGATCGATCACCTGCTGGAGATCTTTGATATTATTTGCTAATAAAACAGTATCATCAGCATACCGTATGGTATTCATGGTATTTCCATTAAATGTTATTCTTTCAATGGATTCATATATGGCTCCACTAAACACAGCATCAGAATAAAATTTAAACAAAAGTGGTGAGATAATGCATCCCTGTCTTACATCTTGGCTTATTTTTATGCTATCGGATCTTTCAAGACTAATTTTAACATTCATTGATTGGCTCCAGTATAGATTTTTAATAATATTTAGAAGGAACTAAGCATCAATCATCACATAATTTTAACTTATTTGGTGAAAGCTGACTACAACAAGAAGCTCAATGTTTGGGTGTCACATGATTCGACGCTAAAAAATTTAATCACCGGCGATAAAAAGTCACATCATCACATAAGACAATAATCTGCAAAAAGGTTCGTGGCTTAAAAAGGATGAAGCTCCACAAATGATGACAAAGCCCAGATTGATGCTGTGTGTTTGGTAGGACAGGAAGGGAATCGAGCATCATGGGCTGCTGAGGCCTGGCCAAACCATCGACTCTATAATTTACTGTTAGCAATTGACAAGATTGAAGCAAACGATTTTAAAAAATAGACCAGAACTAGTCAACAGAAAGAGTGTCGTTTGTCACCATGATAACGTCAGACTACACATTTTTGATAACTGGACAAAAATTGGGAGAGCTTTGTTGGAAAGTTTTAATACATCAACAGTATACCCTGAATTTTGGACCGTCAGACTATTATTTGTTTCGGTCTCTTCAGAACTTCCTTAATGAGGTTTCAAAAGAGGCCTGTGAAAACAATTTGTCATAATTTTTTACCTATAAACCATAAAACTTCTACAGGGAATTATGGTGCTATAAGAAAAATGGCAAACGTCATCGAATAAAATCGTTAAATAAAGTTCTTTCAAAACATAAAGAATAATTGTCTCAACCCTTTAGAAAGGACGTAAACCTTGCTCACATTGGAGTCAAAGATGATTCAAACAGCAGATGGTGCTTGAAGAAGGGAGAGAAGAAAAATAAAAGGAAAGACATTTATTCAATTTAATGTCTGTCTGTCAATCTCAAGGGCTAGACAGGCTCACTTTAAACAAATTATTTGGAACAGGGATTATAATGAAGAGTTGCATGCGTAGATACAAAATGTTGACAGATACTTATCTGACCTTGCTACTGTCTTTATAGAGAGGTAAAAACGAATCTCCGTATAGAAATTAGAAAGTTTTCTTTTTTTATGGGACTAGCACACGTCCTGCAGGGAAGTCCCTAAAGCGCTACAGGAACAACATGTGTGCGTAAAAAGCGATTCACGTTGTTCTTGAATCGCTGGAAATTGTACTCGGTGGGAAACTCAGTTATGGGCAAATTATTTCAAAGGGATGATATTTTCCATATAAAAAACTGCTTGAAAAGCATTGTACGAGGAATAACAAGCTGAACCTTATACGGATGAAGTATTAGCGCCACGTGTATTTCTAACATGCACCGCTCTGAGAGGAATTAAGCGAGCTAGATCCTTCGAACACTTTCCATGAAAATACTTGTAGAATAGGCTCAAGTCACCAACCTTCGATGTTCCAGCGAATCAAGGCCGCCGGTCAATTCCGAGTCTCCAATCAGTCGAACAGCTCTTCTCTGAACAGAATCCAAGAAATGCAGTGTATGTTTGGGAGCGGAGCCCCAAACATGGGAGCAGTATTCCATAGTTGGTCGCATTTGAACTTTGTAAAGAATTAACAGTTGTTGTGAAGTGTAAAGCTTTCTGGTTCAAAATAATATTCCCAACTTTTAAAAATCCTTGCTATGCCTGCAACATGTTCATACCAGGACATATTTGCTCCCAAATTAACGCCCAACAAATTGAATCACGATGATAGAGGCATAGAGTGCCCCGACATAACTATGTCAGGTTCACCAACGTTAACTTTTTTAGAAAAAACTGCCGCCTGGGTTTTTGTAGCCTTAAATTCCACTTGGTTACTGTCACTCCAAGATAGAATTTCGTCGAGGTCTATGTTAAGTTGAGTAACTTCCTGCTGTCTGCGGATATTCGTCTGAGTAGCCGATGTCCGAACGTTCAAAGTGAATGAAAATTGGATTCCCGGTCTTTTCCAGCAGATCGTTAATGTAAATGAGAAAGAGAGTAGGAGACAGAATGGAGCCTTGGGATACACCGGCGTTGATAGTGAAGGTATTAGAAAGAAATCCGTCGACTGCCACTCATAAAAACGCTCTCTGAGAAAACATGAGAGCCACAAACAGAACTTTTCAGACATACCAGAAGAGCGTAGTTTAGCCAACAGTCCATCGTGCTAAACACGGTCGAATGCCTTGGATATGTCACACGCAACCGCTCGAAGTGATAGTTTTTCGGCTGGATAAATGGAACATACTAATTTATACTGTATATATATACATATATATATATATATATATATATATATATATATATATATATAGAGAGAGAGAGAGAGAGAGAGAGAGAGAGAGAGAGAGAGAGAGAGAGAGAGAGAGAGAGAGATAGATACACATGAGTATGAAACATTGAATAAAGCCATAAAGAAAGAAACAAAGAATGACCTTAAAAAATTCAGTGCAAATTTAATAAATTAACACTATTAAAGAAATCAAAAATATGAAAGCATTGAAATCCAAGATGGCACAAGATAGAACTAAAATAATAAAATTACGAGACAAAACAGACTGACAGAAAGGAAATTACGAATGAAATAAAGCAATTCTACACAAAACTCGACTCTCGACTATACCAAATCCAAACCAGCAGAAAAAACATATTCTTAACGTTGGCTCGAAAGAAATTCCTGACGTAAACCGAAGAAAATTGGAAAACGCTTTAAAATAGATGAAGAATAAATCTGCAGATAAAGATAAAATAACATCTGAAATATTGAAAATGGGAGGAAATGAACTTTTTGAAACGATACGGTTATTACTCAACAAATATATTGAAGAACAAAGAATACCTGTACATGGCAAAACAGTGAGGTTATACTTTTATTCAAAAAAAGGCGATCACGAAAACCTTGGGAACACCATCAGCTTGTTATCGCATTTGTACAAGCTTCTAAGCTACTAAAATTGACACAAATCGTCTAACAAGTAAGTTCGATGGCTACCAACCAGTCGAATAGGTAGGCAAGGAATATGGAACAACAGATCATATCCAGGCGCTCTGCCTTTTAATAGAAAAATCGACCGAATATAATATTATACTGCACCTAACTTTCCTCGATTATAGGAAGGCTTTCGACTCCCTGGAACATTGAACAATTATGCATTCCTTAGCTCATGCCAGAATAGACTCAAGATATACCGAACTCTTAAAATTCATAAATGAAAATGCGACTGACGATATCAGGTTAAAAGCAGGCAGTAGATGGCTCCATCTTACATAGGATAGAGACAATTGAAAAAAACTTGAAGAGGCTTATCTCCTGCAGTAGAGAAGCAGTGGCTTACAAAGAAGAAAGAAGAGATTGATATTGGAGGTAAGCCATTTGCTCTCTAAAATTCACTGAAATTACCATGTCTTTTATAAAATAATGTTTTGGAAATTGTAGAATATGTTCCACAAAAAAAGAGAATGTTTAAACAAATATAGTAAAAAATTTTTTAAAAAATGACTGCAGATAATATACATTCATTGAAATCCATTACGTTTTGGTCGACCTGTGCACTAGTTTCTTGTGTGTTTAGTAATAAAAACCCACATAAAGCAAGTATATTACTTGACACACTTTCGTTTGTATAGTCGAAAAGAAAATTAGAAGCTTTTAACATGTTAACGGCCCAATTTAGGCTCTATATTGTGCGTAACAACGCGATACTTTTGTTCAACTTTCGGCCTTTAAAAGCATAGCCTATTTAGCGGTCCCATTATATCAAATAATAATATCGTTATATAAATCAAAAACTAAGTTTTTTTTATAAATATACTCAAGGCTGGTAGAAAAATAAGGAACTTTATACGAAATATATTAATATTTCGTATAAAAGTGTTTATTTCATATATATTTGTATGAAATTATACTCATAAAATAGGAATATACTTTCACACACTCATTCGCTGAATGACTTTTTTTTGTTAAGTGCATGGGATAGCATTGAGGGTCATCGTCACTGCCACTTAAATACTGTTTTTTTTGCTCAAAAACTGTACCACTATATCGAATCACGTTCGATCAGCAGTAGTGATCCATTCATGAAAGTCTGAGCACTCAGAAGTTGCCAAAAAGTTTGTGTACAGGGTGAGTCAACGATAGAGTAAAGTTCATTATCTCATTTGTTTCGGGAATAACGAAAAAATGTTAAATAAAATAGTTTTAGGGGATGTTAAGGTGCAACATTATATTTCCTAATTTATTTTTAAATTCTACTTAAAATTTTATAACTTTTCATATATATATATATATATATATATATATATATATATATATATATATATATATATATATATATCAATCGGTTTTATAACGTCTTCCGTCTTCCGATGCCCAATTTCCACTCCTCCCGGTTTCTCCATCCCTCCTCCTCCAGATCTTTCTCTAGTACTTCCTTGTTGATTCCTGCTCTCCAGCTTTGGCGTGGTCTTCCTCGCTTTCTTTTTCCATGAGGGTTCCAATTTAAAATCTTTTTAGGTAGTCGGTCTTGTGACATTCTCTGTACATGTCCGTACCATACCAACTGTTGGGTTCTGATTTCGTCCACTATATCGTGCTTTATTTCTAAAGCTCGCCTTATCGTGTCATTTGGTATGCGGTCTTTTCTGGATTTTCTGGCTGCTCGTCTCCAGAAATCCATTTCTGTAGCTTTTAGTATTTTTTCTGTTCTTTCCTTTAATGGCCACACCTGGGAGCTGTTAGTTATTATACTTTTCACTTTTGAGTTGTAAATTCTCTTCTTATTTTCAATGGTTATGTTTTTGTCCCATAGTATACTATTAAGCATTGCAATCGCTTTTCTTCCTTGAATATTCCTCTCGAATATTGCTTCTTCCAGTGTTCCATCCCTAGATATTCTCGTCCCCAAATACTTATAACTGGCACAGTGTTTGATGGTGTGTCCTGTGGCCAGTTTCAAGTCCTGCTGTTGTCCTCCGACGCACATGTACTCGGTCTTTTTAATATTGACTTCTAGGCCCCATTTTTCATATTCCTCCATAAGTTTTCGTGTCATGTATTCCATATCATCGATGTCCTGAGCGACTACTACCTGGTCATCTGCGAATGATAGCGTGTACAATGTAGTATCGTCATCCTGTGGTAATCCCATACTGCTGCATTTCCTTTTCCAGTTCTTCAGTGCACTCTCCAAATATATTTTAAATAGCGTTGGGGATATACAGCAGACCCTTTGTGACCGGAAACCCTGTTGTTATACCATATTTGGTTTTCACACTACTTCTTGCGTCTTGCGGCTTTAATTATTTCGGTGCTTACATTACTCTGTTGTAGTGTCTCCCACAATCTCATTAGGGGCACGCTGTCGTAGGCCTTTTTTAAATCAACAAACAAGACATGGACTTCCTGATCAAATGCGGTTTTCTTTTCTAGGATTTGTGTCAGTGAGAAGAGATGGTCTATTGTGGATCTTCCTGCTCTAAAGCCTGCCTGTTCTTCAGCTTCTACGTCCGCGTATTCCGTTTCTATTCTATTTTTAAGTATTTTTCCGTATATTCTGCTAATAGTTCCTGTAACCGTTATTCCCCTATAGTTATCGCAATTATTTTTGTCTCCTTTCTTATGAATTGTTGATATGTATGATATTTTCCATTCCTCAGGTACTTCAGATGTGTTAATGCATCTTTGGAATAAGTTCCTCAAAGCGCTAAATAGCTTTTCAGTTCCGTATTTTACTATCTCTCCTGGGATCTTTCCTGGTACTGGAGCTCTACCATTTTTTAGCGTTTTACATATTTCTTTAACTTCTGATGTTGTTATCCTTATCGGGGATCCTCGTATAACTATATTTGGGTTTCCATGTAGGATACTTTTGAACTCTGGTCTATCTTCTGTTAGCATATTTGTAAAATATTGGTTCCATTTTTCTGGTGTTATTGGTGAGAAGATTTCTCTTTTCCGTTCTGTTCTCATATTTTTAAGAAGTCTCCAGCTTTCTGTGCTTTTTCTTCCTCCTATGTAAGTGTTGAGTCTTGAGCATGTCTTTTCCCATTGGTTGTTCTTTTTGTCACTAATCATTTTGCGTACTCTTGCTTGGGATTCTTTGTATTTTACTTTGTCGTTTGTGCTCTTTGAACTTAAGTATTTGTGATAGCTTTTCTGTTTTTCTTCAATTTCGTATTTAACTTTTTTATTAATAATATTATATACCTAAACCTAGTAGTTTTTCTAATATTTCAATTTTTTTTAAAAAAATACTAGTTTTCAGTTTTGTAAAAAAATTGCCAGTAGCGCCATTGTTTCTGAAGGTGGAATACTCATAATTGGTACGAGCATTCTATAGAGATGAAAAAAATATATATGTAAAGAAATTTGAGTTAGATGCTACAGGGTGTTCAAAATAAATGTATGCATTTCGAATATTTTAAATTGAAAAATCTTAAATTTTTAAACGGCACACCCTGTTTATTATTATTTTTTCTGATAGATTTTACAAAACCCTCCAACTGTTATTAAGTATGTCATATACCTATTTCTAATAGTTTTCGATTTATTTTGAATTTTCCAATTTTTACCCTTGTTTTTAATACACTTACGCTATAACATCATAGTTGCCAAGACAAGACAAAGATGTAGGCATTCTCAAATTTTGACATGTCTATTAAGCAAGTAAAAATAGTTTAAATTGTTGTAGTAAGTGACGTATTTTGGCACTAAGGTTTTACGGGGCGAAGTACGTAAGTAATAGACGTAGACCATCTAGAAAATATTTTCAGTACTTAGTGGAACGGTTTCATAATAGTGGTAGCGTTGAGTATACGAAACGAAAAGTAGTAAACCAGAATGCTACCAACGAGGAAAAAGAAATGGAGATTTTACTTCATGTTAAAGATAATCCCAATCGCACCACGAGAAAATACAATACGGATTAACTGTTGAATAATAATGTATGTTATGGCTGGTAACTGCTCCATTACTGCGAAAAGTAGTTTCATCAGAAAACATTATTTCGGATAAAAAATTTGGATCGGCCTCTATTGCTCCATTCATGGTGCTACAAAAGTTTACTCGTCATTCAAAATTACGGTCTTGAAGTTCTTCGTGTAGTTCCATATGAAAGGGATGATACTTGTATTTTCTCGTGGTGCGATTAGCCGTAGATTGGGATGTGTCAGATAAGTCAGCTAGTTGACGGCTGCTGACCTGGTGATGAATATTACCAAAGAAAAGGTTCAGTTAAATACATGCCAGACTGTTGAAAGTAAGTAATATAAAATTATGAAGATAAAAGTTATATTATATTATTTACACATTCTTTATATTATTAAAAAAATGGATTCGTTAATCTAGTTGTTTCTCATCCTCATCTTCATTTTATTTTAGTAAGATTATTCCTTTAAAAGTCATTGGTATAAACACAACTAAATATATATCATAAAGCGACTTGCTAACAATTATCTCTTGGTAGCTCTTTATAGAGTCATACGCCAAGTACGATGGGTAATAGAACAGTCAAAATCTGCCGAAAAATGGGCTTTGTTAATTTGTTTAATAGTCTATATTAAATTAAAATTTGTTTAAAAAGTAAATCATATGGGCATCAACTGTTTTGACACTCTTTATCAACCGTGCTCTGTCAGTGTTACTAGTTCACACGACGACACACATCTACGATCTGCTAGTTGAGCTCTACTGAAGCTGGGATTTAGCTGATAGCGTAAAGCTACGTAAACCTCAGGACTGTGTGTTTGAAACCTACTGGAACTGCAAGTTTTATTTTCTCTCCCTCGGATGTTGGACTGTTTTGTTTATTTCCATTCCCTATTGAGCCCAAGATAAGAATATAAAATTTAAAAAATCGGTGAAGCGATTTACCCAGTACTTTCCACACAAACATGTAGTTCTAAATTAAGTACTGAATTTAATCAGACAACATATTGATTTCTATCCTTTTCATGCTTTTTGCTTGAAACGATATAGTTCAAAAACTTAAGGTTTCATCCATGTTTGAATATAATATCATTTTATTCTAGTACTACGATTTCAACAGATCGACAAACAGATAGATAGACCGACGGGAATGAGAATATTTGATATATTTTTCACGATCTAAGAACACCAAAACGTCAAGCAATAAAAATTGCTGGCGTTAATTCTTTTTCTCGAGCAATAATTTACCTTACTGTGCCAGAAGTAAGTTCGTTTTGGCCAATTTGACTGTTTGTATTTCTAAGACATTTTCTCTAATCAACTTAACATATTTTAGGTTACTCTGTAAGCAGATCCCAATATCTTCTACATATTCTTTCTGATAAAACTGGGAATAATAAAAAAGCAAGAACACTGAAATAGAAGTATATTATGATATAGGCGCAATCACCCCCCTAACCCTCTATCCCAACCAAAACCCAAGCAAAATTCTTATAACAATATTAAAATTATACAATATTTAATAAATCCCACCATTTTTCCCCACACTCCTGTTAATACTGCGCCCAGCAAAAAATGTTTAGTTCCCTTTACTCGAAGATCTCTGAATAATATCTATAGTACAATAAATACCCCTTATACCTTCAATAAATATATATATATATATATATATATATATATATATATATATATATATATATATATATATATATATATACAGTAGAATCCCGATTAACTTAGTCGCGATTATCCGAGCTCGGGATTAACCGAGCCAATCTAAGAACCTGATTATCCGACTACTCAGTATATATCACCACTACACCAAACACTTTATTTTTGCACTCGACGCGCGTTTCGCTAACCATGTTAGCTTCATCAGGAGCGATGATTGACTAAAGCTAGACTACAAATCTACCCTATTTATACTTAGCCTAACCCTTGAATTACTCAAGCGGAACTAATGACATAGGCAAGGCCATCAATTCCGGTCAAGTAACCAGTAGAGGGGACTATAAGGAATAGGCCCTCTGTCTTTATTTAAACTACTTTTACATTTTATGATTTCCATACTTTCGTATGCGTTTAACAATCTCCTATCAGATACATTTTTTATCAATCTTAGATTATCTAATGTTACAGTATGATCAGCTTCAAGGGCATGTTCGGCAATGCTAGACTTTTCTGTTCTATTGTATTTTAAGTGTGCTAAATGTTCTTTAAATCGTGTTTTAATTGACCTTTTAGTTTGCCCAACATACTTTTTGTCACAATCATTACAACTAATTTCATAAATTCCACTTTTTGGGATTTCCTAAGATATTCCTCAGATTGTCTGATGACTTATAGACTAAGCTGAGGCCTACCTTATTAAATACCTTATTGAGTCCCTTGCTATATTTCGGATTATATGGTATGGAGACATACTTGGTGTTATTTTCTTCGCGTGTAAAAAAGGTGGAATTCTGAATATTAAACCTAAACTTATGTCTATTTATTAGCTTATTTACTAAGTCGTCGTCATAACCATTAACTCTAGTTATATTTCTAATACGATTCCTTTCTTTATTAAAGTTTACTCTATTCAGAGGGAAAGTGATTAAACGATGAACTAAAAAATGTAATGAGGCTAATTTATGTTGTTTGCAATGAAATGAATCATTAGGAATATATCTATCTGTTACTGTGTCCTTCCTATAGATATCAAATTCTAATCTATTATTATTTTTAATAATTAAAATATCTAGAAAAGGCAATTGTCCTTTGTTCTCAACTTCGTAAGTGAATTTAATGGAATCATACCGGCTATTTAATTTAGAAACAAAATCATCAATATTTGCTTTATTTGTATCAAAAATCACGAAAATATCATCCTCATACGTATACCATACCCTTGGGAAATATTCGAATTCTTGACTGGCTTCGATTTCAAGCTTACTCATGAATAAATTGGCTATGAAAGGTGATAAGCAATTACCCATAGCTGTTCCTTCTTTCTGAACATAAAATTGATTGTTATATTGGAAATAATTTTGTTCCATACAAAGTTTAGATAATGTTAAGTATTCACGAATAATTTCGTCTTCAAAGTCATTCATTCTAAGTAATTCTTCGAGATATTGTAAGGTTTGTGGAATTGGCACACTTGGGAACAAAGAACTAACATCAAAAGAAATTAAGACTTCACCTTCATTAAGAACTAGATTTTTTGTTTTATTAATGAATTCTAACGAATTCTTCACTGCGAAAGTATTTAATGGTAACTTCTCAAGTTCTTTTGATAACCATTTGGATATTAAATATGTGGGTGATCCGACCGATGAAACAATGGGTCGCATTGCTTTTCCAGGTTTGTGAATTTTGGGCAAGCAATACAATTTTGGTATGGTCGGATTACTCACATTTAATTTAAATTTTAGCGAGTCGGAGACAAGGTTCTTACATTTTTTTAAAAAAATTTTAACCTCTGATATCATTCTCGGTAATGGATTTCTTGTTACCTTTTCATAAGGGCCAGATTCGATAAGATTATCTACGCGTTCAAAATAATCTTTCTCATCCAATATAACAACCTTATTTCCTTTATCCGCTTTTAAGTAGAAGACATCTTTCTTTTTCAATCCTTTAACCCATCGTTTAATCACTTTACCTCTGAATAGAGTAAACTTTAATAAAGAAAGGAATCGTATTAGAAATATAACTAGAGTTAATGGTTATGACGACGACTTAGTAAATAAGCTAATAAATAGACATAAGTTTAGGTTTAATATTCAGAATTCCACCTTTTTTACACGCGAAGAAAATAACACCAAGTATGTCTCCATACCATATAATCCGAAATATAGCAAGGGACTCAATAAGGTATTTAATAAGGTAGGCCTCAGCTTAGTCTATAAGTCATCAGACAATCTGAGGAATATCTTAGGAAATCCCAAAGATAAGATTCCTAATTGTGAGAAAAGTGGAATTTATGAAATTAGTTGTAATGATTGTGACAAAAAGTATGTTGGGCAAACTAAAAGGTCAATTAAAACACGATTTAAAGAACATTTAGCACACTTAAAATACAATAGAACAGAAAAGTCTAGCATTGCCGAACATGCCCTTGAAGCTGATCATACTGTAACATTAGATAATCTAAGATTGATAAAAAATGTATCTGATAGGAGATTGTTAAACGCATACGAAAGTATGGAAATCATAAAATGTAAAAGTAGTTTAAATAAAGACAGAGGGCCTATTCCTTATAGTCCCCTCTACTGGTTACTTGACCGGAATTGATGGCCTTGCCTATGTCATTAGTTCCGCTTGAGTAATTCAAGGGTTAGGCTAAGTATAAATAGGCTAGATTTGTAGTCTAGCTTTAGTCAATCATCGCTCCTGATGAAGCTAACATGGTTAGCGAAACGCGCGTCGAGTGCAAAAATAAAGTGTTTGGTGTAGTGGTGATATATACTGAGTAGTATCATTGTGCCAAAGATTCCACATTCCCAACTTAGCTGATTATCCGAGGTACGCGCGTCTATGCTGCGTATTAACCGAGCTTCTAAAATATGTATGTACATATTTCCATTTAAAATCGTCGGGGCCTTCGGGGAATTCCCCTGACCCGTGTGAGGGGTTCCCCTATTTATGTTTTTGGACTCTTTCAGCATGTCAATTTGCGTGAATGCAGTGCGTTATACCGTTTACTACGGAGAAGTACGAGTATACTCACATAATTTATTTGGTTGGAGTTCTGGTAGTTAAGTGTAATTAATACAAACTGCTTTCTTTGAATTTTTGTTTGTCGTATTGTAATGGAACAAAACAAGCGTAAAAGAATCGTCGTTCCTATTAAAGAAAAATTAAAAGCCATCAGAAGAATTGAAGCAGGAGAGACAATTCAAGTTTTTGCACGAGATTATGGAGTAGGTAAGGTAAAAGTCGGAGATTAGTTGGAGATTAGAAAAGAAACCGCACTAAAATAGAAGAATGGCGTAAAAATCAATGAAAACCAGCGACTGTGAAAAGGTTAACGAAGCTTTATTCATGTGGTTTAACCAACAGAGATCAAAAGGTGTGCCTCTGTCAGGTCCAATTTTACAACAGAAAGCAATAATGATTAGTACGCAATTCCCAGAGATAGATCAGTTTACCGCTTGTTCTGGATGGCTTGACCGCTGAAAAAAACGGTACGGTATACGACAACTGACTGTATGTGGTGAAAAACTTTCTGCTGATGTGTCATCAATTGAGAAGTTTAAGCAGAACTTTAAAAAGCAAATCGAAGATTGTGGATAGACATGTGATCAAATTTACAACTGTGACGAAACTGGTCTAAATTATAAAATGCTTCCATCAAAAACATTGGCATCTCGACAGGAAAAATCAGCTCCTGGGTACAAACGAAGTAAGGAAAAATTAACTATAATCGTATGTTCCAATGCATCTGGCAAGCACAAAATCCCACTGATGGTGATTGGCAAGTCTGCACGTCCAAGAGCTTTAAAAGATATCTCACCCAAAGCCCTACCAGTCTATTACAAAAGTCAGAAGAGCGCATGGATGGATGGGACCTTATTTGCTAACTGGTTTGAAGAAGAGTTCGTGCCATCTGTGACTAAATTTTTAAACAGAAACCGTCTTCCTATTAAAGCAATTTTATTAATGGATAATGCCCCCTCTCAGCCTGGAGAAGGACTTCATGTTGGAGAAATTGTTGTAAAATTTTTTCCTCCAAATGTAACCAGCTTAATGCAACCATCCTCGAAAACATTAAAAAAAACTATAGGCGTTTATATCTTGAACATCTGTTAGAATACACAGAAAAGGAGGATATTATCAATGGGATGAGAAAGGTTACACTGAAAGATGTTATTTACTGGATAAGTCAAGTTGGGGATTCTGTGCGTACTACCACTACTCAAAAATCTTGGTCAAGAGTTATTGATTTTGAGGACTATAATGACAGTGAAGATAATACTCCATTAAATGAATTAGCTTTGAAATTGAGAAGCCATGGAGAAATGTCCTGTTCAAATTTTGACAGCGAGATAGAAGAAAAAGAAAAAAAAAGTTTGCGGTTTATCCGAGTTTTCAGTTATCCGAGGAGGGTGCCCCCCCACGTTACCTCGGATAACCGGCGTTCTACTATATATATATATATATATATATATATATATATATATATATATATATATATATATATATATATATATATATAATATGTGCCATATCAGATCCCCTGACGTTGGCTATCACTCTGGCTTATTCATCCCTGTTCCCTGCGACTCGAAATAATTCTTTGACGCTATGAATTCCCGTCTAACCTCATATATTTCTCAGCCAAGAGGCCTGCTTCCTACTAACGCCGCACCTGCCCTCAATCTTTCCCCTCATTATGAGCTGCAATAACTCATAATGTTTGCCAAGAAAAACATGTCCCAAATACTCTAGTTTGCTACACTTTACCGTTGATTACATCTCTCTGACTGCATTAGCTCTCTGCAGTAATTCCTGATCGGTAACATAAGCTGTCCACGAAATACGGAGAATCGTTCTATGCAGTCACATCTCCAAATCCTCCAAGCAGTTGACTGTCGCAACCTTCAATGTTCTTACCTCTATGCCGTACAACAAAACCGACCAAACATCGCATTTTAGCATTCTCTGATGCAGTTTCAGATTAATGTTAACATTGCGAAGGAGGGACTTCAGTTTAATGAAGGTTGTTCGAGCTGCTTCTGTTCTGCACACATTACTGGTCAGTAATGTTGCTTCTAAGGTATTTAAAATGAACTCCCTCTATCGCTTGACCGTTTAGATGGAGATCAACATCTGCATATTGTTGGCGGCTAAAGACTATTGATTTTCGATATATTGTTGTTAAGGCCCATATCCGCTCCTGCCTGTTCAACTCTATCTAACAGGCGTTTAAGGTCTTCAGTCCTGCCACTCAAGATAACAGTATCGTCTGCATATCTAACTGTATTAATGAACTCTCCATTCACTTTCACTCCATATGGTTGCTCATATAAAGCTGTTTTGAATATTTTGTCAGAGTAAAGGTTAAACAGCAACGGCGAAGATCTCTCTGTCTCATTCCTCGTTGGATGGCAACATCTTCCGACCTGATCGCTCCAAAATTCACCGATACCGTTTGCCTCCAATACAGATTTCTGATTATCCGGATGTCTCTGTTGTCAACTCCTGTGTTCTGAAGTATTTCAATTAATTTGTATTCTTTACCCTATCGAAGGCTTTCTCATAATCTGTAAAGCAGACAAACATATCCCGGCGTTGATCTCTGCACTTCTAGAGCAGAACGTTCAAACCAAAAAGTGCCTCTCATGTTCCAGGTTTATATATACATATATGGTATATATATATATATATATATATATATATATATATATATATATATATATATATATATATATAAATATATATATATATATATATATATATATATATATATATATATATATATATATATATACATATATTAAATAAATAATTATACTTAAAATTTCGTCATTATCGTAACCAAAAACCTGGAAAAATTCCCATAATGCTTAAACCATACAATAATTGACCACTCCACCTCTTTTACCTCCTTCCCCATTGAAAATGATGAAAAAAATAACTTAATTTTCAGATTCCTCGACTTCAAAAATGTCAAAAAAGATCCATTATACCATATATAGGAAGCAACCCTATTAACTCCCCTATAACCGTTACATATTTTACTCTAAATAATATCCTTAAAATTTGTCCAGTACATCAACCAAAAAGCTGTAAAAATCTTAAAATGCTATTGAAATTATACAATATTAAACTAACCCCGCCCCCTTAAGCCTTTTCTTGGGCTAAACTTGAAAGTAATGAAGAAATACCCTAATTTTTGGATTCATAAACTTAAAAAACAAAGAATATAGATAGATAGATAGATAGATATATAGATAATGTTTTTATTTATTCCTTGAAAATTACAAAGCTCCATATAGGAGCGTGGAACAATGTCAAAAGTTCTTAAACCAAAAAATATTGCATTCCATCAAATATTCTAGTTACACATATAAAAATAGCCGTGATTCATCTGCAAAAAACTCCTCCTAACTATAAAACGCCTTACGGACTAAATAATTCTTAATTTTTTCAGCCAGTTCGTTCTTAAAATTCTAACATGATTTGGAAAACTATTGTACAATCTTAGAATACAAAAATATACATTCTTTTGTATATAGGAATATTTACTTTTATTTGGTTTTAAATCATTTTTTAATCCAGTGTTATGTTCATGAGCTCCTATGCATTCTTGAAATAGGTTTTTATTATTATGGACAAATAATTCTGCTTCATATATATATATAACTTATTACAGTAAAAATCCTTTTTAAAATGAATACCTTTTTACAACTATCCCTTGCCTTCATTCTGTATAGACACCTCTTTTGCAAAACCAAAATTTTGTTTATTTCAAAGGAATTCCCCCAAAAGATGATTCCATATCTCATACGAGAATGAAAGTAGGCGTAATAAGAAGACAGTGCTGCGTCCTCACCAACATAATCTAAAATGACTCTTATCGCATAACAATACTTAGCCATATTATTGGGAAAAGCACTGACATGACACCTCCAGTCAAGTTTCCTCCTGTCACATAACTACTCCAAGAAATAAAATCTCATTCCCCGGAATAACATCAATGTTGTCATATGTTATTGATACATGTTCATTACTTCTGTTAGAAAATAGAATGGTCTGTGTTTTTGAAATGTTTAAAAGTAGATCGTTCGAAGTAAAATATTGTCTTAATAGGTCTAGTGAGTTAACCATTTTTTGAAGAAAGAGATCTTTATTATTTTCATTAAGGATAAGGGAAGTATCATATAACACCTTTTGTTCTGTTTTTTAAATACGATTTTATGACCTGAAGAGCTACACCTCTTCCATACTTCTCTAGTTTTAAGCAAAGTATTGAGTGATTTACTGAGTCAAATGCTTTTGACAAATCGAGAAGGATATGTAGGAAGCGACTCCCTTTAATCTCATCCCTTTCGCCCCTTATATGTTTAGTATAAATATTTATGCATAAAATCTGTATATTATTCAACAAAAAACCAGGAATAACTTCCATATTACTATTCAACAAATTTATCGACCGCCACCTCTTTCACCCGATTGGCCTGAAGCGATATCATTCAAAAACTCTAAGCTTCATTTCCATGTTAGGAATTATCTAAGTTGAAACTAATATACTATTTCATTCGAGAGTTATAGTGCCAACAGGCCAACAAGCCGACAGACCGACAAACTGACACACCAATAAAGTGACAGACTGAGAGACAGACAGAAATGAGTGACAATGTTTTTCGTGATCTAGGAACCATAAAACGTAAAGAAAAGCAAAAATCTCGAAGTATAATTTTTTCAGGAATACTTTAACAAGGAAAGTAAAAACAACACGAATACCCCAATATTGGCCGTTTGGTTAATAGTAAATGTCTTAAGCACCCCCGTCTAATTGCCACTTGTCTTAAGATTAAGAAGAGGTTTATGTAGGATCTTGGTAAACCAACCGAAGCTATACTGTTTGTATTCCATTGAAAGCTCTATACATATTCAATAGAGCTTAACTAAAATGTGCTTTAAATTCGCAACGCCTTTTGATGAAAGCTCCGTTGAAATGGCAACACAATTTGATTCTTTAAGACCTTAAAAATAAAGAATAAAAAATGGAGTGATTTTAATGGTAGCCAGAAAATACTTCAATTCTTACAGGATTGTGTTAAAAATATACCCTATAAGTAGGGAATATTAAAAAAAGGGGGAAACTACAGAATTACTAAAAATATCAAAAGTTATTCCTAATTATAAGGGTGACGAGTATTGCCTTAATCACTTCAGAATTAATTCAGTGGTTTCCTCCATTTGTTGATATGGTAAACAAATATTTATATATAAATATTTTTAGAAGAGCGAAAGGAGTGGGGGAGGAGAATATAGGGGTTGCTTCGTATATGATGACAGTAAGCTTGTTTCTTCATTCACTATGAATGCTCGAACATCGGCTACTCATTTATCTCATTTGTTTTGGGGAATAACGAAATTCTTGCAAAGTGGAACATAAGTATCTAGTTGCTCATAGAGTCTGTTATAAAACTCAGTAACTGCGATATTAACGTCAGTATGCCTACCCAGATCGGTCTAATTGGTAGACAGCAGAGAGTCATATAAAGACAATAAATCGGCCCGTTTAAAATTGTATGCTCTTATTAAACAATTAGGAACACTCTGGGGTATACCACTGCCTAGATTAAAAAGATTAACAATTAGTGCTGGATGATAGGCATCCTCAGGAATAATCGGAACAAGGTTATGCACAACGGAACATTTAAAGTTACTAAAAACTAAATCCAAAATATTGCCAGTGTTTCTAAGATTGTTATATTGCTCAAAATTAAAGGAATTCATGAAGGTGCCCATCTCCCTCGCTTTGATATCATTATTGTCCCGGGCCCCATTTTGAGGGGCTTAAAGTTTCCCAAAATGATTACCCTCTTACTCTACAAATATTCGCACTGTTCAAGCGATTCAAAGAAAAGTTCATATTCCTGCGGGGTGACGTAAGGAGGTATATAAATGACTGCCACAATTAACGATAAACCATGTGGCAATATACATTTACACATTAGTAAATCTATATTGGGGTACGCCGTTTCGAAATAGGAAGAGTTAAGAGAGTAAATATTGATGTCACTCCTGAGAGCCAACAAGACTCATATTCATATATGAAAATGCGACTGATGTTATTAGGTTAATAGCAGGCAGTAGATGGCTCCATCTTGCCCAGAATAGAGACAATTGGAAAAAAGTTGAAGAGGCCTATCTCCTGCAGTGGAGAAGGATTGGCTTACAAAGAAGAAAAAAGAGATTGATATTGAAGGTAAGCCATTTGATCTCTAAAAATCAGTGAACTTACTATGGCTTTTATCCAATAATGTTTTGGAAATTGTTTAGAATATGTTCCCCAAAAAAGAGAACGTTTAAACAAATATAGTAAAATAACAAAAAAAAAAGTTTTATCGCAGACAATACTAGGCTGGTTTAAAAAGTCCGTGCAAAGTCCGAGAGATGGCACCACCGGCGCGTATCGAGGTCATGTTTAGTTAGTAGCATCTCTTGAATGAACGCACACCAAGTTTCAGCCATATTGGTCTATTTCTTTGTGTTGGCATTCGTGTGAATCAAGGAAGTCGAGTGATTTTCAAGAAATGGACGAAAAAGAATTTCGTGTGGTGATTAAACATTACTTTATGAAAGGCAAAACGCCTTATGAGACTAAAGAGAAGCTTGATAAACATTATGGTGACTCTGCACCTTCGATTAGAATAGTTTATAAGTGGTTTCAAAATTTTCGGACTGGCCATATGGGCACAAGTGACGCTGAACGTTCTGGACGGCCTGTGGAGGTTACGAGTCCAGAAATCATTGACCAAATCCATGATATGGTGATGGATGACAGAAGAGTTAAGGTGCATGAGATTGCTAGTGCTGTAGGCATCTCGACTGAATGGGTACATAATATTTTGCATAAACATTTGGACATGAGAAAGCTATCCGCAAGATGGGTGCCGCGATTGCTCACGCTTGACCAAAAACGGAATCGTGTGTAGTGTTGCAAGGATGGTTTGCAGGTGTTGCAGAAGAATCCGCAGGACTTTAAGCGTCGTTTGGTCACTGTGGATGAAACATGGATACATTACTATACTCCTGAGACCAAACAACAATTTAAACAATGGGTTTACCAAGGGGGAATCTGCACCAAAAAAGGCGAAGACCGTTCCTTCGGCCGGAAAGGTTATGGCGACTGTCTTTTGGGATTCGCAAGGGATAATCCTCATCGACCATCTGGAAAAGGGTAAAACTATTACAGGTGAATATTATTCATCGTTATTGGACCGTTTTGAAAACCGAGCTGCAAGAAAAACGCCCGCGATTTGCCCACAAGAAAGTCCTTTTCCATCACGACAACGCACCAGCACACACTTCAGCAGTTGTGGTCGCAAAATTAATGGAAATAGGATTCCAACTCGTTTCACATCCCCCCTATTCTCCAGACTTGGCTCCCTCAGACTACTATTTGTTCCCCAATTTGAAGAAATGGCTGGCGGGACAAAGATTTTATTCAAACGAGAAGGTGATTGCAGACACTAATGGATATTTTGCAGACTTGGACAAATCCTATTATTCGGAAGGGATCAACAAACTAGAACATCGTTGGACGAAGTGTATAAGCCTAAAAGGCTGTCAACATGTCTATTTAATTTGGTACTAGAGAAAATAATCCGGGAGTCAGAAATAAAAACAAATGGAACGATATACCAACAAAGCTGCCAATGCTTAGCCTATGCGGATGATGTAGCAGTGATTGCAAAAGCAAAAGAGAACCTCAAAAAAGGGCGAAGTCGAAAAATAAAAAAGGTTTACCTCAAACACATAAGTAGTTTTTATTTTTGCACGGACTTTTCAAACCAGCCTCGTATACATTCATGGCTTAACTAAAATGTGCTTTAAATTCGCAACGTCTTTTGATGAAAGCTCACATTTGATTCTGTAAGGCCTTAAAAATAAAGAATAAAAAATGGAGAGATTTTAATGGTAGACAGAAAATACTTCAATTCTTACAGGATTGTGTTAAAAATATACCCTATCAGCAGGGAATATTTAAAAAAAAAGAGGAAACTACAGAATTACTAAAAATATCAAAAATTATTCCTAATTATAAGGGTGACGAGTATTGCCTTAACCACTTCAGAATTAATTCAGTGGTTGCCTCCATTTGTTGATATGGTAAACAAATTTTTGTATATAAATATTTTTAGTAGAATATATAACGAACGAAAGGAGTGGGAGAGGAGATTATAGGGGTTGCTTCGTATTTGATGACACTAAGCTTGTTTCTTCATTCACTATGGATGCTCGAACATCGGCTACTCATGCAAATATTCACATACAGCATAAAATTGTTTAACTAAATAAAGACCTGGAAGAAATTCTGTCTTAGGGTAACCGTAACCAAGTAGAATTTAACACTCCAAAACCCCGGGGGCCGTTTTTTTTTTTTTTTTTTTTTTTTTTTTCTTTTCAAAAAGTTAACGTTCTTGAACGTAACATAGTTATGTTAGGGCTTTCCATTTCTCTAGTATCGTCACTCAATTTACTGGGCGTTAATTTGGAAGCAAATATGTCTTGGCCTTAAAAAGTTGCAAGCATAGCAGAGAAAGCTTGTCAAAAGCTTGGAATATTATTTAGAACTAGAAAGCTTTACACTCCACAACAACTGCTAATTCAGTACAGGGTGAGTCCACGATAGAGTAAAATTCATTATCTCATTTGTTTTGGGGAATAACGAAAAAATGTTAAATACAATAGTTTTAGGGAATATTAAGGTGCACAGTTTAAAATTATTTTTGAGTATACAGGGTACTTCAAAAAAGTGTGGCCGATATAACATATGTTTTTTTAAATGGAACATCCTATTTTCTAATTTATTTTTAAATGCTGCGTAAAATTTTATAACTTATTTATTAATCATTTTATATACCTAAACCTAGTAGTTTTTCTAATATTTCAATTTTTTTAAAAAATACTAGTTTTCAGTTTTGTAAAAAATTACCAGTAGCGCCATTGTTTCTGAAGGTGAAATACTCATAATTGGTACAAGCGTTCTAAAGAGATAAAAAAAAAGATATATGTAAAGAAATTTGAGTTGGATGCTACAGAGTGTTTAAAATAAATTTATACATTTCGACTATTTTAAATTGAAAAATCTCAAATTTTTTAAATGACACACCCTGTATATTATTATTTTTTCTAATAGATTTTACAAGACCCTCCAACTTTTATTAAGTATGTCATATACTTATTTCTAATAGTTTTCGATTTATTTTGAATTTTTCAATTTTTACCCTTGTTTTTAATACACTTACGCTATTGTGAAAACATAAACAAAGAGTTAATAATAATTTTAATATAGTATGAGGTAATAAATGTTCAAAAATATGCCCGTCTACTTGAATACACATGTTTAGTCGTTTTACTATACTTTTCTTCACTTTCCTTAGCATAAAGGGCGCTATTGTCCTGTACGTATCCCTTATCCTATTTTCCATATCTACTAGTGTTGTAGGTTCACATAAACACGATCTTTAATGGAGCCCCACAAAAAGAAGTCTAAAGTCACATGATCGAGGGGGCCACTGAATGAATCCATCCCTACCGATCCATTTTTGTGGGTAACGATAGTTTAAAAAAATTCCCGAACTTCCCGGTGATCTTGTTGAATCCACATTTGTTCCCTTTCAAAGTTATCGATTTCTTCAAGAAGCTGGGGTAATTCGTTTTGCAAAAAATTTACACATCTAGGTCCATTAAGCGGTTCGCTGAAAAAATATGGACCAATAATTCGAAAATTTAATATTACTCACCATATATTAAGCGACAAATGGTTTAGGTTTTAAACTTCCCGGACCCAAAATGGATTAACTGTTGAATAATAATGCATGTTATAGCTGTTAACTGCTCCATTACTACGAAAAATAGCTTCATCAGAAAACTTAATTCTGGATAAAAAAATTTGGATCGGCCTCTATTGCTCCATTCATGGTGGTACAAAAGTTTTCTCGTCGTTCAAAATCACAGTCTTGAAGTTCTTGGTGTAGTTCCATATAAAAGAGATACTATTTGTATTTTCTCGTGGTGCGATTAGCCGTAAATTGCAATGTGATAAGACAGCTGCTGACCTGGGGATTATCTTCAACATAAAGTAAAATCTCCATTTCTTTTTCCTCATTGGTAGCATTCTGGTTTACTACTTTCCGTTTCGTGTACTCAACGCTACCACTACCATCAAACCGTTCCATTAAGCACTGAAAATATTTTCTGGATGACCGCTCCGTCAAGCCTTACTGCGAAAAGACAATTTTTTCCCGCCTCGCCCAGTATATCAACCATATCAATTAATTCATTCCTAGCTATTACCTTTATACGTCACTTCCTAAAACAAATTAAACTATTGGCTTAATAGACACGTTAAAACTTGAAAATGCCTACATTTTTGTTTTGTCTTGGCAACTATGATGTTATAATGTAAGTGTATTAAAAACAAGGGTAAAAATTGAAATATTCAAAATAAATCGAAAACTATTAGAAATAGGTATATGACATACTTAATAAAAGTTGGAGGATTTTGTAAAATCTATTAGAGTAATAATATACAGGGTGTGCCGTATAAAAAGTTTGAGATTTTTCAATTTAAAATAGAAATGTATAAATTATTTGGAACAACCTGTAGCATCTATCTCAAATTTCTTTACATATATATTTTTTTCATCTCTATAGAATGCTCGTACTAATTATAAGTATTCCACCCTCAGAAATAATGGCGCTACTCGCAATTTTTTACAAAAATGAAAACTAGTATTTTTTTTAAAAAATTGAAATATTAGAAAAACTACTAGGTCTACGTATATAACATTATTAATAAAAAAAGTTATAAAATTTTACGCAGAATTTAAAAATAAATTAGAAAATAGGGTGCTCCAAACATATCTCATATCGGCCACACTTTTTTGAAATACCCTGTATACTCAAAAATTAATTTTAAAGTGTGCACCTTAATATTTCCTAAAACTATTGGATTTAACATTTTTTCGTCATTCCCGAAACAAACGAAATAATGAACTTTACTCCATCGTTGACTCACCCTGTACAGAGCTCAAATTCTACCAAGGATGCAAGACTGCTCGCATGTTTGAGACTCTGCAGACAAACATACACTGCATTTGTTGGATTCTTTTCAGAAGAAAGCTGTTCTCCTGATTGGAGACCCAGAAGTGATCAAGAAACTTGATTCCTTGGAACACCGAAGAACGGTTTTCTACTTGAGTCTATTCTACAAGTCTTTTTATGGAAAGTGTTCGATGGATATAGCTCTCTTTAATTCGTCCTAAAGCGGTGCACGCTAGGAATACACGTCCCGTTAATACCTCACATCCGTATAAAGTTCAGCTTTTCACTCCTCGTACAATCCTTTTCAAGCAATAATTTATATGAAGATATGATAGTTTATTATTGTATAATTTCAATGGCATTTTGAGATATTTACACGTTTTTTTGGTTCATGTACTGGGCAAATTTTAAGGATATTATTTCTAGTAAAATACGAGGGTGGATTGAAAAATTCGCGGCCTCAACAAAAAATAATTATAATATATTTATTATAGTACCCTCAATAAGGTCAAACTTTCTTTGGTTGTCACAGTGTAAAATTTTGTTGCTGTAGAATTTGTGGCTTTTAGGTTAGAACGAGTTTAGTAAAACCAAGTGCAGCAATTTTGGAAAAATGGAAAAAATTGAACAACGTGCGGTCATCAAGTACCTGTTTAAAAAAGATTAACACAAAAGGAGATCCACGATGATATGAAAACAACACTAGGGGAATCTGCTCCGTCATATACCACTGTGAAAAAATGGGTTGCAGAATTTAAACGTGGACGAGAGAGCATCGAAGATGACCCTCGCTCCGGCCGGCTAACTACGTCTACGACTGAAAAAAACATCGGCAAAGTCTGTGATCTCATATTAAAAGACCATAAATTAACTATCAGGGAGATTGCAGATACTATAGGCATCTCATATAAACGAACACAAAAACATAATTGCTAACGAACTCCGCTTTCCGCTAGATGGATTCTTTCAGTTGAATAAAAAAACGAATTCGATTCACGATTCCTCGCGACTGTTTGGAGATGTTTGAGGCTGATCCTCAAAATTTTCTTAACAGGTTTGTGACAATAGACGAAACCTGGGTTCACCACTATACTCCAGAGTCAAAACAACAATCCAAGCAGTGAAAAAAATCTGGTGAACCGACCCCACAGAAAGCGAAGGCAATTCGGTCGGCTGGAAAAGTGATTGCGTCAGTTTTTTGGGATGCTAAAGGTATTATTATGATGGACTACCTTCCGAAAGGCAAAACAATAAACTCGACTTACTATTGCACCCTTTTGCGTCGTGTACGTCAAGAAATTAAAGAGAAACGCCCAGGATTACTGAGAGAAAAAGTTTTGTTCCATCAGGACAACGCTCTCGTTCACACGTCTGTTGAGTCTTTGGCTCAAATTCGTGATTGTGGTTTCGAATTGTTGCCCCACCCGGTTTATTCTCCTGATTTGGCACCTTCGGTCTTTCATCTGTTTGCAAATCTAAAAAAACACCTCGGTGGCCAGAAAAAGGTTGGTTCCTACATATGGTGTTACCTGTCCTTTTTGGGATTTACGGAGTAGAGGGATCTAAAAATTTAGTTATTTTTTCGTTACTTTCAAGTTTTATCAGGAAAAAGGTGAAAGAGTGGTCGAATAAAAATGGCTTCAACATGGAGATTATGTTAAAAAATAAATTTTTGTTTTTGTAAAAAAATATTGTTTATCTTGTTTTTCAATCCACCCTCACACAAGTTGAACTTACACAATTAGTGTCCCGTACGTTGATTGCTTTTAAAATAAAAAATTTTGTTACGGTGCGGTGGTATAAAATGATCGTGGAGAATATTCCAGAATTATTTCAAAATTTTTTGATCAGTAAATAATATAAAGAAAAGTGTGCACAAGTATTACATTATATATATATTTTTTACTCGTGTTTTCACAAGCTTTCATTTGACACCACACTCGATGACCTAGTAAAAAAAATTTTTTTTCACTTCCGATTTCACCCCCCCAAAACTAACCCCTTAAGTCAAAATTTAACTTTCAAAACTACACGGTTCTGATGAGGCCATCAATTCCTAAATTAGTACGAAATTTCAACTTTCTATGACAAATAGTTTCGGAGAAAATCGGGTGTGACAGACACCGAAGTCATCTTATAAGTGTTCGGTACGGAACACTAATAATTTTTCACTAAAGGATATCTTTTTAAACGACATTGCACAATTCAAGCAAAAATGAAAATATATACAAAGGACAGGTAATAAAAAAAAAAACTGTATTATATAAATAAAACCAATTTATTGATTATAGATCCATATTCTTAGGAATAAACACCACTTAATACATATAAATTATACTTATCAATATGTTCACCTAAGAGTATTGTCACAAATTTATACATGTAAATTTTCAGCAGTCACAAGGAACGATAGCAAAAAAAAAATTAGTTCCACATTTTCATTTACAATATATTTATCTGTTACTTGAGTAAGCAGAGTCTAGAAAGATATTTAGCAATTAAAAGCAACATTAGAAAACAAATTTCAACATAAAACATATATTATACAAGCTTGAGTTTACATTAGAAAGACTTTGTTTAATCAGAATTTTAGAAGAACAACTGGTACAGTTAGTAATATGATTCAAATTGCCACATTGTTTATATAGAGTAAAATTTGTTTTCCAACGAATTCGAGCATGTATTTTCTGTTGAATACGTTGTTATTTTGATGTAATAATAACACGAACGAGCCCATATAAAAAAAAAATTATTCTGACCAAGAGTTCGATATTCTTGTATGTACAGTCTGTCAAGTAAGAACGTGTCCGATCGTATTCTGGAAAAAATGTGTTTCCAGAACATTTTTTTACCATCAATATATTCTTTGATGTGCTAGCAACAGCGCAATTACCTTAGTAAACTGCATCTTCGAGACATGCTGTCGACGAGATTTTCTACATACTCGCGCGGAAATGATTTCCAAATTTTTCGAATCTCGAGAGACAACTGAGCTTTCTCTTTACGAGGGATCAAACTTTTCAATAGGGTTGGCGTCCGGCGATTGTGAAGGCCACTCTAGTATCTTATCGTTGGCACAAGCGAGAAACTTCGCGACGTGATTTTCTCCCAGCAAAGGTTTCTTCAACGTGCTTCGGAATTTGACATCATGAACACGAAGATGTTGTCGAATGGTCTCATGGGACATATTTAAACCCGATTTTCTTGACGCAGCGACAATTTCGGGTAACGTGAAAACAAAAAAAACATTCGTTTTTCGACTTTCGGAGTGACAGCCTCATTCTGGTAAGTCGTCGACATTTTTTTCGTCTCATTAAAATAATTTACCCACTTGTTCAAAAACGACACCGACGTTTTAATATATTTAGCGATGGCGGAATCTGCCATTTTAGGCCCATTTCGATGGGAACAAAGAACTACCTTGAACCGACGGGCAAATAAATGACTCATTTTAGATTTTACGTAATTTCGACAAAAGTTTGGAATTGACTGATATTTTTACTAAAATGCGTTGTACACAAAGGTTCCCTCTCATCTACCGAAAATGAATTATCGCGGACACGTTCTTTAACAGACTGTATTTTGTTACTCTGAAACTAATTTGATATCCAGTTACTCTATCGTCACCATCACCGAATATAACAACTGAAACTTTTTATTAAGCATACAAAACATACCAAATCGTCTCCACTAGTTTAATCAAAAATTGAAATTACAGTCACGTGGACATCTTTCAATAGTATTAAAGAATCATTTTCAGAAAGTTTTTAATGAATAATTATACTTCCATGGTCGTTTGAAAAAAATCAGCAGTTAGGGCTGGTCTATTACACAGACGGACCAAAAACTTTGAGCCGATTAGGCCCTGGCATATATGTAGGGAAGCCCAAATAGGGCTTTAGCATTTCACTAGGGACAAGTGCAAGAATATTTCAGGCAGAAATTCACGCAACACAAGCGTGGGTTCACGAGGATATTAGACAGAACTATCGCGACCAAGAAATATATATGCTCTCAGAGAGTCAAGCTGCTCTAGAAACTTTAGATGTCTATCAGACCAACTTCAAGATCACAATGTAGTGTAAACGTGACCTGTAGAATTGTTCTCCAGTAAAAGTCCTGAAACTCTGGGTTTCAGGACTTTTGGGAATAAAAGGTACTGAAAATGAGGACGAATTAGCAAGATTCGAAACTACAAAACTATACAGGGATTCAAAACCAGCGTTTGATATACCAAAACAGGTGGTAAAATTGACAATCAACAGATGATCATATCTGTAATCTCTAAATCGTTGTCGTCCTTTGTTTAACAAGGCCCAGACCAGACTGGTGGTGGGGATAATCAGCGGCCACTATCGTTTGAGGAAATATTTACAGTAAATGGGTATTCAGAATGATCTCACGACATAGAGCCTATGTGGTGAAGAGAAAAAACCTCTATGTATATCGTATATGAATGTGCGGCTTTAACTCGGGCATAAACTGTATAGAAATTTACATCGTGGCGATAAATTTCAACATGAAGGGCTTGGAAGGAAACTAATGAACGTTCTCTGTACCCAAGAGAGGAAACCACAATAAGCCGAGAGGGAGTACACAAGTAGGCACATTTCCCTACCCGCCTACAGCCAACCAACCAACCAATCGGAAAGAAAGAAAAAATTATATAATAAAAAAGAGAAAGAAGTGAAATTAAATGATATAGAAAATTCAAGAAAATTTTTACCTATGTGCACTTTACAACATTGTATATGCAATTAAATCGTTAAAACTAATTAATGCTAAAGCTTTGTGAGATTAGAAAATTAGAGAAACGTGAAGAAACAGCTTCGGTAACAGCAATTTTATATAATAATTAGTTTTGTATGAAATAATACTGAAAATACACATATGGTTGTAAAAGAAGATATTTTTCAACTGATAATATGTACATTGTTTAGGAACAACTTTGGTTTTCAAACATTGATCATAAAACGATAATATTGATATCGTTTTCTTTATTAGAAGTGACGTGTTTTGTGTGTGTGTATGTGTGTGTATATGGATGTGGCTCATTTCTTCCTATATACTACGGAGATATGAGACGAGATACATATTTCAGACGATTGTTAAAATATCAGTCCATAAAAAAAGAATATTCAAAAAATAAAAATTGCAATTCGACGACAAAAATAAGTTAAAATATATTAATAAAAAATGAAAAAAATATATTTTTGGCATTTTCAACGGTAATTTTGATTTATAATATTCAAGATCCTTAAATATATTGTAAACCAATTTTAATTCTTAAACATCTGTAAAGTTCAAAACTTGTTAGTTATTTGTAGTTTTATCTTATGCAAACTTGGCCTGAGTGTTCTGAAAAAGAATTACAGAAACGATACAAAATTTCGTGAGAACGCCTGGTGACACCAGATTATTTTAACATTTTTAATTGAGTAGAGCGTCATAAAAAAGCCTGTCAATTAAAACAGGTACAGGAAACATCTCTCTACAATTTGAAAAATATTAGGTGACGGAGTCAACTGGAAAAACAAATTAGGATGTATTAAATATCCATTTATTAATGCATAGGAGAAAAACTTGATCAAACCCATGATCTTTTTCTTTCATTCTTAAATTAAAACTGCCAAACTATGGTTTCAGAAGACTTAGTATTACCTTGCGAACTTCAATTAGTGCGCGAAACGCTTTCTAGATTGGCATTTAATTTAATTATAATATTATTAGGAAAGGCCCTGACAATCTTCATCAGCTAAGTCATTAGTTTTTCTCCTATGTAACAGATTAGATAAAAATATACAAAGATAATTTAGTATAACCCTTAGAAAAAAACAAAAAATTATTTTATGTCTCGCTATAGTTTTGAGCGATAAAGCCAGTGGCGTTGTTTACAATTTTTGGGAGATCGGTCAACAGAATTTTTTAAAGGATCAATCGGTCTGTGTCTGTGAGAAGGCTGGCATTACAGGCTAATATTTTGATCATGGTTAATTTTAGCCTTATAAAAAAATAGAACTTTTAGAAAAATCAGAAATATACAACACAACAGAACATCAAAAATATAGACAGAATATCAGAAATATAAGCATGCTTTAGAACATCAGAAATATAAACAGAAATATAAACTGGGTGTTGTATATTTATTTGTAGCCCACGCTCAGTGAGTTTTAAGCATCGGTTGAAACAGTATATAAAATATTTAGAAGAGTCGACGAATCGGGTTGAAACATATAGCAGAGACTCTAAAGCATTTTATGCGAATGTGTTTTTAATATTGCCCATTCTGATTTGGGTATGAGAAACTCAGATAAATGAATTCCTAAATGTCTGAACGCCGACCAAAAACCAACATGAGTCATAACATCCAAGTGGCCGAATGGAAGATAAATTATTTATCTTTTTGGATCTAATGGTAACTATGGAAGAAACGTATGTCCATCATTATAATCGAAAGGTTAAGAAACAATTGAGGGAGTGGACTATGCTGATCCCCACTCCAGAAATTTCACTTACAGGAATCAGCAGGAAAAGCTGCTTTCGTTTTTTGGATGGATTATACTTCATTATGAACTAAACTTTACCAAAAAATTGTGGAAAAACACTAAGGAAAGGTGTCTAAAGGAGTGCTGTTCTTGCAATATAATACGCCTGTTCACAAGTTTCGGACTGATCATCCCCATATTCTCCTGACTTAGCTCCCTGGGACTATTATTATTTACAAAACTGAAAAAAAAACCTTAGAAACGACACAAATTTCACTTAAATTAGGTATTAATAAATAGTCTCTTAGAGTGATTTGTAATCAAAGACAAAGAATTTTTTTTGAAAGGTCTAGAGTTACTGTATAATCGTTACATTAAGTATATAATATTGAAAGGAGATTAAGTTGAACAAATAATTTCTGTTTTTGAGATTCCCTTGTTTTATCTTTGCTGGGTAGAACCTTATTAATACCCCTCGAATTAGATATTATTTTTGCCAAAATTAACAATGAATTTGAAAAAAAAAAAATCAAGTAAGAAATTCTTAGTTTATAGAAGAAATATTATCACTTAGATTTTTCGTATAAAATTTACAGCCTTAGCAATCATTTTTTTTTATCAGTATATAGGTCAAATCTTCTTCTTCTAGTTATCGATAAATAACACCACTTGGTAAAACAAATGTTTCCATTTATCTTTATTGGAATAACCTGTAACTTTCAAAATCTAACATTATCAATTTACGGCTTAACCATTTCTAACAATTATTAAGATGATCGACGCTCTTAATATTAGGTCCGATTGTTATGTCAAAGACTGTTATACTGTATAAGTTTGTTCTTTATTATCTCCTTATAAATATTCCTAAAGGCGCCAAGTGCAGATGGTAATGTGCTTTATATTTTTATCTGTGTTTGATTATAATATTTACTAAATACTAAGTCATTTCACCAAATATAGTCCCCATAAGAATTATTTTTGATTTAAAAAAAAAAAAGATAAATTCATATTAAAAATATATTTAGTAAAATATACTTAGAGTAAATTTTCAAAATTTCCATCGTTTCTTTAAATAGCTTTTACAATCACAACTTATTTTCAATTAATAATAATTATAATAAATAAATAATTAAATTTCCTGTCTATTTCAGATTTCAATCCGATTTTATGGTGAAAAAAATAATGTTCATTCCTCATGAGTGTTTTATTAAATTTAAAAATAAATTATTCTATATAACCGATAAACGTGGCCCGATGTTATATTAACACCTGAAAAAAAACGGCATAAAAAAATGACTTATTCATTCTCGACTTATACATAAATGCGCAGAGGCAAATACACATATATGTGAGTTATATATTTATTTATTTTAGCGAGCAATATAACCTTTCAAAAAATGCTTCAACTTTGCAAATTAATGTATGTGAAGATTATTTTTTATTCAGTGAATGATAAAATTTTAATTTGGACCCAACTCAAGATTGCAAATAACCAAAACATTTTTTTATAGATTAATTAAGAAGTCCTTATAGTTAAAAATAAGTCACTGCTAAACTATCTTAACGCTTGATATTATTTTTCAAATGAAGTTTTTGATTTCACTTGTTATTATTAATTTAAGTCTTTACAAACGTAGATTTCACATTTTGGAAATAAGTTATAACTAGAGACCGGATTCCGTAAATCATCCGCATAAAATGTCTATAAAGCGAAAAATATTATCAAGAGCATCCAACATTATTGAATAGTTAAATTAATGAAAAAAAAAAAAAAAATTAAGGACTTATGGTACGTTATTAATTTTACGAAACGATAATACTATGGATTTTTTTTATCTATCAGCCAGTTTGCTGCTCAAAATCTGACTTTCACGATTATTAATGCTAAATCACCGAACGACATTAAAAAACAACTTTTTAAATGTTTGTCAGAAAATCCGGTCCCTAATTATAGCCTAACTTTAGAGAAATAATGAGTTTCATAATATACACCGTTGTTAATTATTTTTATTAAGCAAAAGATATGGCATTATTTCTGTTATATTATGTATTAAGCAATGAATTAGTTTTATGTTAAGTTTTTCAGAAATCTTTACCACTGATCACTAACCGTTTTATATTTCTCAAGTAGATTTAGCTTTATACAATGGACAAACTTCAGTCCTTCTCTGTGCACATCTCACCACGCTATTCATCCGTACTGTAGAAATCTGAAAAAGAAAAAAATTATACATGAGAACAAAATGAAATCTTAAAATTTGTAACACAATCTTTGATTTTTTCCACCCCTATTTTGATTTATTACTTTCTGAGGTCCCTTTATATATTACATACAGAAGATATTTCCGACTACAAAATGAATATTTTTTACTAATATAGCCTATATATTATTTTCGACACACTATATATATATATATATATATATATATATATATATATATATATATATATATATATATATATATATTTTATATATATATATATATATATATATATATATATATATATATATATATATATATATATATATATATATATTTATATATATATATATATATATATATATATATATAATATATATATATATATATATATATATATATATATATTATATATATATATATATATATATATATATATATATATATATATTTATATATATATATATATATATATATATATATATATTTATATATATATATATATATATATATATATATATATATATATATATATATATATATATTTATATATATATATATATATATATATATATTATATATATATATATATATATATGTATATATATATATATATATATATATATATATATATATATATATGTACATATATATGTATATATAGATATATATATATATATATATATATATATATATATATATATATATGTATATATGTATATATGTATATATATATATATATATATATATATAAATACATATATATATATATATATATATATATATATATATATATATATATATATTACTAATCACTTGATGTTTCTATTATTGGGTATTTAGGTTCGATAATGAAATGACTTGGGTCTTTAGAGCCGATAGCAGACACCTTATTCCCTAGGCTATGGCCGCTTATATATATATATATATATATATATATATATATATATATATATATATATATATATGATTTCTATATAATTAACGTGCTCGTACTAGCTCGACCCATGCTAGTCGCATACTGCGTGGTAGTCAGCGCGAGAATTCATACGTTACTCATAGTTTAAAGGTAATATCGTCATGTCTAGTGAATAACTCCACTATTGCCTATTTTAGAACTTAAGCACCCAATTATATTTGGATCGTTTGTTTTGGAAGATATCGTCAATTTGATTAGAGAATGTAGAATTTCAATTTTAATAACTACACATTGTTTCAAATCTTCTAAAAAGAAACGCTTCTTTAACTAAAAAAGTGTACTGTTTAATGTTTTTAAGTATTTTTTTTTTATTGGAGAAAGCTAATATTATTATTGCGTCGTAAGTTTACCCCTTCGTATAAGAATCACCAATAATAGACGACTCCATAAAATTATATGTATATATATATATATATATATATATATATATATATATATATATATATATATATATATATATATATGTATATATCGCCTCGATCTATTTTTTTTTATTGCCTTCAAAAACGTAACATTATAAAACAAAAACTTTCATCTGTTTTTCCTTTAAATGAAATTAAATTAAATGTTTTGTTTGTTATAAACATTTTACATAATGAGAAGCAGGCTTAAAGCAAATTACTTTGTCAAAATAGTCTAAGTTTTATTCATAATTATGACATAAATGAAATTGCTTTATGTGTGGTAAATATTTATATGAAAATATTTGTTTTTAACTTCCTTTCTTTAATAGAATATAAAAATATTGTCGCGGAAACAATTTTCTTTTTTAAATTAGCTTAGTAGTAGACAATTATACGCCTCTAAAATCAGCAAGAAATATTACATTACTCATGGTACATACAAAAAAATCGGTGCTCCAGATATATCTTTATCATAAAATTATTTTTACTTCCTTGGCAAACGGAAGTATTGTATGTACGAAAAATTGTCCTTCGAATTTTTGCTTTACGATTTAGGAACTCTAGATGATGAAAGACTTCGTTTTCAATTTCTGTTATTCTCTCTGAATGTCGATTTATCTGTCTTTGGTCACGATAATTCCTTAACAAAAGATATCGATTTCGAATTTGTTACATATATATTATTTACAATATAAAGAGAGCCTTGCAGAGAAATGGATAGCCGATAAATTTTCCAGCCTTCTATTGATATTAAAAGAATTATTTCTGATTCTTACTTAAAAAAAATATACAAATGGGAAGCTTAGTCATCTACTGTCATACATACAAGGTAGGAAAGAGGGTGAGGGAAAATATATTATATTTTTTTATTATTTTTAAGGATTATTGAAGTCATGGTATCCAAAAATTATGTTATTCCTTGATTATAGAGATAAAATATAGAAACGGGTTATAATTACGGGAGTGCAATAGTAACAAAATTAAATTATTAAAGAAAATTTATTTTTTTCATTATTATATGTAAAATTGCTTTCACTTTTAAAATCAGTTATATTTCAGCTGCTTCATTTAAGTCGCAAAACTGAATATATGAAATTTAGATTTCTAAATATGAAATTTATTGTGATGAAATATGATACTGACTTTTTAATAAATATTACCTTTATATCATTATAGATATTAACATTATTTGCAAGGCAGTATTATTAGGTTTGTTTTTCCATAACGAACGAAAGAAATACTACTGATAGTCACAGCATAATAGAACTATTAGGAAAAGTATTCCTTTCATTCTTGCAAGGGCCTTTAAATTTGGATAACTTTGATAATCAATTATACTGTCTAAATCTATTTCAGATATTAATTATGCAATTTATTTGCAGGTGTATTTTAACATATTCTACATTCATTATTACAGTCACTGTTTGCAGATATTTTCATGGCCATAATAATGCGGAATACGAACCACTTTTTTTTAAATTTCACGCCGGCGTATGACGAACATCTTTTTTAATAAAATTATGAATTGAAGAACTGCCACCAGGAAAACGAAGCAACTGCTGGGAAAATTATATCCGATTATAAATCGCTCCAGTAAGTTGCTACCAGGAACGAAGTTATTAATCTACAACACCGACGTCAAGGCAGGCCTCATCTACGCCTGCCCCACTTGGTGCCAGCTCTCCAAGACAAGGGGAGCTCAACTTCAGGTAGTGCAGAAGGAGGCCCTAAGGATGATCACGGGAGCCCCATGGTTCATGAGGAACCGGCAAATATACAGAGACCTCGGTGTGCCTACATTAAAGGCACACATGAGGAAAGTCCAGCTGAAGTTTTTGGAGAAGGCGTCCCAGTACCCCAACCCATGCATCAGGGACGCCTTCTGACTTCCGCCACATGCCCGCCGCCAATTCCCTAGACCGTCCGACAATCTCTCAGATGAAGACGATGACCCCCTCACCCACCGTGACAGAAGATTGTTAATCTAGATTAAGTTATAGTAAGTCCTAGTTTAAGTTAATACTAAATCCTAAGTTAAGTTAGCGTAAATCTTAGGCTAAGGTAGTTTAAGTCTTAGAATTAGAAAATCAGGTATCAACAAACACATCTCCTAGGTTAAGTTAGTATAGGACCACTAGTATAAGAGCTTAGGTTAAGGTAGTATAAGCAAACATTCATATTTAAGTTTCCTTTGTACATTCATTAATGTAAGTAAAAGGCGTAGCCTTACTTTTAAAGACAATAAAGGCAAACAGGATTGAAGAATTATGTTACGTAGACTATTTACTGAAATGGCGACTTCTCCAACATCTCACTAGAAGAAGTAATAATTTCATGTGAGCCTAATTTATTGGTACATCTTCTGTCAAACTCTACTATATATATATTGTTTTGTATTTTTTCCCACAGATGAAGATCGAAATACTATTGACAGTCAAAGCATAATTAAATAACAGAAGATAATATTTTTCTTTTATTATTGCATCTACAATTGTCTTTAAATTTAGACCACTTTCAATAGGTCCTGGATATTTTAGTTTTCAAAAATGGAATTTATTGACAAGCAAGCATAAAATGTTATCCCAAAAAAAAAAAACATTTGGTGCACTTAATTTTAACTAACTAATAAAATTTTTAACATTCAATTAAATGATTGGTAAACCATTGTAATCAATAACCCTGTAAAAGTTGTTAATTTTTACAATATATTATCTAGTCCCTAACATATTTCAATTTTTAATTATTGGATTTACTTATAGACCTCTCACAATTTACTATTACAATAACTTACTGATATGAGAATATACTGCAGCACAATATTTTAGTGTATGATTAGCCATTCTCCAAATAAAAATGATCGTTTGTTGCATAATGAAAATCATTTGTTGCTTAATTCAATATCTAGCAAAAGAAGTCTGACTTTTAATACTAGCAGCAAAATGAAATTATGACAAAAATGTACTTTCTCCATTATTGAATATGCAATTGCCTCTAAATTTCGGTCACTTTTAAATTCAATTATACCATCTACATCCAACAGATTTTAGTTTTCAATTACGGAATTTATTTACGGGTCTCTTGGCATGGTTTCGATTTATTATTACAATATCTGCATGAGGATCCAATCGGAATAACAAAACCGAATTTAAATGTATTAATGATGTTTAATAATTACCCATTTAACCAAATTAAATTGCATTTGGTGTGGATTTATCGATAACTCTCTGAATAGAAAAAAAAACACTTAAGTGAACTTTGAAATTTTATACTATATTAAAAAAAAATGGCATTTATTCCTATATGATAGATTTAAAAATATAAAAAGACACAAGTATGTTATTCAATGAACAGTAATAGTGGGTAGTTATAGGGTTATGATTACGTGATAAATAAATGAATAAATAAAAATCAACCTACCAGCTAACTTGTTTTTTTTAATGAAATAGCACATACATTGTACTACAGGGGCGCTGTAAATTGTCCTCAATGGAAAACACTGTCCTGGACAAATTACTCCAAAGGGATGATGTTCTCCATATAAAAGACTGCTTGAAACGGGTTGTACGAGAAGTGAAAAACTGAACCTAGTACAGATGTGAGGTATAAGTTAGCCGTGTATTCCTAGCATGTACAGGTCTGAAACGAATTAGGCTGGCAACATCCCTCGAACACTTTACTTGAAAATAATTGTGGAACAAACTCAAGTCGCCAACCGTTCTTCGATATTTCAAGGAATCAAGGTTGCTAGTGAGTTCTAGGCCGTCGATCAGGCGAATAGCTCTCTCCTAAATAGAATTTAAGCAGTGTATGTTTGAGAGCAGAGCCTCAAACATGGATGCAATAATCCATCGTCGGTCGAATTTGAGCTTTGAACAGCATTAACAATTGTTACGGAGTGTAAAGCTTTCTAGTTCGATGTAATATTCCCAGCTTTTGAAAAGACATGTTTGCTCCCAAATTAACGCCCAACAGATTGGGTGACGATGTTAGAGGAATGAAGAGCATATCAGGTTCAGCAACTTTAGCTTTTTAGAAAAAAAAAACTGCCGCCTATGTTTTTGTGGCATTAAATTGTACTTGATTCCTGTCACCCCAAGATAGAATATAGTCCAAATCTTTGCTAAGTTGAACGACGTCCTGCATCTGCAAAGATGTAGATTAGATTTCTGGTCCTTTCTAACAGATCGTTAATGTAAATAGCACAGGAGGCAGCATGAGCCTTGGGGGCATTAGAAAGAAAACTGTCTACTGCAACTCTTCAAGAATGCTCTTTGAGGAAACACGAGAGCCATAAGTAAAACTTTTCAGACATACCATAAGAGCGTAGCTTAGCCAACAATCCGTCATGCCAAACACGGTCGAATACTCTGGATATATCAAGTGCAACTGCTAGAAATTCTCCAAACTGTTCAATTGCTGTTGCAACTGCTAGAAATTCTCCAAACTGTTCAATTGCAACAGTGTAGTGTGTAGATATTCTCGGGTGGCGAAATATATTTTTTTGTGGGTCTTGGAGTACATTCGTTGATCAGTGTTGTTTCGACGAAAAATTCGCAGATATTTCTAATCTTTGACTGTAAATTGAAAGCTTGTGAGTTATTTATGTTACTTACATGCTGTCGGGACAGAACGTTATAGAGCTAATTGATAAAGCTGTTCTCTCTAGGCTAACGTGGATAGTCTTGGCTTTGATTAGTAGGATATTGGTGCTGATGAGTCGATGTCGCTTATGTATTGTGAACATTTTCTTGTGTTAACAGTTCGACTATTAAAATTGACTCTATCGCCTCTGTTGAAACAGAGATGATGTAATATATCTGTTATGAAAGCTAAATTAATGTGAGCTTTGCAGATAGATTTCTATTAGTTTGTCTTATACAGACACCAATGCAACTGTCCTATAGAATGCGAAATTCTTCCTAGTTTTCTCGCTTTCTACTGTCTTTTAAATTTTCAAACGAAAATTTCGCTGTTCCATGTGGTTTATAGGATATATTGTGTTTCCGTAGAAATCGCCAGGCACGGTCTGTTGGTTCTTTTAAGACAGGAAAGTGTGATGACAGGTTTGTTATTAGATAGTTTCTGAGGTTCTGATTGTGTGCTATCTTATAGTACGTTTTTTTTTTCATTGTCTGTGCGCGGCATTCTTTTATTTGAATGTTTTTTAACGCTCAGTTCTTTTTTGTCTGTTAGTATTATCGGTTAGGTAGAAAGATCTTTCGGCCAGGCAGTTGGTTCCTATTGTGATATGAATTGGAATACCTATTCTTATTATTGTGTGTTTGTTTTCTGCATATCCTTTAGATATCCTTCTACTGTCTTCTACACAAGGATGTCTACAAGGGGCTGTTGGTTGTTTCTTCTACTCCAATGTGAATTGAATTTTCTATTATAAAGAGTTACCAACGACGTCCCGAACCCAAAATTGTGGCTTTAAGGTAGCTTAGTAATAGGTCATGGTTGGCTATGGCTGGTGCTAGAGATGAGGCAGTTACAGAGACTCCTATTTGCATATATATTTAGTTTTAAAACACGAATTAAGCATTTTTTTTTTTTAAATTAAATTGCTTTTAAAATTCATGTGGCGTATGATTAATTCTTAGTTAGCAATTTTTCACAAAAATTTTCATTTTTAGGAATTTTCAGGACAGTTAACTGAACTTAAACTAAAGTATAAAATAAGAGATAAAGCAGATATCCAGAATTTGTCACTTTCTGTTAAACTAGAAGTTTAAATAGAGGATCGAAGAGAGACGAAAGATAGAAATATGCAAATTACTTTGTTTTGAATTGTGTCGTTTAGAAATTATGACATGTCAAAACCTAAAAAATGTTAATTTTTAGCAGCGACTATCTCGAAAGTTTCTGGATGCAACTATAAAGTAACACAAAAAAAATTTCGATCCAGCCGGCAGCCCTTGAAGAAATATTTTTTTCTTACATTTATTACAGGGGCAACCAACACAAATTTAAACACTGAAGAATGTGTTAAAACAAATATCTTGCAAAATCTACTTCAAACGAAACTAAAACTTCATTAATAAAATAAACTAAAATTGAAAAGGACACTAGCTAAAACTTTATTTCTTGGATATAGTTTGAAATTACTCAAAAAAGTTGTTCGAAAACTAAAACTTGCTCCAGAATAATTTTATTGTCCCAGATAGGAAGAACTAAAAGTTTTCCGTACGTTGAGTTTCAAAAAAGTTTGGTGAGTATAATTTTTATTATGTAAGCTACTTCCATAAAACTTTATTATCTTTTGAAATGACGTTTAATTTCGTTCTTTTATTTTAATCGCCTGCGACAGACCATATATGTATATATATATATATATATATATATATATATATATATATATATATATATATATATATGTATATATATATATATATATATATATATATTATATATATAGTGTCGTGGCAAATTCCTTCCATTAGAACTGAAAGGCAAAAGGCCAAAGTCTCTGTGCTACTACGGAAACAACGAAACGCACTAGCAGAGAGACACCAAGATGGGCCTACCCTAGTACACAACCTGTCAGACAAATTGCTCACTCCAGCAGCTGAAAAACCACTAGCCAAGGGTTTCAACTTCGCTATTGCTTCATCACGCATCCCAGTTGAGAACATAATCTGTGGAGTTGAGAAGGCAATCACCGAACTGAATGCAGTCACTGCGGAAATTCTTCGTCAAGAAACAACTAGCATTCTACGCAGATCCAAGCCGCCCAAGAAAAACATATCCGGTGAAGAACTCCGAGCCTTGCGCGATTTGCGCAACGACCGATCAATTATCTTCTTACCAGACGGCAAGGGCAATGCCACCGTGGTTCTCAACTCTGACGACTACCACCAAAAGATGCTCAAACTTTTAAATGATCCTTCGTTTAAAGCTATAACAAGTGATCCGACAACATACCTAGAGAAAACCACTAAATCCGCAAACAAGGCCTCTTATCCCTAGAGAGAAATCATCAAGATGCCGAAAAATGTATGGATTACCGAAAGACCACAAACAAGGAGCACCCTTAAGACGAATAGTCAGCTCGTTTTGTTCTCTAACCCAAGCTTTAGCTAAACACCTAGCCATGACTGCAACTTCATGTGGAAAAAGCCGCATCTTACCTGAAAAATTCCCAACATTTTATTCAAATCATAAAGAACATGCAGCTAGAGAAAAATGATTTACTTGTCAGTTTTGATATCTTATCCCTTTTCACACAAGTACCAGTTACCGAAGCATTGTCTATCATAGAGACGAAATACAACCTGCCCGATCACGTCATCAGTCCATCAAAACACTGCCTCGCTAATACATACTTCGTCTATTCACGCCAAAGATACAAACAAATAAGGTGCCCCGATGGGCTCTCCATTGTCACCAGCACTAGCTAATCTACACATGGAGCATTTCGCATTTCGAAACACTAGCTCTAGAAACTGCTCCACATAAACCGAAAACATGGCTACGTTACGTAGATGACACATTTGTGGTATGGCAGCGCGGTGAAGACAACTTAAATAAGTTCCTGGAGCACTTTAACAATATACATCCAAACATTAAATTTACAATGGAGAGAGAAGAAGCAGAACGACTACCATTCCTAGATGTCTTACCTCAAAGAAAATTAGATGGTTCTTTGTCTCATTCAATGTATAGAAAACCGACACATACAAACAGATACTTAAATGCTAGCTCACATCACCACCCAGCCCAACTCTTCTCCGTTGCCAAATCCTTAGCTCACCGATCGTAAACCCTAACAGACAAGGAACATTTGCAACAAGAAACCAAGCTTTTTCAGAACGTTTTACTTTCAAATGGATATAATTAAAACACGATCCGGCGGGCTCTAAATAAACAACACAAACCAGAAAGAAAGACGTATACTGCAAAAGTATTTCTCCCATATATAAAAGGCATCACAGACAAAATAGGAAGATTTCTAGGAAAACACCGATTTGAGAACATTTACACAACGAATCAAAAAATTAAAGATATTTTACCAACACCAAAAGACATTATAGCCTTAGAAGACCAAGGTGTATATGAAATCCCGTGTCAAGACTATGGCCTTTCATACATAGGCCAAATAAACAGGAAAATCAGCGTCAGAAGAGATGAGCACAAAAAAACGCCGTAAAACAAAAATCCACCACCTCTTCCCTAGCACAACATGCACCCAATACCGGCCACAAAATCGATTTTGACAAAACCAGAACCCTACAAAAAGTGATAACCAATCCATTAGGGTAATCAAAGAACCCATAGAAATAGAAGAGAGACTTAAATAATCGAGATGATAGCCAACGTTTACCAAAGTCTTGGGAACATATTCTATCTCAATACCAAGTCAAACCAAGAAAAACAATAATTCAACCATATGTTACTTCACCAACACAAACATTACAAAGAACCACAGGACCGATAACGCGCAGTCAAAGCCGAGCCTCTATTGGCCGGAATCGTTTGACCAATAGAGCCACGCCCCCAGCACATAAAACCGAGGCCCTCAGAGCCAGTCTCGATATTCAACGCCAAGACACTAACCAGTGATCAATGCTTTGAAAAAGGTGAATGAGATTGCATCGAAACATCAGCGAAACCGTCCATCAAGGGCCTGTAAGCTAACACGGGATACCCGAAAAACCACTACTACATTTCACACCCGTGAGAACATTGGTCAAAACATATATATATATATATATATATATATATATATATATATATATATATATATATATATATATATATATATATATATATATATATATATATATATATCTATAATATATATAAAATGCAACGTCTCTCTGTCTGTCTGTCTGTCTGTCCGTTAGTGTGCCTATCACTGAAAAACCACTTATCCGCTTTACGTACTTTTTTTTTTAAAACATACATATGTTCTCTGGCCTGGTTATAGGCTATATTTTATTACGATAGGTAGCATAAGGAATGAGCAGTGACGTGAATGATGTCGGAAATAAGTTTGCCGCTAGCGCGTGCCTTTGCAATACACAGCCTAAACCATTAAATATGGAACAATATTATGTAGCAAAGAATATCTGTAATGTATAATCTATAATATATATAAAATGCAATGTCTCTCTGTCTGTCTGTCTGTCCATTAGTGCGTTTATCACGCGGGAATCACTTATCCGATTTACCTGACTTTTTTTAAATTCATGCATATATTCTTTGGCCAAGTTATATAATAATAATCTATATCTATAATATATATAAAATGCAATGTTTGTCTGTCTGTCCGTTAATGCGCTTATCCCTCGATAACCACTTATCCGATTTACGTGATTTTTTAAATTCATACATATGTTCTCTGACCAGGTTATAGGTATATATTTTATTACATCTATAATATATATACAATGCAACGTATTCTGTCTGTCTGTCTGTCCGTTAGTGCGCTTATCACTGGAGAACCACTTATCCGATTTTCGTACTTTTTTTTTTAAAACATACTTATGTTCTCCGGCCAGGTTATAGGCTATATTTTATTACGATAGGTAGCATAAGGAATGAACAGTGACAATAATAGTAAATGAAGTCGGACAAAGTTTGCCGCTAGCGCGTTCTCTTGCAATACACAGTCCAAACCATTAAATATGGAACAATATTATGTAGCAGAGAATCCGTCCGTTAGTGTGCTTATCACTGGAGAACTACTTATCCGATTTACGTGCTTTTTTTTTAAACATACGTATGTTCTCTGGCCAGGTTATAGGATATATTTCATTAGGTGACATAAGAAATAAGCAGTGACGATAATAGTGAATTAAGTCGGAGAAAAGTTTACCGCTAGTGCGTTCTCTTGCAATACACTCCCTAAAGCATTAAATATGGAACAATATCATGTAGCAAAGAATACAATATATATAAAATGCAACGTCTCTCTGTCTGTCTGTTTGTCCGTTAGTGCGCTTATCACTCGAGAACCACTTATCCGATTTACGTGTTTTTATAAATTTATACATATGTTCTATATAATTCGATATAAGCCTAGATAATGGGAGATAAGGTGAGATAATGGGAGATAAGGAGAAATAATGGGAGATAAGTCGAGATAAGTCTCGATAATGGGAGATAAGTATAAATAATGGGAGATAAGGAGAGATAATGGGAGATAAGCAGAGATAAGTCTAGATAATGGGAGTTATGGTGAGATAATGGAAGATAAGGAGAAATAATGGGAGATAAGGAGAAATAATGGGAGATAAGCCTAGATAATGGGAAATAAGGTGAGATAATGGGAGATAAGGAGAAATAATGGAAGATAAGGAGAAATAATGGGAGATAAGTCGAGATAAGCCTAGATAATGGGAAATAAGGTGAGATAATGGGAGATAAGGAGAAATAATGGGAGATAAGGAGAAATAATGGGAGATGAGCAGAGATAAGCCTAGATAATGGAAATTATGTAGAGATAATGGGAAACAGGGAGAAATATTGGGAGATAAGGAGAAATAATGGGAGATATTTTATTACGTTTGATAACATAAGAAATAAGCAGTGACGATAGTAGTGAATCAAGTCCACGCGAGCGGAGCCGCGGTCCCGGCTAGTATATATATATATATATATATATATATATATATATATATATATATATATATATATATATATATATATATATATCACTATCAAATATGTTGCTGATAATGTTGACATATCATTTATAATTTTTTTCTGATTTTTTGTGCATGAGACGTGTGGTAAAAAAATTTGTTTCGTACCATATCGTTTTCGACCAAAAGCAGTGCCGAATGTATATTGCTCATGTGTTGCTGAATAAAGTTAACGATGATTCAAAATTGCTTAAACAGGTCATAACTGGTGATAAAACATTGGTATATGGATATGACGTCCAAACTAGAGCCCAATCGTCTCAATGGAAGTTTCCTGAAGAGCCAAGACCGAAAAAAGCTCGTCAAGTTCCATCGAATATGAAGGTTCCACTTACTGTTTTCTTAGATCTTAAAGCCATAGTGTACTATAAATTCTTGCCACTAAGTCGTACCATCAATAAAGAGTACCACCTGGAAGTTCTGCGTCGCGTGAGGCAATCTGAAAAAATGCCCGGATTTGTTGCCAAACAACTCATTTTAATTGGACCCGCTTACACTTCACTGCTTGCTCGTAGATTTTTGGCCAAAAACAACATCGTTAGGATGTGTCAGCTTCCATATTAATCAGACATGGCCCCCTGTAACTTCTTCCTATTCCCGTTGATGAAAAAAGAATGAAACGACGACGTTTTGCCAACATTAAAGAGATAAAGACAGAACCGCTGAAGAAGCTAACCGCCATATCGAAAGTTCCAGAAGTGCTTGGAAAATTGGAAAAAGCGCTGACCCAAATGTATTGTATCTGGTGGGGACTACTTTAAAGGGGACAAAATTAATATAGACGAATAAAAAAAAAGTTTTTGAGAAAAACGAAAATTCCTCGTATTTTTTTCAAATCTTGTATATATATGAAACTGTAATATATCTAATGACAAAAATCATATTAACTCATTTTTATTTAAGAAGATAATTAATAAGCTATTTTCAATTTATATGGTAAATTATTTCCATTTATTCCATACGCAAATGATTTTAAATGATATCCTACAAGAATAAAATCCCTATTTTACGTATTTTATTTGAAATTCAATTTAGTTGTTTAGACAGCCTACAACATAATTTCAGATGCCTCGATAGATTTTGTTATATAAATTGCATTTTTACGTGTCGGCATGCTATTCATTCGTATTGTATTTGGAGAATTCGAAAGCAAACAGTGACTTTTTGTGCATTTATTCACGAAACAATACATTATTTCTTTTTGTAGCTACTAATTAATATTATTAATATAATAAATTTTAAAAAAAAATATAGGTGATGGTCGCCTCTCTTGGGAAAGCAATGGCAAACCTTCCGTAGCAACGTGCCTAGTAAAGCCCTCTCACTTTGGCCGTTCGGAACAGGCTTTAAACTGTAGGTCCCCTTTGTCTGGAGAAGACTTAAAAAGTACCAATCACAGGCAAAGGCGAGAAGGTCACCTACGTCCGTATCGGATACGGCACCTCAGGAAGACGAATTAACATTAATTTTAACCAGGGGGAGCGATTCTTGGAAATAAGTGTCTTAAATTAAAATAAGAACCATTCCAGGTGCTTTTCTAAGCAAGCAAAAAAATTACTGGACACTACTCCGTGATTATTTTTGTGTTTTTCAGGTTAGTTTCGTTTTGAATTTGATGCACAAGAAAACACTATCGGGCTATGTGGTTACCAACTCAAGGAAATCAATTTGATTAACTGACAAAATTGAGTTTCTCATTAGTATCTGTTACCGTTTATTCCTGCCCCAGCTGTATCTAGTAGAGGTGTAAATACAAATATTTACATATAATGCATATCGAGCTTCATTTGTATTACTTTGTAGTGGCGATCGTCGCTTCGGCACACGAGTCACCGTTTATCTATCGATCGGTAGACTCTCGGACGGTTATCCATCCTCGGGAGCCACTCTTTAGATTCGCGTAGTAAAGGGCCTACCCAAGCCTTGGTTAACTTGTTACAGTGGAGAAACAATAACCTCGGAGGTCATTGCGCATGTCAGGTACTATCTGATGGTGGATGGTGATGGCTGGATACGCCCTGAAAAGCAGAAGGGACGCGGAAAAGAAATAAAACAAGCGATTTAACAAAATTACAACTAAATCCAGATAAGGGATGAAGATGGAGGCAGTATATGTGTATGTGAAAGAATGTGGCACGATATCGAACAAAGTTCCTACGGTAACGTCATCGGAGCGGTGGCAAACGGTCCCATTGATCACGACGGATGCATACACTGGTCGATGTGTCGCCACCTGATGACGGTAGACGGCGCGTGAGCGATTAAGAAGGCACGCTCATGAGGAAGCAGACATAAACTTTTGTGATGTCGAATACATAAGGCAGATTCGACGCGCATATTGCCCCAGAAAAATTATATAACTTCATTACAATTTGGTATTGACCTTAGTCAAATGCCTGAAATATATTTAAAGATACCAGTTTCTTTACAGTCTTGCACTGCCTTTTTAAATTAGTTGGATACTCAAACCTTTATTGACGCTGTCAAAATGATATTTTAGGCAAAATCTTTATGCAATAGTCGCAGAATTGTTATTTTTGTAAAAACAAGTGAGAGGAACGCTCCGCTCACGTAAAATGCTCCATCTCAACTTAAACTTTAAGGACGGAGGTTAAAATTTCTTCTTCTTTTATCAACCCTTCACAGTGCACGCCTGGATATAAGCGTCTCCCAACGCCTTCCATATTTCCTTGTTCTGGACCAGTTGGTGCCAATTTTTCCAATTTTTGACTTAATGTTATCCAGCCAACGTTTACTTGGTCTGCCAACTTTCCGTTTATGCAAGCGAGATCTCCAATGTATAATTTATTTTGTCCTCCGAGAGTTGTCTAGATGAGCAACATATCCTACCAAGTTCCATTTTAAGTGGGTTATGCGAGTTACTAGGTCTTCGACTTTTGTTATTATTGTCTTTGTAACGTAATTTCTGATAGTTATTTCTAACACCATTCGTTCAATGGTACTTTGTATTACTTTAAGTTTATGTCTTGATTAGTTCGTTAGAGTTGTGGTTTCTATTCCATACATCATCACCAAAAGTATACAAGTATCAAATTGAATACATCAATTATATGTTTCAAATTTCCCGTTACTACACATATTAGTCAGATAGGTCTGTTAATTTCGGAGGTTCGATTCCCTCTACTTAGTGTGAAGTTATGTCCTAAGTAAACATATTTCCTTACTTTTTCTATAACCTGATCACCCGTATGTACTTCCCTACCTTCTGATGTCATGATTTTAATTTTTTCCAGGTTCGTGGACAGGCCAATCTTTGCTCATTTCTTTTGAAGTACTTGTAGCATAACTTCCAGCTCATTTATGTCTTGGTTTATTACGATTTTGTCCGTAAAATGGGGATGATTCAGATATCCACCGTCAATCCCTATGCTTTTTCATCCCAATTTAAGTTCTTGAAAACGCCTTCAAGTGCAAAAGTGAATAGTTTAGGAGATATAATATCTCCCTGACTCACACCCGTTTTCACTGAAATTTGCATTGGTGACTTCACTGATGATTACTTCAATTGTTTTATTCTTAGGTATGTAGTTAAAGAGATTTTTATATCGATAATCAATTCTTGCATTTTTCCAAGCCCACAATTCCATTGAGTCAAACGCCTTGTTATAGTCAACGAAGACGTGGCGAAGCTACTTTATAGAGTGAAAAACGTATCCAATATTTTTTTTATGAAAAATGCATGGAATTTTTGTTTTTAATTCTAGTTTCTTGTAATGTTTGTGACATGTAATTATTAAAAATCCAGCCAAAATTTTTCTTAAGCAGTTTGACCCTCACCACATAAATGTAAACATATTTTAAATATCTAGGGGTGTTTTTTTTAATTACACAGGCCAACGATGAAAAAACTTTTTTAATAATTTTACCTGATTCCTATGTTTTTTGGTGTGCTGAGTCCGAAAATAATAATAAAAAAAAGTCGTATCATACACCAATTTTTCACATTTTAATATTCAAAAAGGTGAAAAGTTTATTGTTTATCATTCGAATGTTATTAGGTTGGCAATAAAATCAGAATTTTATAAGGTTGGCAGTAAAATCAAATTTTATTAGGTTGGCAGTTCCGATAAATGTCACAGCTGTTTGTTTTCTTCCAGTTAATATAACCTCGCATTGCAGTGTTTAACCCATGTGCTTTAATTCACACTCAAAGTATGGCTAATCGTGGTTGTAAAAACTCTCCCGACACTTTTTGTTATATATGTGGTGACTTTGTAGTTAAAAAACATCAAAGAAATATTTCTGACTTTGTAAAAAAAAATATACTTTGCATATTTTGGTGTAGAAATCGATAATCAAGAAAAATTTTGAGCTCCTCACAAAGTATGTTATGTTTGTGTCGAGGATCTGAGGAAATGGTATAAGAAAGAAGCGTTGAAGTTTCTGGATATAATTCCAAAAATAAGAAAGTAATTGTCTATCCTAACTTAACTTCAGTTAATCGGCCGGTAGGACATGGACCGGGACGTCCTGTCACTGAGCCACTTGAGTCTATTGATGTTTTACAGTCCAGTAACTAATTTAATGAAAGTCGACTGGATGATGATGAGTTTCAATGTTCTTTAGAAAATTTAAAACCACAGTTGTTTACTAGTGAGAGATTTGGGTTTGACTAAGGAAAAGGCAGAATTGCTTGGTTCTAGGCTGGAAGAAAAACATTTATTGGAATCTGGAACATCTATTTACCATTACAGAACAAGAGATCAAGAGTTTGCTCAGTTTTTCAAGCAGGAAGAGGATTTGGTTTACTGCCGTAATCCCTATTTTGAAATTTAATCGATGTCATATTGTAAGAGAACTGTGAGTGATACAAAGAAACTGATACCAGGTACGGTTTCAGTACCCAAAAATACGTAACACTTAGTTGTATTGGTTTAAAAAGTTTTTACAAATATTTTTTTTTGTTGGCCTGTGTTATCTAGCAATAAAAGTAAATTCACAATGCCAAAAAAAAATTTTTCTGTATAACTACCGTCTACACTAATACACTTAGTTCACTATTTCTGGAGTTGTTCCATACTATCCAAAAAAATTATGGGTTTAAGGTCGCCTATTTCTGATAATACTAATCATATCTAGTCGTAGTGACGCGCGTTTAAAATATAAAATTTCAGAGACGAAATGGAAAAAAAAGAAATTGCCATATTTATTGATTCATTTCGAAGTTACAACATCTTGGAAATAATTGAAACTTTTGAAAAATTCGCTATATTTGGCAATTTTACTACGATAGGAGGAAAAATGCCCAACAGACTCGTAAAGAAATTTGTGCTGTTTATGGTCAAAATGTTTTATCAAAAATAACACCAAAGACACGTTTTGCTTGAATCACAGGCTCGTGAAGAATTTGTACTCTTTATAGTCAAAGTACTTTATCAAAAATAACATCAAAGACGTTTTGCTCGCTTTCTTTTCAAAAATTTCAATACCAAAGATGCACTTTGCTCTAGTACAATCGCCAAAAAAGTCTATGAAATCTTGGAAAAAGTTAAGTGAGACCAGCCTATGAGCAGTCAAGCCATCACTAGAGACTAAACTTCCATAGATAAACTGTTCTAAACCAAACTATTAGAAGAAGGACATGATCGATGATGATGAAAAGTAGAACGAAATCGATCCACTTTTGAAACGGTTCAATGCAGGTGATGAAAAAAGGATCAATTACAATAATAATGTGAGAAAAAGATCATGATCGAAATGTGATGAAACTGTGCACATTATGGCAAAGCCAAAATTAATGCCAAGGATGGTATTGATGTGTGTGTGTGATGGAATTAGAAGGGTATTATAAGGTGCTACAAACCGGTCAAGCGATTGAATGACAACAAATTTGTTTGACAACCTGGCGAAAATTAAGAAAGCTTGGCTGAGAAGGTTGAATACATTCACCATACAACACACATCTTATTACCATTTATTTCGGTATCTACAAGACTTCCTTAATGGTGTAGAGTTAACTTCAAAAGATAATTGCAATAATCACTTGCTTCAGTTCTTTTCTTCGAAATCCCAGAAGTTCTATAGTGACGGGATTATGGTTTTATCAGAAAAAAAATCGACCAAAACGGCATACATTTGATTATATATGTCAGTTGAAATATAAAAGAAAATGATTTACTTTTGACTTAAACTTTTCCAACATCCGAATGTTCTGTCAAGCAATAAGTATTGCCTCACTGAAAAACCATTTAAAAAATCGGCCAAATGCAAGTCGGACTTGGGCAATTAGTACTCCGTACGATGATTGCTTTTAAAATAAAAATTTTTGATATGGAGGTATAAAATGTAATAATTTTCGTTTAATCCACACCCTGTGGAGAATATTCCAGAATTTTGGCAAAGTATTTTGATAAGTACCTTTCGAGATAAGGGGGGACAGCGATTTTTAAAACTAATACAAAGAAAAGTGTGCGCAAGTATTATATTGTATATATTTTTGAACTCGTGTTTCTACAAGCTTTCATTTGACACTCCACTCGATAACCTGGTAAAATATTTTTTCACTACTGATTTCACCAACCCCTTCAGTTAAAATTTAACTTTCAAAACTACACGGCTCTGATGAGGCCATCAATTCTTATATTTGTAGTAAATTTCAACTTTCTATGTCACTTAATTTCTCAGGAAATGGGTGTTACAGACGGACAGACGAACAAACAGACACCGAAGAGGTCTTATAAGTGTTCCGTAAGTACACTAAAATTTTAATATATGTTTTTAAAAATAGTTTCTATCACATTAATACAATAAGAACATATGAAATACTAATAAGCTTTGCGTGACTAAAAAGATTTAATAAAACATTTTACAACATAAAGGCTAGGAATATTATATTTCATGCTGTCTAACAATGCAGTAATAACACAAATTACTTTTTTAAATATGTTTTCATAATATTAAAATATGTTATACTGTATTAGCACATATCCACAGTTACTTCTAACTGAACTATATCATTTGCATCCCTAAAATTATAATATACAGAAAAACTGTCAAAATTCCTTTAATCTATCTCCTTGTTGCGTCCTCTAAACATCTTGTTAGCGATTATATATTCTCCCCCTTGGTAAAATCCTAAATTTACCTCGTGTAGGAAATACAACATAGGGTCAACACCGATAAAGAAAGTTTCTAAATACCAATAACTGGGAATATGTATCAACGAGAAACAATATTTTACAACTTATATTGGAAAGACAGAAGATAAAAGATCTGCAGAAAGGAAACGCAAAACTTAAAAGAATGGTTTGGCTGTACTTCCATACAACTCTTTAGAACCTCAGTATCAAAAATTACAATAGCCAGGATGATAGCCAATCACCGAAGGGAGACGGCATCCTAAGAAGAAGAACGAAATACCTGACGCTAACTTAATTAGCGTACCAATAATCAGAATAGGTGTATCATCCATTAAAGAATTGAATATGTTCACTGTATTGGAGGTTACTTAACTACAAATAAAGGTTATAAAATGAATACATTCCGAAATATAATTCCTCCAAATGGTTTTCTGCAGAGTTTCAAGGTTTTCTTGTAAGACATATTTTATCTAAGTATAACGTGTGGTACAACACAACTGTCTTTGAAATATGATCTACTGATTCAAATAAACAATAAAAATATGCTAACGGAAACAAAATTTGATAACATTGTCTATTTATTATTCCCGTAGAAATGTTAAGGAAAATAATCCTCACAATTTACACAACTTTCGTCAGTTTCACCAAAACTTAAATGTTTAATATGCAAAACATTATTATCAGGAAGTTTTAACTTCACTATAAACAATTATCTTAGAATTTGGGAGCTTAATATTCCGCAAAACCAGATAAGTTGCATTAAATGAAATGAAGATAGTTGAAAACTCTATTAGTTCAAAGCAGTTGCTTAAATACGAACAACTAAGGGTAAAAACTTTATTTCAAAGATTTTAACTGGTTAAAATTGCTTGAATGGAGTTGATGAAAACTTGCTTGGTAGATTATAGACCTTAAAGTTTCTATAAATGAAAAAAATTACTGAACATTGCTGAGTTGTAAAGCTATTTTATACAGGATGGTTCTAAGTGCGCCGTAGGACGACCGAATAAAGAAATTAAAAAATTCATATTTTTCATAAAAAAAAATCGGTAAAGTGATTTATCCAATACTTTTCGTGCAAAGATAGTTCTAAAATAAGTACAGAATTTTTCTTTACTACATAAAGAGAAAGTAAATTTCCCTAGTATGAATAAAATCATACAACATAGCGATATTCACTTTTTCGCCCTCTTTCCTTGAAACGATATCGCTGAAAAACTATAGATTTTATCCCTATTTCAAGTATTATAATATCATCTCGTTCGAGTGTTGTGATGCCAATTGGCCAACAGACCAAGAGCCTGACAGTCGAATAGACAGATCGACGCGAATGGGAATATATTTTTTTTACAGTCTATGATCACTAAAAGTGAAGAAAAGCAAAAATTGCAGGAGGTAATTTTTTCCCTTAGGAAGGACGTAAAAATAATAATTTACTCTACCAGAGGTAAGTAAGTTTCGGCCAATTTAACTTTTTGTATTTTTAAATTTTTTTCTATAATCAAATTTTTTTAGATTACTCTAAACTATCTCCGCTATCTATCTAAACTATATTCAGCCCTTTCCTGGGTTAAACTTGAAAGCAATGAAAAAATAACCTAATTTTTTGATTCCTAGGCGTCCAAAACCCAGAAAAGGATATATACTCGTAACACGATATATAGGAAGAAACCCTACCTAATCTCCCTCCCCCACCCCTTTTGCCCCTTTTATATTTTACTATAAATATTTAGTAGTTGAAGAGGACACAGTGTTGTCGAAAACGAAAAATCATGGTAATATGGCAATCCTAAAAATTTGCCTGTCAATTAAGTAGAATTTGTTTTCTTTGACTTATGAATTATTATCTAAATTTTATGGCCCAGAAAGTAAATATTGCGTACCCATTATTTGCTTAAAAGAAAGTAACACATGAATAAAAACACGCATTGCTGGAGTTTTATGTTTACAATTATAGTTTTTATTTTTATATTTAACCATCCCTGGAAACTTTACGACATTGGTTTATACCAATATTATTCATTTTTTTATTAGTTTTTTGTAAAGGCTAGCAGAGTCGATTTTATAAAATTATTTTTAGACCTAGAGTTATAACTATTTAATTGGTTAAAAGAAAACTATCAAAAGGAAACCTATTAGACTTTATATCGGTAAATTCGTAATGAAAAGCTCTACGGAAAAATAACGAAGGTTCTGTAAATTGTCTTATTTTAAAAAAATTGATAAGTTTTCAAAAGTAATTTGAAAACTTATGTTTCTATTCAATAAGAAAACATTTATGTTATTACTCAGTATATATCACCACTACACCAAACACTTTATTTTTGCACTCGTCGCGCGTTTCGCTAACCATGTTAGCTTCATCAGGAGCGATGATTGACTAAAGCTAAACTACAAATGTACCCTATTTATACTTAGCCTAACCCTTGAATTACACAAGCGGAACTAATGACATAGGCAAGGCCATCAGTTCCGGTCAAGTAACCAGTAGAGGGGACTATAAGGAATAGGCCCTCTGTCTTTATTTAAACTACTTTTACATTTTATGATTTCCATACTTTCGTATGCGTTTAACAATCTCCTATCAGATACGTTTTTTATCAATCTTAGATTATCTAATGTTACAGTATGATCAGCTTCAAGGGCATGTTCGGCAATGCTAGACTTTTCTGTTCTATTGTATTTTAAGTGTGCTAAGTGTTCTTTAAATCTTGTTTTAATTGACCTTTTAGTTTGCCCAACATACTTTTTGTCACAATTATTTAAGTTAAGTATTCACGAATAATTTCGTCTTATTCGTGAATACTTAACATTATCTAAACTTTGTATGGAACAAAATTATTTCCAATATAACAATCAATTTTATGTTCAGAAAGAAGGAACAGCTATGGGTAATTGCTTATCACCTTTCATAGCCAATTTATTCATGAGTAAGTTTGAAATCGAAGCCAGTCAAGAATTCGAATATTTCCCAAGGGTATGATATAGGTGTGTGGATGATATTTTCGCAATTTTTGATACAAAGAAAGCAAATATTGATGATTTTGTTTCTAGATTAAATAGCCGGTTTGATTCCATTAAATTCACTTACGAAGTTGAGAACAAAGGACAATTGCCTTTTCTAGATATTTTAATTATTAAAAATAACAATAGATTAGAATTTGATATCTATAGGAAGGACACAGTAACAGATAGATATATTCCTAATGATTCGTTTCATTGCAAACAACATAAATTAGCCTCATTACATTTTTTAGTTCATCGTTTGGTCACTTTCCCTCTGAATAAAGTAAATTTTAATAAAGAAAGGAATCGTATTAGAAATATAACTAGAGTTAATGATTATGACGATAACTTAGTAAATAAGCTAATAAATAGACATAAGTTTAGGTTTAATATTCAGAATTCAACCTTTTTTACACGCGAAGAAAATAACACCAAGTATGTCTCCATACCATATAATCCGAAATATAGCAAGGGACTCAATAAGGTATTTAATAAGGTAGGCCTCACCTTAGTCTATAAGTCATCAGAGAATCTGAGGAATATCTTAGGAAATCCCAAAGATAAGATTCCTAATTGTGAGAAAAGTGGGATTTATGAAATTAGTTGTAATGATTGTGACAAAAAGTATGTTGGGCAAACTAAAAGGTCAATTAAAACAAGCTGATCATACTGTAACATTAGATAATCTAAGATTGATAAAAAACGTATCTGATAGGAGATTGTTAAACGCATACGAAAGTATGGAAATCATAAAATGTAAAAGTAGTTTAAATAAAGACAGAGGGCCTATTCCTTATAGTCCCCTCTACTGGTTACTTGACCGGAACTGATGGCCTTGCCTATGTCATTAGTTCCGCTTGAGTAATTCAAGGGTTAGGCTAAGTATAAATAGGGTACATTTGTAGTTTAGCTTTAGTCAATCATCGCTCCTGATGAAGCTAACATGGTTAGCGAAACGCGCGTCGAGTGCAAAAATAAATAAAAGTGTTTGGTGTAGTGGTGATATATACTGAGTAGTATCATTGTGCCAAAGATTTCACATTCCCAACTTAATTTATATGTTAATCTGATAACATTGCAACTCCAATAATAACCAAGATAACATTAGCCCACATGCTCAGTTTCAGACACTCTGTAAATATGAATACACACACACACACATGGACACACACATACACACACACACACATACACACACACATACACACATACAGACATACACTTATCGCTAAATATTTTATTTAATAACTTTTTCACATATTTACTCAGATTTCCTCCACACTATGTACCATGTGAATGGATGGGATGTTGAATATTTTTAAAAATGAAGCAAGAGTTTTTTGAGTAAAAATTATAGAGTTCCAAAGGAGAAAGAGACAAAGGGGAATACAGATAATTTACAGTATTTTGTGACTCAAAAAGGTATGATAAACTCAATATGCAATGGTTATATAGATTAATATGTTTTTATTTCTGCTTTCAATATATATTTTAGATGTATTAGTATTATTGGTATCAAATAGAATAGATTTATGGTCAAATATCTCTGAGTTCTTGATGTTTGGAAAAATCATATTTTTCTACACTTATCCATATTACGGTCTAAAGAAAACTCAATAACACTTGTTACAATACGCAATAGTATAGTAGTCCTATCAATCAAAAGGAAGTATGTACTATCTGCATTAAATTTTAAAAATATCTTAACATTATCAGAGAATACCGGTAAATATGTGAACATCTGTTATATACGGAAAATATTCTGCGCTTACCAACTGACTTACATTTTAACATCGTGGTAACTTTCTACTATCATAGTGTAGATTCGCGAAATCAGGTAGTTCAGGAGGGCACATTTAATAGTCTCATGAAATAAGCTGTATTTTCCGTTTATTTCAGCAACTAAAATTGATACAGTCATTTACTCAACACTTTAAATAAATATTGAACTTGACTTTCTCAAAATATAGGGTAACTTAATTCAAGCCTTATAACTCGATATAAATAATAGGTAATATGTAATAACCCAATAATCACCAAAACAAGTTGAAAGAGGAAACAGAGCTGTCTAAAACTAAAACCTGATATTCTCTTCAACATCCCGTTTCTGTTAAAATTGGAAGTAATGAAAAACTAACTCCTCGACTCTAAGAGTCCTGAACAGTACGATGTATTTAAAGCAACTTCGCTACCTTCTGCTATCAATATGTTTATATCAATTTTGTCAACCTCATCCCTTTTACCCATTTTTCCTGAGGCAATACCACTTAAAAACCCTAATTTGAAATCGATAGTTATAGAGGGATAAACAGATAGACAACAGACAGAAATTGGAAACCATGTTTTTCTTCATAGCTAGTTCCGAGAACGGACTACCTTGAAATATAGCATTGAAACTGAGTTTCGGATTAGATTGTGAAGAAGTCAATTCTTGGAACAAGTTCTAAAGAAACCGATGAGATGATCTGTGGAACGTCAGTACCACTTATTCAATCGACATGATGCAGAAGCATTATACTTATAAGCTATATTTTTCTTCATCTAGGAACTCCGAAAGGTGAAGAAATGCTAAAAATTTCGTCATATAATTTTGCCACGCGTGCTTTACGTTTATTGGCACGGAAAGTAATATATTTTTAAACTTATTTTGCCAGGCTCGTTAGTTAAGAGTCCGCTAAGTGACCCGAAGGTCGCCGGTTCGAATCCATCGCTAGCGACTGGGTGTTGTGTGACGTCCTAGATTTTAAATCATATATACAAGCTCGTAGCTAACACAGTAAGTTTATGAGGATCACAAAACAGAAAAAAAAAAAAAAAACCAACTTTAAAGCACTCATGTGTGTTCGATAGTTGTTACAGTTATATTAATAGAAAACCATATTTTTGTTTTTTATTGTATGCATATCGACGTATTGACTTTTTTTTCTTTTTTTATAAATATTAAGCCAGCGAATAATACATAAAAGGAATATGAAAACTCTGTTTGAAATATCGGTTTTGTAAGTAAAACACCATAAAATATAATTTTCCAAGCTTTAATGTAAGAAAATTCTTTAAAATACCTTTCTAAATTTACTTTGTCACGCAAGGGTTTTTGTTATATAAAAAAACTAGTATTCCATCAAAGTCCACTATACTAAAATTATAGTAAAGGAGTTTTAGAAATGTTATAAATTTTACAACAATGTAGTGTAACAAGAAAATAGAAGAATGAGTATTATAACTTATTTTAATATATTCAGAGCCCATTCACAATAACGACCCAAGTGAAATTCTTTATATACAGGATAAACTATTCCTCAGTTTTTCATTAAATGCTTGGATTAACAACATGCGACTTGTGCTAAATACCATACATGATAATTCTTAAATACCATACTCGGCTGGTCGACTAGCTTTAATAGACTAACTTAACAAATAATTAAACTATTTAGACTAATCGATTAACATATTCAGATATATCCGATATCAATCGATAATAATAGCTTGTTTCAAAGTCACTGATTTAGTAGAAGCTCATACCATTATGTCTAAGCAACAACTTCCATCGTGGTATACTAAAAAAATATGAGAGGAAAGGTCTCAATTTCACGATTCACGATAATAGCCCAACATTTTAAAAAATGCATCTAAAACTACACAGACAATCATGGAGAAAAAATAACTTAATTTTCAAAGAAATTTTAAATAAACATTTATTTTTACCAGGAAAAAATTATTTTATGATATTCAAAGTACATACAATTTAATTATCATATTTTTATTATTATTGTTTGTAACCTTCGAAAACTTGCTTGTACTGTTGAAAATTAAAATATTTAGACACATGCACATTTACACTTTAATAAGGTAAGTTTTTGTATTTCGTATTAACTATTATTTAATCTCAATTTCTAGCTTTATCTTATATACTTCAAAGAAAATGATTCTCGGGGTATTAATCAGATTAAGATTAGTTTCCCACATTCTTATCTCTTCAACGTTTTTTAATTTTTTTTTATTTTTTGGAACGTACAATTTGAAAAAAATTTGGTTAAACGTCAAGTAATATTAAGAGTTACATAAGATCCTCTATGGGTGTCTTTAAAATTTGTATAGAATTTCATCGTTTATTCTGGTTTATATAAATTTTTCTTTTTCTTTGCTCGGTCACATAACGTAACGTAATTGACTCAATTTAAATGGAAAATAATCTTGTAACTAATAGCCCAGTCGTCAGAGGTTTTGAGCTCTCATTAAATGTTAACAGGCTGCATTTTGCATACAGGTAGTTTTTTGGACGTAGAATACGATAAAAAAAATTTGCTAAAGTTTGATGTACGCTAAGCCCACAAAACCCAAATAAAATAAAAAATTCGGTTTTCAGTAATATCTGGAAAAATACAAAAAATATCGAAGAACTAATAGCACCACATAAAAGAGTGGGAAAATTTACAAAAAAATAATATATAATTTTTTTTTTCCAGATTTTTTTTTTAGCGTAAAAATTTATTAAAAATTCCTATAGGTGATTCAAAAAGCGTAGCGCACCGCTCGAAGGTTAATCGATATTACTTGTTTTCAGAGTGTAAAGAAAAATTAAAAGACAACTTTTTGAAGAGGAGAGTTTCAACTTTCCGATGATACTAATGGTTTTTATTTTTGTTGCTTTATAATGTGTAACACTTTAAACGAAATTTTTGTTTGCATAAGTTTAACGGCCATACAGTACATTAGAAATATCTAATAAAATATAGTATTAAAAAAAATCCTTGCGCATATATTATTATTATATGTTAAGTTTCAATATAAGAATAATTAAAAATACCCATATTGTCTGTGTTATTTAAAAATTGAGTTTTTAAATATGAAAATGTGTTTGCTGTAGTGCGCTGCCGGCAATTTTACATTCAAAGCAGTATGAAATGGTCAAAAGGAGTCGGGCAATTTTTTTTTTTTTGTTACAGTTAAAAGTGTACTTGATATTAAAAATCATTAAAAACTTAAAAAAAACTTCCTCTTTTTTTGCTCTTAAAAAAGTTTATATGATAAACGTATTTTTTGCTTATTATTAATCATACAACTGAAACTTAAAATGAAAAAAAATATATTTAAAGGTGAGAAATGAAAGATAAAAGTCTAAGCTTTAAACATCAAGTGTTTATATTTTATTTAAACATCCAGGTTCACAGAAAATAATTATTAAAAAACACAATAATTCTAAATTACTCGAACAAAATTAAACGTACTCTCTTTTAAATTTTACAAATATCTCATCGGACTCCATTTTATTTTAAATAATTTTTGTAAATTACGGTGAAACTAAAAAAAATAATCAATATACTATTTTTCTTGTAAAATTTCCCATTCTTTCACGCGCTGCTATTTGTTTTTTCGATATCTTTTTTATTTTTCGAGATATTTGCGAAAAACCGAATTGTTCATTTTATTCTCGATTTTGTAGGCTTAGCGTACACATTAGTACAGCAAACTTTTTTATCATATTCTGCGCCCAAAAAAACTACCTTTATGACAAAATACAGCCTGTTAACATTTAATAAGAACTTTTAGTCAAAATTTGCCTCTGACGACTGGGCTATAATGGAATTTTACAAAAATATGTATATGATTTTCTTTCCATATTTTTAAGTAGTGTATTTTACATATCTACGTTAACTTATTATGTTGATTTTACGGAAATTTACGGAACGGCTTGAAAGGTTACAGAAATTTGAGTATGGGTAACCGATGGTTATAAATACGCCTAGGGTTTTCCATGTAGTTATTTTTTACAGTAAACAGCCATTTTTGCATATAAGATGAAAATTTCTCAGTAATTCAATGAAAGTATGGATTATAACAATTGCTACTTATGCCCTATTTGACTGCCTCCAAATATCACACATGGCTGATCGACTAGCGTAAGGAGACTCAGTTATCAAATTGAGCCGCCTAATAATAAGACGCTTAAACTCCACCGAATCTATTCCAGTTAGTCGCCTAGCCCGTCTAGTCATGTTAAGCAGGCGATTAGTTAGCTTGTGAAAAGTAGCTACTATTACATATTTTATCGTCTGATGCCAGCTTTAAGGAGACGAGTGTTGTGTAAAAATAATTAGAAATTATGGGCAGCCTAAACTCCATCGTATGGTATGTATTCCGGTTAGTTGACTAGCCCCTCTAACCATGTTAAAGAGGCGATAAAGTTATCGTGTAAAAAGTAGTTATTATTACATCTTTTATCATCTAAAGCCAGCTTTAGTTGTTGAGGACGAGTATTCTGTAAAAATGATTAGAAATTATACTTACATTTACATATATACAAACAAATTTCACGTGTCTTCGTGACTATCAAAAATAATAGGCCTGCAGATGCCTTCGCTAGGTGTTGGTCCGGGCTGTTGGCAGGTTAGCCCCGGCTCACATGTGCCACTGAAACCTAGATCACCTCCACAGGGTTCTCCTTCTGTTTTTGCACATTCTTGACAGCATCTGAAAAAAAGGATATATTTTTATGTACAAATAAAAGGCAAGACAGTTTCATAATATTACATTTCATGATTGATGTTTTATAAACAGCGATTTAAAAACGTTTCTCTTTTTAATACATTCGTAAAGTGATAAATTGTTTTATTTAAGGGAGATATCCTGGTAGTTATAAATTATATCTCTTACTTTAAACAGCCCACTACTACAAAATGACTAAAAATATATATAACGAGTATATATGCAAAAAGACCGGCAAAAATATAAAAAATTCAGTTTCGCTTAATAAATTTTATAAATTAATTTCTAAATTTTGTAACGATATATTCAATTTAGTAGCTGAAACTTTCTATACACATACATACATATACTTATACATATATCTATATATCTATATATATATATATATATATATATATATATATATATATATATATATATATATATATATATATATAGATATATAGATATATGTATAAGTATATGTATGTAGGAAAAATACATCATTCTGAGATCAAAAAATAGTAAGACTTTTAAATTTAAATAGCCCGGGCATTTCCAAATCGGATTAATTTTTTTTTGTTAGGTTGGTAGGACCTTAACTGCCATCTGTGTCAAATTTTAAGACCATAGCGTCAGTAGTTAAGAAGGTTCGCTTGCATTCATTCAACAACAAAAGTGCGTTTTTCGATTTTTAACATGAGTGAAAAAATTCAGCAAAGAAGATGCATTAAATTTTGTTTTAAAAATGGTTTTTTTTTTTCGGCGTCCCAAACGTTCGAAATGATAAAAAAGTCATTTGGTGATGATGCTCTATCCAGAGCAAGTGTTTTTGATTGGTATTAATTGTTTAAAGAAGGCAGAAAACGTGTGGAGGACGATGAACGTCCTGGTCGTCCTTCAACATCTACCAATGAGAACCACGTCAAACAAATCAAGGATTTGGTGCTCAAAAATCGTCCAGTGACAATTAGAGACCTTGTTGACATCACCAACTTATCACTTGGGTTAATTCAATCGATTTTAAAAGACAACTTGGGCCTCAAACGCGTCTCCTCTCGCTTGGTACCAAAAACACTCAATTTTTTCGATAAAGAGCGTCGTGTTAATGTCTGTGAACCATGATTTCTGACTATCAAAACGTCATCAACCATCATTACGGGAGATGAGACATGGATTTACGCTTACGATCCGGAAACTGCCGACTGAGGAGATTAAAATCAAATCGAAGAAGGCTTTAAAGGCCACGTTGGCATAAATGCATGGTATCCAAGGGGGAATACTTTGAAGAGGACGAAATAAATTTGGAAAAAAATAAATAACACGTTTGCGTTTTATTTCAAAATTCTTACTATTTTTTGATCACAGTAATATATAGAATATATATATATATATATATATATATATATATATATATATATATATATATATATATATATATATATACATATATATATACAAATAGTTTTGGGGATCCCAATTTAGATTCTTAAAAATACATCATTCTGCACTGTGATTTAATTGTGTTTCATAAAAAAGAGTAGTTTATGAATTTAAATTTTTAAAATATGTAAATTAATTATACATTTTTAGTGCTCCATACGGAAAAGTTATACTATCACTTAGGTATTTGTTCGTCCGTCCGTCTGTCTGTCTGTCTGTTAGACCCGATTTTCTTCGAAACTATTTGACATAGTTATATATGAATTGATGGCTGCATCAGAGTGGTGTAGCTTTGAAATTTAAATTTTGCCATAAGGAGTTAATTTTGGGGGGTCAAATTAGTAGTGAAAAAAATTTTTTTTACCTTACCATCGAGTGAGGTGTTAAATGAAAGCTTGTAAAAACACGAATTCAAAAATATATATAATATAATGCTTGCGCACAATTTTCTAAGTAATATTTTTAAAAAATCGCTGTCCTCCCCTTATCGCGAGAAGTACTGATCAAAAAATTTTGAAACATTCTTCACAGGATGTAAATTAAACAAAAATTATCACGAGTGCATTACCTTCAATAATTTATCTGGTATATAAAAAAAAAATAAAAAATTTCAAGGTCATCAGTTGTCAGTAAAGATTGGAAAAAAAAGCTTTATTAAAAACTCATTTGGGGTGTGTTTTGTAAAGTCATTTTATACCTCCGTAACAAAAGCAATCAACGTACGGAACAGTAATTGAGCAAGTTCAACTTGCACTTGACCGGTTATTTTTTTTTTCAAATTCGACTGACGCTAGAAATTTAGATAATGGGATGGATCGAAAAACCTTAACCTTTTAAAATTTGATAAAACATTAGTGTGTAAAAATTAGCTTCCTGTAAACTACCACTTACCAATACTTAAAATAGTACAAAGACTGCGCATTTGGAAATAAGAATTTTTAGTTTTATTTGAGTTAGAGTTACTAAACACTATTAGGATGATCACTGGAGTAAAAAACGGCTTGATTAACTAATATTACTTTAATATTGATTTAAGTACTTAAATTATATAAATTCAAGTAAAACATTACTGACACTGGCATTTAATTTTTATTTATTTTATTAATTTATTTAATACATAATATTTAATATTTCAGAGCAGTCAATAGAAAATAAAAAAAAACTGCTGTTTACTTTAAGAGATCAGAAAGTGGTGTTTTGCAGAACGAGGAAGTAAGTTTGATATAATTTAATATTCATTTAGTCTGAAGTTACAAGAACAGGCCTGTTTGTTAACTAAATTAAAATATTATCAAATCTGTAATTGATATATTATAGATTAAATATGTTTTCCGAAAAGACTTATTCCCTCCAGGCTACGTGTTATATAGCGATTTTTACAAATTAATTATTTAAACTATATGTGAAGTAGTTTATCTAAAGAATATCGCTAAAAGTTCCAACTAAAGTTAACAGTTTACAATTCAACGCCAATGATATAAACATTTTTGGTACTTTTATATTTCCTGATGCTGAGTTCGTAATATATAACACAAATATGATCATAAAATCTATTATATAAAAATCAAAAATAACCCAAATTTTGAAAAATTGTTCCCCACTCTAGCAAAAAAAAAAACTTTCAAATTCGTTATAATATTCTGTAATATCAAGTAAATTTAAATATTAATACACAAAAGGCCCAGGATTTAACAAGGATTTTAATTTATGTTAATTTATTGTATTTTCGATAGATACTAAAACAAATACTATTAGTTTACCCATCATCAAAAACCACCTTAAGAAGCCAATATTATAGGTACATACTTGCATCCCATTGGTCCATTTTCATACTTAGTCAAGAAGATGCGTAAAAAGCACAGACAGAGGTAAAGTAACGCGTTAAAGTTAAAATTTTTTCATACTAAATGTCTTTCGAAAGTTATACTTTATCACCTATTCTCGTATTAGCAAGGGTAACAAGACAGTACATTGAGTGTATATTTTACTTGAAGCACATAATTTATAAAATTTCTTTGCTCATTCGAAATAGTAACGAGGCCCCTGTTATGTTCAGTGAATTCAGTATTGTATTCAGTAAGGTGAACAAGTTTGTATAATAACTATCATAACGTGGTGTTGTAAATTTGGTAAACAACTTTAAATTTCGTTTAAGTATTCGTCAAAATTTGGAAAATTGTTTTACAGTTAATGTTCCATTACTTGCAATTAAATTTCAACTTTTCTTTTAATACAATTGTCTTCTTGTTAAGTTTGTCATAATTAGAAGTAATTTTTAAAAACTATTTGTGTTATTTCTTTAAACTAACATCTGTCAGCCTCCCCTGACTAAGTATACTGCTTGTTGTCATGTGGAGTATGGCATTTTGATGGCGCGTTGCGATGTTCCGATGAGAGAACTACAGGCAAACGAAGACAATGTTACTACGAAAGAGGGACAAAGCATTTGTAGTTTGGGTTTTAGGTCGCTAATGGTAAGTTATTAACCATGCAGTTAGATTAGTAGTTAAAAATAAGGAATTTTCAGTTGTATCTCATGATTTATAATAGCCAAATCAATTATTTTATCGAGAACTAATATTCAATACTCAGCCAATCTGTGATAGCATTTATTTTTTCTTAGATTTTAAGATCATGTTACGACTTTCTCTAATTTTTTTTTTTATTCGACTTTTATATTTGATTAGGCAGTGATTTCAATTTTTGAGCAGTGTAACTTAAAACAGTGATTTAAATTTTTGAACAGTGTATCTCAACCGTGTATAACGTGTTGCTGACCTAACTTATTTAGTTTGCATTGATTTTGCGGCCCGGAAGTGAGCCATTTTAAACACTTCACTTTGGCAACGGGGCAAAATATATATAAACGGCCGTATGGAATTTTTAAGGGCTTTTTCCTCAGTCATGCCGTAGTGGCTTTTTCCTCCAGCACGCCATAGTGGCTTTTTATTTTTTTCTCCGTGATGCAGTAGTGAGTAACGGTTTTTTGTCACCAAGTGGGTATCGTTTCTAGCTCTCAAGTTTAAGGCCTTCTTCCGTTCTTAAAATATCCTGCTCATCCTCAGGCATTTCGGATCAAAAAGTGATTAGCTACCCAAAAAAGAATAGGAGAGCAGTGGCTGAGACATTAATTTACTGAGAATCTCACCAGGAGAGGTCAAGTAACTTATGGAAAACCCACAAGGAGAAACCAATCAGTAAGTCAGTAGTACACTAGTTTAAATACCTCACTTCCTGTCTACAAGTGTGTTTCCAACGACCACTCAACACGTGTAATCCGCAGAGTTAATATTACAAACTTTTAGATCGGGTTTTTTTTTTTTTTTTAAAGCCTTTTGTTTTTTTTTACACTTAGGATCAGTAATGCATAGAACTCTACTTTAAATATGTACACTCTCATAGCCTAAGGGGTTTTTATTTAGTTAATATAATTTTAAGAGTGTAATATCTGCAAGGATTTTTATTTTATCAATATACTTTTCCCTGTGTTCAGGCAGTCTTTTGCTGAACTACCCGCTCTTTCTTTCAAGACGCGCAGGTTGTAATATATTGAATCTTATTTTAACAATTAAATAACTCTTCAATATTTTTCATTTTTTGAGCTAAAATTAGATTCGTTTTGTTCTAAAATGAATGGTGCCCAAAAAAATAAACATCACAACCAAGTTTTAAACAACTATAGAAACTATTTTCAAAAGACGTACAAAAATTATCTCTTATCCATAATCTCTCCAAACAAAATGAGCTAGCTTATATATCTAATTTTTGATCTCTCAGTATTAATATCCACTCAATCCATTCTCAAAAATTAAGATATACATAAGGGGCCAAATAGCGCCGCAAAAGAGACGTTATACTGTTATTATAAAAGCGTACAGCTATCCTATTGCCATCATAATAGCAATATTCAATATTTTTAAAATTTAACAAGTGAAGGGCAGTACTCTTACACTTAACTCTCATATAGTTGTTATTCGTATAAAAATTCTAATGGCTCTCTTTTAATTTAGCCACCTAGCTGGTCTAGTCCATACGTCGCAGTTATAAAATTTTATAACCTTACGGCAGCAATGGTACAACAATTTTTTATCGCTGTTACACAAGAAAAGAATACAATTTATCTACATTTTAAAAATACCACTATAACGGGCCGATGAAAGAAATGAAGCAGAGAGAAATATATTTTAAAAGGGTTACTTCCCAGTAGAAGGGAAATCGACAGGGTGAAAGTTTGAACAAATCATTTTTTACATTACTCGAAAGTATGCAACTTCGGAAATATCCTTGTAAAATATTATATAATTAGTCAAGTAAGAATGTGTCGCCCGTGACATGTAGTGGGTAAAAGAAATTGCTTTTTTTAAGGTTATTGTTGGCTTCCCTGCAAACAATGCTTTGTGGAAAGAGATTCACTTCTAGCCTTATTTATAGTTAAATAGTACAATATCGAACATGAGCGCTATGTAATCATCCAAAAGGTCAGAATATGACGCCTACAAAGGTTGCTAAATATACGGGCAAATCGAAGGCATTCGTTAGCAAGTGGGAGGAACTATACTCTCAATTAAAAAATGTGGATGATCTACCAGAATGTGGTGAAAAAAAGGGTATCGAAATCACGTTTAGAAGCAATAAGGCTCAAGATAATGTTAACTAAAAAATAAGCAAAGATGGAAAAGATAAATTAACAGACAAAATAGTAAATGAATTGTGTAGTTGTTAAGAGAGAGTGGAAGGTGGCTTTATCCAGGAATCTGAGCTGAATGTTGCTCATGAATTCCCAGATTGGGAATCTGGAGGAGGAGCGGATCTGTGGGAACGTGACATTTAGCACCATGCCGGATTTGAGTAGGTGAGGTCGATCTTGATGATAATTTTGTAAATTGTCAACTCGTTACGTATTGATAATTTACTGGACTTGTTCAGGAGGGGATGGATCTTGCTTAGGAATTGGTTAGCCTTCATGGTGGGGGCTGCTATCTGATCCTTCCATACTAGCCGCTTGTCGTAGAGGAGGCCCAGGTACTTGATATTAACACGCCGAAACATCATCAAGTCTCACTTATACAGTTATACTAGCGATTTCTTTAACCGTCTCCATTTTTAACAGCGCAATGTTATCTTTGCTGCACGTACCTGAAGGATTGGGTATCAACATTGGAAGACAAATATACGAATATTGTATGATGAAAGACCAGCATCGCGAGAATCCAGCTGATGTATACGCGTCGTTGACGCATAACGTTGATGCGAAGGAACCGGCCTTCTACGAGATATTATAATAGTGACATAGAACAGAAATCGTAAAAACTAAGTTTTACAATTTCAAATTTAATTAATATAAAGAAACTAAACGGCAAACGCTTTTTGTTGAAATTCGTTTTACAAACTCGTTTTTTGCTTTTTATACTAGTTCAAATCATATCGCTCTCCTCTAAACGTGCTTAAACCACATAAAATTATCTTCAGTTCAGAGTAGATAATATTCTAAAAATCTGTATTCTTGCTCATTCCAAAAAAATGTTTTCCTTATATTTTTTAATTTTCTTTTTAAATATTCGCCATTGTTACAATATTTTTTCTAATCGATCATATTTAGTTTAGCCCTAGAATGACATCTATTATACTTTCATAAAATAAAGATTTTGCATTAAAAATACTTCACACTATAGCCTTTTTCACCTCAATATTCATACTGTGTATGGGAAAGTTATCACAAATTGCCAAAAATTATCTTTTTTTTTGTAGCCGTCACCGTATTGATTCCCGATAAGCAGTCGAGCACTAATATTTATTCTAATTATTGATTTTTAGAAACCCTAATTCTTCAGCATCTTCACTAATACGGGGCTGGTTTGAAAAGTCCGTGCAAAGTCCGAGAGATGGCACCACCGGCGCGTATCGAGGTCATGTTTAGTTAGTAGCATCTCTTGAATGAACGCACACCAAGTTTCAACCATATTGGTCTATTTCTTTGTGTTTGGCATTCGTGTGAATCAAGGAAGTCGAGTAATTTTCAAGAAATGGACGAAAAAGAATTTCGTGTGGTGATTAAACATTACTTTATGAAAGGCAAAACGCCTCAGGAGACTAAAGAGAAGCTTGATAAACATTATGGTGACTCTGCACCTTCGATTAGAACAGTTTATAAGTGGTTTCAAAATTTTCGGACTGGCCATATGGGCACAAGTGACGCTGAACGTTCTGGACGGCCTGTGAAGGTTACGACTCCAGAAATCATTGATCAAATCCATGATATGGTGATGGATGACAGAAGAGTTAAGGTGCGTGAGATTGCTAGTGCTGTGGGCATCTCGACTGAACGGGTACATAATATTTTGCATAAACATTTGGACATGAGAAAGCTATCCGCAAGATGGGTGCCGCGATTGCTCACGCTTGACCAAAAACGGAATCGTGTGAAGTGTTGCAAGGATGGTTTGCAGCTGTTCCAGAAGAATCCGGAGGACTTTAAGCGTCGTTTCGTCACTGTGGATGAAACATGGATACATTACTATACTCCTGAGACCAAACAACAATCTAAACAATGGGTTACCAAGGGGGAATCTGCACCAAAAAAGGCGAAGACCGTTCCTTCGGCCGGAAAGGTTATGGCGACTGTCTTTTGGGATTCACAAGGGATAATCCTCATCGACTATCTGGAAAAGGGTAAAACTATTACAGGTGAATATTATTCATCGTTATTGGACCGTTTGAAAACCGAGCTGCAAGAAAAACGCCCGCGATTGGCCCACAAGAAAGTCCTTTTCCATCACGACAACGCACCAGCACACACCTCAGCAGTTGTGGTCGCAAAGTTAATGGAAATAGGATTCCAACTCGTTTCACATCCCCTCTATTCTCCAGACTTGGCTCCCTCGGACTACTATTTGTTCCCCAATTTGAAGAAATGGCTGGCGGGACAAAGATTTTATTCAAACGAGGAGGTGATTGCAGACACTAATGGATATTTTGCAGACTTGGACAAATCCTATTATTCGGAAGGGATCAACAAACTAGAACATCGTTGAACGAAGTGTATAAGCCTAAAAGGAGACTATGTCGAAAAATACAAAAAGGTTTACCCCAAACACATAAGTAGTTTTTATTTTTGCACAGACTTTTCAAACCAGCCTCGTATGTATTAAGTAAATAAATAAACTTTTAAAACTATAGATATAATAACCGGCCAAATGCAAGTCGGACTTGCGCAATTAGTGTTGCGCACGTTGAATGCTTTTAAAAAAAAAATTGTATTTCGGAGGTATAAAATGATTAATGATTTCACAAAACCCTACCCCAAATGACTTTTCAACAAAGTTTAGTTCCGATTTTTGTTGAAAACATATGTCCTTAAAATTTGTGTTTTTTTTTATATGCCATATAAATTATTAATGGTAATGCACTGTGAAGAACATTCCAGACTTTTTTCAAAATTTTTCAGTCTTTACTTTTCGAGATAAAGGGGGACACCGATTTTTGTCAATTTTTTAAATATAATAAAGTTATTTGTATCACCCACAGTTCTCACCAAGTGACATCGATTAAATTTCGAAGTAAGGAAAATTTGATACATAAAAAATAAAAAAAATAAACTGTTGTCTCTTGTTCTACAATGGTAAATAGATGTTCCAGATTCTAATAAATGTTTTTCTTTCAGCGTAGAACCAAGCAATTCTGCTTTTTCCTTAGTCAAACCCAAATCTCTCACTAAATCATTTAACTCAGCTTGTGTAAACAATTGTGGTTTTAAATTTTCTAGAGAACAATGAAACTCTTCATCATCCGATCAACTTTCATTAAATTCGGGACTAGACTGTAAAACGTCATCAATAGACTGAGGTGGCTCAAGGACAGGAAGTCCCGGTCCATGTCCTACCGGCCGATTAGCTGAAGTAAAGTTAGGATAGACAATTACTTTCTTATTTTTGGAGTTATATCCAGAACATCACCGCTGCGAAAATAACAATCATTTGAATGATTTTCTTGCTGTCTCCATATTATGGGTACTGCAAATCTAAAAGCTTTCTTTTCCTAAGATCCTCGACACAAACATAGCATACTTTGTGAGGAGCCCAACATTTTTCTTGATCACCGATTTCTACACCAAAATATGCAAAGTATACTTTTTTTACAAAGTCAGTAATGTTTCTTTGATGTTTTTTAACTACAAACTCACCACATATATAACAAAAAGTGTTGAGAGAGTTTACAACCACGATTAGCCATACTTTGAGTGTGAATTAAAGCACAACGGTTAAACACTGCAATACGTATTAACTGGAAGAAAACAAATAGCTGTGACATTTGTCGGAACTACCAACCTAATAACATTTGATTTTACTGCCAACCTTATAAAATTCTGGTTTTATTGCCAACCTAATAACATTCCAATGATAAAAAATAAACTTTTCACATATTGAATATTAAAATGTGAAAAATTGGTGGATGATACAACTTTTTTATTATTATTTTCGGACACCAAAAAACATAGGAATCAGATAAAATTATTAATCATCGTTGGCCTGTGTAATATAAAGAAAAACATGGGCAGTACGACATTATATATATTTTCGAACTCGTGTTTTCACAAGCTTTCATTTGACACGATGACCTAGTAATTTTTTTATTTTTTACTTCCAATTTTACCACCGTAAACTAACTCTTTAAGTCAAGATTTAACTTTCAAAACTACGCGGCTCTGATGAGGCCATCAATTTCTATATTAATGCCAATTTCAACTTTTTATGCCAAATAATTTCGGAGAAAATCAGGTGTGACTGACGGACAGACAGACAGACTGCCAGACAGACACCGAAGTGATCTTATAGGTACTTCATACGGAACACTTAAAAGTACTTTAAAATTTTAGAATTAACCCCTGACTAATTTATTAAATATTTAGAATTATCAATTCGGCTCTGTAGTTAAGAAAAAGATGACATTTATTAAACTGCCCCAATTTACAATCATCAACCAATTTCAAATTAATAATTTCATAACGCAGACACGCAAGGGCTCTTATAGATTCTTACAGCTCACGCTCTCTTTCCCTTCCTTTTAACTTAATTCCTTACAATAAAGTTACCGTGGAAGTTATAAAGCTTACTATCCTAATACAAAAACTGACACTTTTGACACAGATGAAAAATGCAATTAATTATCCTGTCAGGTTGTCCTCGACCATTTCTATAGAAATATAGTAAAGTGTATTAAGTTTTCTGTATCAACATTTAACAAGGGTGAAAAAAAAACTTTTACTTATTGTTCTAGGACTGAGGGACAAATGAGGAACAAAAGCGGTTTGGGTCTTCTTTTATATATTTCGTATGTATTCATTCGTTTCGGTTTTGTAATCTACATTATTTGTCCTATTACATTATTGTATGTTAAAGTGCATTTACGTTATTTTTACTAAACTGTAATTCACTCTCTTCTTGCTAACTATAATAACATAAATACAAGGTGCCCAAAGTTCTATCTATTTCCGGTTTTATAGCATTCTACATTTTCTCTCTCGGGCGCCAGCCTCATCAGTCTTCCCAATTTTGCGGTTATATATTTCTTTCCGACATGGCTCTTTAAAAACTACCAATCCATGTTATTCTGTCATTCTTTCTAAGTGTCCATACCAGATCAGCTGTTTGTGTTGGATGGCCATCATTATTTTTTCTTTCTTTATGGCTTCTCTTATTCTTTCGTTTCTAATTTTATCTAGTCTTGAAATTCCAGCTGACCTTCACCAGTAGTCCATCTCGAGGGCAAGAAGTATCTATTATAAGTTCTTGTTTAATTGTCAAGTTTGGTCATAGAGTACGATGCTCTTAAAGATTAAGTTATAGATGTAGCGCTTCTTTTCAATTGATATTTTCTTTGATCAAAGGACAAAATTAAGATGTTTTATGAAGGCTGTTCCTCTACTTATTCTGTCTTCTATTTCCTTTTCTATTCTATCGGCTATATCTCTTCTTATTCCTAAATAAATGTAGTCATTACAAGCATCAATCACTTGACCTCTGTTTAAGGTAAGTTTTTTCAATTCGGCTCCAAAACACAGATATTTAGTTTTTTGTAGTCAGTCAGTGCCCCGCTTCCTATGCTATCATATTCCTCAAACAGTTTTCTTGTAAAATATTCTAGATCTTTCTCGTTTTGCCCAATCACTTTTTGGCTCTCCGCAAAATGAAGAGTATATATTATTGTTTCATCGTTCATCTGTATTGTCTCTTCGCTACATTTTCTTCTCCATCTTCCGAATGTTTGACTTAGATACCCATTGAACAAGCTGAGCGATAAACATCAGCAGTGTCGAAGACCTTTTGTTACTGGAAATGTATCTAATATTGTATTTCCTGGTTTTATTCTAAAATATGACTGATAGTACAGTTGATTCGTTGCAGTGATGGCAGATTATATAGAGGCGATAGTTATAGAGTTTGCCAGAGTTTTTTAACTGGAACAGTATCATATGTTTTTGTTAGATCTACGAATAGTAAGTGAACTTTTCTGTTTGTTGCTGTTTTCTTTTCACGGATTTAGGCTAAACTGAAGCCTGACTTTTTCTCAATTTCGTGTGGGCTATGTTCATTTTCAATGATATTTCGGAGTATCTTCGCATAAATTTTGCTCAAGGTACTAGTTACTTACTTACTAATGGAAAAATTCATTTTTAAAACATTTATGGTAAAAAAATAATTCAATAAAAAAAAAAACATATATAAATTCGACTCGAAATATTAAGAACAGATCAAATAATCGAAGTCACATATATAAAAATAGTGCGCAGAATAGCGGCAGAGATCTTAATAGTTGGAGAAAGAAGTGGCAACAATAAACAGACTTGTAACTAAATACTAATACCAACTTACTGAGTATCAAAAAGGAAGATAGAATGGAACAAATATATAGAAAGACAGAAACATGTACAACACGTACAAGCGAGGAAAGTAGATGGGTATACTCAAGAATATTGGAGTGGCAACCTTGAGTGATCACTGCTGAGCACATCGTTTCCGTCATGGCTGCCATTTATCTACTAATATTCTCCTTTAATTGTTTCAGGAAGTGACGATTGCTACCCGTTTCCTTAAACTTCTGTATGCATTTTAAAATCTGTTATTCGTTTAAGGTTTCATATGTGATATTTAAATGACATTGAATACAAACAAAATATGAATATAAAATGGATCACCGATGTGATGGCAACGTGTGACTGATATAGTGACTCAGTGTTGGTAAAGGACCCTAAATAATTATACGTTTGAGTTTTACTGGTATCGGCAAGCATTTTCATTCTCGTATTTGTTATCTCCTTTTCCGTTATTTATTTTCATACAGAAAGTCCACTGAATTGTAACAAAGGCAACAAGACGGTTTGGACACCGAAGAAAAATTTAATCAGTTATATCTTGGAACATTTCTATCAAACCATAATAAAATATAATACGTTTCCTTTACTGTCGTTTAATAAATATTGAAAAAACTTTTATCCATTGTTCCAACATTAGGAGATAAATGCGAAACATTTGTTACTTTTATAGACCAAGAGGGCGACCCGAAATGTTGGCCTATCGAATAACCGTCTGCCTAGTTGTTTATTTTATCGAGCGAGTCGAATAAAAGCCTTTAACGGTGACTTTGAGACCCCCGTGCCCTGGAATGCCTAGATAAGGCTCAAAACGCTACATCCAAAAATGGATCACTTGAATCAAGTACCATAACATTTGTTGACAGTAAAAAAGTCGAGCGCTCCAAAGGGCGGACGCTACCAAGACCGGACCCAGCTTTAAGGTCATTTAACCATATATAAAACCAATAAATTTAGTTTGTTCTTGATAAAATAAAAAGAAACCTGCAAAAGGCAGACGCCGCCAATACCGAACGACGAAACTATACCCGCTCTTTCCAGCCAAAAGCGATTGTTTTCCGAGTTTTTGAATAAATAAGACCGCAAGTCCTAGGATTTGGGTCCTACGAGTCTACCCAAGTTATTTTTGGAAAATTTAGGCCTTAATTAATAAAATAACACGAGGGCAGATGCCTCGCTTGTACCCGAACAAGCCAAGGCATTTTCAAAGTTCAAAAAAATAATCGAAATTCTGGTAGTATAAACGCTATTATAGGTTTTACATAAAATTCCTACCATATGACTAAAATTGTTATTTTTTTATGTTTTTCGACCCGTAGATTCCGAATTTGCCATTCTCAAGGCCCCATAATGTTCGAGCGTTTCGCCATGGGCCCGAAAAAGCCTTTTTATGCAATTTCTGGGACAGCCTACCTATTGGGAGGATAAATTGACCATTTTTATATGTAATAGAATTCGTGGAATTTGAAACAACTAATCCCAATGAACAAAATTGTTACCGTCTATTGCTAAGGGCCCAATTAGGCCCAAATCGGTATTTGTTTGTAATATCAGCTATTGGCATCAAAATGAAAATATCCGGATTCCGTATAATTCCCTATTTTCTATGAAATATTATACCGATAGTCGCAAAAAATTCATACGGTAAGTACTTTTAAATTTTTTTGTACATTTTTATTATAAAAATTATGCTGGAAAATGTTTCTCTTATTAATACACTGTAAAAAACTTGAGATGAATTTTAAAGTGTTTACTTAAAATTAAGTATTTGCTAGATTTTTAAAGCGTTTACTAGAAATTTCAAATTTTAAATCCTAGTATAAATTCAAAAAAATCAAGTAAATTAATGCTTGAAAAATCAAGTAAATTAAGGCTTGAGAAGTCAGGTAAATGTTTGAAATTTCGATTAAACGCTTAAAAAATTCAGAAAATACTTAATTTTAAGTCAATACTTCAAAATTCAGATCAAGTTTTTTTTACAGTGTATTATACGATTATATGGATATTATTACAGAAAATTAACTCTTATTAAACGTAATTATACTTGAAAAATCCAAAAATTTTCCGTTTTCGGATGCTGATTGTAACAAAATAAATAACAAACAAAACACTGCTGTCCAAAATATATGAGACAAGAAAAATATAGCAGAGTTTCTAACTTTTTGTATAAATACTGCTTTATTTAATTTAAGGGTTTTAGAAGCCAAAGTATGCTCCTGATTCTTAAATATTTGCGTTTTGGCAAATATACGGCTTAAGTTTTATTTAGATAGATTTCGATTTTTGCAGTCCTTGTAGTATTTGAAGGTTTAAATGTTAAAATAATCTTTTAAGTAAGAGAAATTAAGTAATATCTATGCGAATTATTGGTCGAACTATCAGTTAAAATTTCGGTTTTTTTATGGTTCTAGCACACGTGCTGCAGGGAAGTCCCTAAAGCGCTCCAGGAGCGGCACGTGTGCGGAAAAAGCGATTCACGTTGTTCTTGAAGCGCTGTAAATTGTACTCGGTGGGGAACACAGCGCTGGGCAAATTATTCCAAAGAGATGATGTTCTCCATATAAAAGACTGTTTGAAAAGCGTTGTACGCGGAGTAACAAACTGAACCTCATACGGATGTGAAGCACCAGCGCGACGTGTATTTCTAACATGCATCGCTTTGGGAGAAATTAAGCGGGCTACATCCTTCGAACACTTTCCATGAAAATACTTGTAGAACGGGCTCAAGTCGCCAACCGTTCTTCGATGTTCCAGCGAATCAAGGCCGCAGGTCAATTCCGGGTCTCCAATCAGACGAACAACTCTTCTCTGAACAGAATCCAACAACTGCAGTGTATCTTTGGGAGCAGAGCCCCAAACATGGGAGCAGTATTCCATAGTTGGTCGAATTTGAGCTTTGTAAAGAATTAACAATTGTTGTGGAGTATAAAGCTTTCTGGTTCGAAATAGTATTCCCAACTTTTGAGAAGCTCTCCTTGCTATGCCTGCATCATGTTCATGCCGGGACATATTTGCTCCCAAATTAACGCCCAACAAATTGAGCGACGATGTTAGGGGAATGGAGTGCCCCGACATAACTATGTCAGGTTCAGCAACGTTAACTTTTTTAGAAAAAACTGCCGCCTGAGTTTTTGTAGCGTTAAATTCCACTTGGTTACTGTCACCCCAAGATAGAATTTCTTCCAGGTCTTTGTTAAGTTGAACGACCTCCTGCTGTCTGCGGATATTCGCTTGAGCAGCCGATGTCCCAGCGTTCAAAGTGAATGAAGAGACAACCGTACTGTAATCTGCAAAGCTGTAGATTGGATTCCCGGTCTTTTGCAGCAGATCGTTAATGTAAATGAGAAAGAGAGTAGGAGACAGTATGGAGCCTTGGGGCACACCGGCGTTTCCTTAACTCTTCCAATATTAATCACGCGAAAGTTAAAGAACGTTGTGTTTTTTTCTTCCTTATCGCTAAAACATAAGTAATAAAACAGCAAACGGTTTATTTTTTGACACTTATTTAAAGTTCTTTGTCTTTAATCTTAGATAAGTTCATTAACGATGACACCGATAAAGGATTCGTAAAAATTATTTATTATTTATTATATATTACTTTAGTTCATTCCTAGAGACTTTAACAATCGTTCGATGTTCAGAGTACTTAGCCTTGAAGGCGCTAGCTGTTTCGGATTTGTATTTAAAGACCACACTACTACAGTAATTAACAACCTAAATGATCAATTGCATTAGTAGGTTCAAAAAAGGAAAATTTGATATATCGAAAGCACATAACAAGAGACAAACAAGTGTTATTTTAGAAGTAAGTCGGTTTTGGGTTGTACTCGGAGTTTGATAATTTTGAGAGGGCGCAGTTAAAACGTCGGGGAATGCTTGTAATGGGGAGCTTTTACGAGGTAGACTGCTTTAAGAGAAAATTCAAGGCAGTACTCTAGCTGTCAAAGAGGTTTCGGGAAGCAATTTCCATTTCTTCAAAATTGGAGAGGTTAAGATGCTTGGGTATTAATATCCTATTTTTTTTTTTTTTTCGGTTGTGTAAACCATTTTATTTGAAGTTTCTTTTTGTGCAGTGTTTATCTTTTAAAGTTTGCTAGTAAATTCGTAAATGTTTTTTCAAAAGTTTCGTGCTTTATTTCACTAATTTATTACCTTACTTCACGTGAAAAAAAAACGAATTTTAGGATGGCGAGCCACGAAGCACTGTGGGGCGAAGTCGCTGCCTTTCAATTTTTAAAATAATGCATTTAATTTTTTTTTTCTAAATACTCGCTAGATATAGCGCTTCAACTTGTATCCGCAACTTTTTTGCCAGTTTTTTTTTTAATTTAACTAAAGAAGATTTCTTTTTTTAAATAATATTGAAAATGAACTTTTTACTATATACATTGAAATCTCGATAATTTACTTATGTTAATATATGTTTCTGAGGTCGCTGATTCCTATAAAAATAGTCTTTTCAGCAAAAATTTTGAGGATTTTGGCTATTTTGCGCTGTTTTTTTCAGCTGATAAAAAAGAGAGAAATTGTTGGTCCAATATATATATATATATATATATATATATATATATATATATATATATATATATATATATATACATATATATATATATATATATATATATATATATATATATATATATATATATACATATATATATATATATATATATATATATATATATATATATACATATATATATTTTTATGGGTCTAGCACACTGCTACAGGGAAGTCCCTAAAGCGCTACAGGAACGACACGTGTGCGGAGAAAGCGATTCACGTTGTTCTTAAATCGCTGTAAATTGTACTCGGTGGGAAACACAGTCCTGGGCAAATTATTCCAAAGGGCTGATGTTCTCCATATAAATGACTGCTTGAAAAGCGTTGTAAGAGGAGTAAGAAGCTGAACCTCATACGGATGTGAAGTATTAGCGTGACGTGTACTTCTAACATGCACCGCTCTGGGAGGAATTAAACGGGCCACATCCTTCGAACACTTTCCATGAAAATACTTGTAGAATAGGCTCAAGTCGCCAACCGTTCTTCGATGTTCCAGCGAATCAAGGCCACATGTCAGTTCCGGGTCTCCAATCAGACGAACAGCTCTTCTCTGAATAGAATCCAACAAATGCAGTGTATGTTTGGGAGCGGAGCCCCAAACATGGGAGCAGTATTCCATAGTTGGTCGAATTTGAGCTTTGTAAAGAATTAACAGTTGTTGTGAAGTGTAAAGCTTTCTGGTTCGAAATAATATTCCCAACTACTGAGAAGCTCTCCTTGCTATGCCTGCAACATGTTCATGCCAGGACATATTTGCTCCCAAATTTACGCCCAACAATTTGAGTGACGATGTTAGGGGAATGGAGAGTCCCGACATAACTATGTCGGGTTCAGCAACGTTAGCTTTTTTAGAAAAAACTGCCGCCTGGGTTTTTGTAGCGTTAAATTCCACTTGGTTACTGTCACCCCAAGATAGAATTTCTTCCAGGTCTTTGTTAAGTTGAACGACCTCCTGCTGTCTGCGGATATTCGCCTGAGCAGCCGATATCCCAGCGTTCAAAGTGAATGAAGAGACAAGCGTACTGTCATCTGCAAAGCTGTAGATTGGATTCCCGGTCTTTTCCAGCAGATCGTTAATGTAAATAAGAAAGAGAGTAGGAGACAGTATGGAGCCTTAGGGCACACCGGCGTTTCCTTAACTCTTCCAATATTAATCACGCAAAAGTTAAAGAACGTTGTGTTTTTTTTCCTTGTCGCTAAAACTTAACTAATAAAGCAGCAAACGGTTTATTTTTTGATACTTATTTAAAGTTCTTTGCCTTTAATCTTAGATAAGTTCATAAACGGTGACACCGATAAAGGATTCGTAAAAATTAACAATCGTTCGATGTTCAGAGTACTTAGCCTTGAAGGCGCTAGCTGTTTCGGATTTGTATTTAAAGACCACACTACTACAGTAATTAACAACCTAAATAATTAATTGCATTAGTAGGTTCGAAAAAGGAAAATTTGATATATCGAAAGCACATAACAAGGGACAAACAAGTGTTATTTTAGAAGTTAGTCGGTTTTGGGTTGTACTCGGAGTATGATAATTTTGAGAGGGCGCAGTTAAAACTTTGGGGAGTGTCTGTAATGGGGGCTTTTTACGAGGTAGTCTGCTTTAAGAGAAAATTCAAGACAGTACTCTAGCTGTCATAGAAGTTTCGGGAAGCAATTTCCATTTCTTCAAAATTGGAGAGGTTAAGATGCTTGGCTATTAATATCCTATTTTTTTTTTCCGGTTGTGTAAACCATTTTATTTGAAGTTTCTTTTTGTGCAGTGTTTTCCAAAAGTTTAGTGCTTTATTTCACTAATTTATTACCTTACTTCACGTGAAAAAAACGAATCTTAGGATGGCGAGCCACGAAGCACTGTGGGACGAAGTCGCTGCCTTTCAATTTTTAAAATAATGCATTTAGTTTTTTTTCTAAATACTCGTTAGATATAGCGCTTTAACTTGTATCCGCAACTTTTTTGCCAGGTTTTTTTAAATTTAACTAAAGAAGATTTCTTTTTTTAAATAATATTGAACATTGAAATCTCGATAATTTACTTATGTTAATATATGTTTCTGATTCCTATAAAAATAGTCTTTTCAGCAAAAATTTTGAGGATTTTGGCTATTTTGCGCTGTTTTTTTTCAGCTGATAAAAAAGAGAGAAATTTTTGGTCCAATATATATATATATATATATATATATATATATATATATATATATATATATAATATATACATATATATATATATATATATATATATATATATATATACATATATATATATATATATATATATATATATATATATATATATATATATATATATATGTATATATATGTGTGCTAGACCCATAAAATATATATATATATATATATATATATATATATATATATATATATATATATATATATTTTATGGGTCTAGCACACGTGCGCTTTGTAAAGAATTAACAATTGTTGTGGAGTGTAAAGCTTTCTGGTTCGAAAATAATATTCCCAACTTCTGAGAAGCTCTCCTTGCTATGCCTGCAACATGTTCATGCCAGGACATATATTTGCTCCCAAATTTACGCCCAACAATTTGAGTGACGATGTTAGGGGAATAGAGTGCCCCGACATAACTATGTCGGGTTCAGCAACGTTAACTTTTTTAGAAAAAACTGCCGCCTGGGTTTTTGTAGCATTAAATTCCACTTGGTTACTGTCACCCCAAGATAGAGTTTCTTCCAGGTCTTTGTTAAGTTGAATAACTTCCTGCTGTCTGCGGATATTCGTCTGAGTAGCCGATGTCCGAGCGTTTCAAAGTGAATGAAGAGATAAGTGTACTGTCATCTGCAAAGCTGTAGATTGGATTCTCGGTCTTTTCCAGCAGATCGTTAACATAAATGAGAAAGAGAGTAGGAGACAGTATGGAGCCTTGGGGTACACCGGCGTTGATAGTGAAAGTGTTAGAAAGAAATCCGTCGACTGCCACTCGCAAAGAACGCTCTCTGAGGAAACATGAGAGCCACAAACCGAACTTTTCAGACATACCATAAGAACGTAGCTTAGCCAACAGCCCATCGTGCCAAACACGGTCGAATGCCTTGGATATGTCAAGAGCAACCGCTCAAGATTCTCCAAAGTGTTCAATTGCGTTGTTCCAAACATGTGTTACATAAGTCAGGAGATCTCCTGTTGATCTATTTTTGCTAAAGCCATATTGGTGATCGCTAATAAGGTTGAATCCTTCCAGATATTTTAGAAGATGCTGATTGATAGCCTTTTCCATATATATATATATATATATATATATATATATATATATATATATATATATATATATATATATATATATATATATATAATATATATATATATATATATATATATATATATATATATATATATATATATATATATATATATATATATATATATATATATATATATATATATATATATAATACGAACCAGAAATTCCTATTTCTTTCATTAGCTGAAAAAAACTATAAAAAATGTTAAAAATAACTGAAATTGGCTAGTAAATTACAATCCTCAGAACTTTTGCTAAAATAACTATTTTTGCAGGAATCAGCAGCGACCTCAGAAATATATATTACCCCAGGCAAATTATCGAGATTTCAATGTACACACTAAAAAGTTCGTCTTTCAGCCAAATTTACAAAAAAAAATTAACAAACAAATTGCAGGTACAAGTTGAAGCGCTATGTTTAATGCAATATCTTAAAAATTGAATTTTGAGTTTTCCAGTGAGATTTCGACCCACCGTGCGATGTCTGGGATGCAGATAATAGACAAAGAAGACAAATGACAGATTAAACACCAAGCTTCTCTAGGTTGAATAGCTGTCCAGGTATTACGTCCAAATTAAAAGTAAGATCAATTTAAGTTAACCCTCTTCTATCACACTTTTCGGGGAGAAGTTTCGAATTATATACTACGCATTTAAACTTAAATCATTCATGGTGAAGATAATCGATAAAACCCAAACTTAGTTAAATAATAATCCTAAATTAGTTGATCCGCTGCTGCAGACTAAAAAATGAAATCTTGTACAGTACAGTTATTTTTGATAAATCTAGTTTGACTAATATTTTGTGTTGATTATCTTAAGGGGATACATACACCTGGGCGCTGCAAAAAGTATGTATAATTAAAAAAAAAATATATATTTTAAAGATTATTAAGTGAATAATACAAAAGAATGGCGATTATATATTTTTATTTTACTTTAAATTATAAGAATTTTTTAAAAATATGTTTTAAATGTTTACATTATTTTTTATCAGGTTAAATACACCACTGATAAAAAATATGGCGCCTCCTTGTCTTCAGAATAACTTCAGAAAAAATAATCCAATCTACAAAAATATAAATTAATCTTGTAAAATAATGTAGTTAAAAATTGTCAAAGGGTTTTTTTTTTTTTTTTTAGCCACACACCTCAAAAATAAAAAATTTACGGTGTTTTAAACTTTAGTATGCAATTTTCGGCCAAAAAATGTGTGTTTAATTACATAGGTCTGCAACAAAAATGCTGTCTGGATGTTTTCAACTGATTTCTATGTATTTAGGTGTTCTGAAAACTAAAAAAATACTCAAAAAATTCCAGAACGTCAGGTTATTTTGCAAAACGCAAAATTTTATTATAAAAAAGGGTGACTTGAAGTCATAAATAAATAGGTACAATTTTATTTTGATTACTGTTTTTAAATGTATACAGGCCATAACTATCATTACTTTCTAAATAAAGAACGCCCTGTGTGAGATAAATTAACAAACACAAACGTTGTAACCAGAACGTGCGCGCTCTGATAGTGTAGAAAGTGGCGCGGTACAATTACGTGTTAACTCGTCATTGTTTTATAGATCTTGGTTCAATATAGTGCAATGTCATCTGTGCGGAAGTGTGTGAATTCGTCTGACAGTTTCTGTTATATTTGTGGCGAATATATGGTATTAAAGCAACAACTTAATATTACGGACTTTGTAAAAAAAGTATACTTCACGTATTTTGGCTTAAAACTTGGAGATCAGGATAAAGTTTGGGCACCTCATAAAGTCTGCAAACGATGTGTTGAAGACCTTCGAAATTGGTTTTAAGGGCAAGAAAAATGCTTTCCGATATGCGATTCCTATGGTATGGCGCGAGCAATAGAACCATAGTGATGATTGTTACTTTTGTTCGTGTAATGTGAAAGGGTATAATTCAAAATGGAAGCAGTCCATTTCATACCCCAATCTGCAATCAGCTATTCGTCCCATCCCTCATGGGACCGAAATACCAGTGCCCAAGGCCCCTGCTACCTTGGAAGAGATTCCAAGTTCTGACCAAGATGGTGCTGTACCTGAACCGGATGACAAGTCAAGTTTTCAATTTGAAGATGACAGCAGTCCGAAATTGTTTTCCCAGGGCGAACTAAATGATTTGGTAAGAGACTTGAATCTTCCCAAAAACGCTGCTGAGTTGCTTGGATCAAGGCTCAAAAGCAGGAACTTACTTTTGCCGGGAGTGTCTTCCTCCTGGTTTTAGATATCGTGAGAAGCAGTTCACTTCCTACTTTGCCCAAGAGGACGAGTTGGTTTATTGTACCAATATTGAAGGTTTGATGGATACATTTAAGATCTCATACGACCCAGCACAGTGGCGTATTTTCATAGATTCTTCAAAAAGAAGCCTTAAAGCAGTTCTGCTTCACAATGGCGGTTTCTATGCTTCCATTCCTGTCGGTCATTCTGTACACCTCAAGGAAGCCTACAAGAACTTGGAATTGGTTCTTTGCAAATTAAAATATAAAGACCATGGTTGGCAAGTGTGCAGTGATTTAAAAATCTTGGGCATGTTGCTCGGACAACAATCTGGGTTTACCAAATTCCCTTGATTTTTTGTGTCTATGGGATAGGAGAGACCGAGCAAATCACTGGACCAAAAAGTCTTGGCCTCCGAGGGAGCTTAAAGTTGACGAAAAGAACGTCCTGCATGAAACTTTGGTGCCTCCTCATAAAGTTCTTCTACCACCGCATGGGATTGATGAAGTAATTTGTAAAGTCACTTCCAAGAAATGGAAATTGCTTCAAATACTTAATATCAAAGTTTCCAGGCCTCTCGGAGGCAAAGTTGAAGGAAGGTGTTTTCGTTGGACCAGTTATTAGACGGCTTATGGCTGATCCACAATTCATCACAACCATGACAGATCCTCAAAGAGAAGGGTGGATTGCCTTTAAAGAGGTCATATAGAAATTTTTAGGCAATAACAAAGACCCTAACTACAAACAAATCGTCAAAAGAATGTTAAAAGCATTTCAAGCTTTAGGTTGCCTAATGAGTTTAAAAGTACATTTTCTTCATTCCCACCTCGACTACTTTCCAGAAAATTTAGGAGATCTGAGTGAAGAGCAAAGTGAACGATTTCACCAAGATATTAAGGAGATGGAAAAAAGATACCAGGGAAGATGGAGCGGAGCGTCTCAATGATGGCAGACTACTGTTGGACGCTTCAGATAGACCTTCCAGATGCTTCCTACAAGCGAAAATGTACGAAAGGAGTCTCACTGGGAAAAAGAAATGTGTTTAGTGTTTACTAATGAATGTATTTTAGATAAAAAAAATAAGTTTTGTTACGCAATTATAAATTTAAAAAAAATTTTTTAGTCTTTTAAGCTTTTATTTTAAGATGATAACTTGTTTAACATAGATACCTACATTGTCAGAAAACGTGACGTTCTATGACAAAATGAAAGTCATTTTCGGATTCAGTACACCCAAAAACATAAGAATTACGCAAAAAAAACTAAAACAGCTCTCAATTTTTTTTTTTTTTTGCAGACTTGTGTTATTTATAAAAAATTGTCTAGTGGAAGGAATAAAAAAAAACATCTCGATATTTTGTAGAAAAAGTAATTTTAAAGATTTAAAAAGAAAATATATATTAAAAGTTGACTGAGTAATATTGCAGACAGTGTCTGAAAGCATAACTTTGAGAAACACGCGTTTAAAGTTTCGGATAGATGAAAAGTTAACTTAGGACTAGTATCCTATTCCAGCTTCGTACTTGTGTGCGTCTTGGTGTTATTTAATAACACAAAATGGAATTTTTGAAAATTCGAGGTGTATGTAACCCCCAAGTCAAAAACCAAAGTAAATGTGCCATAAACCATTTTGGCATAATACCATCCACATGAAAGAGTAAAATAACAAGTATAAAAATAAACTGATTATTTTTGAATTAAACTAGTATTATTGCATCTGACAAATTATGAAGCATGCATAATATTATGTTAATTAATATTGGTTAATTTAATCTAATGGACATACAAATCATTAAAATGAATTTTCAGGGATGCAATTAGCAGTCGAGTATGGGCAAATGTAATATTAATTTCGTTCTATTTTCCTGACATAATATTTTTAATTGCTTACAATAAATACTACAATATAAAGCCCAAAATAATGCATTATCTGTAACTCTAAATATAATAATTTATGTTTAATATGAAATGACCTATTACGATTTTTAAATTAAGCGTGGTATTTATGAGATGAATTATAATAACATAATTTCTTTTGATCTGGATTAACCTATATCGAGTTAAAAACAATTTACAGGATGTTATGAAAATCATCTAATATATTTAAAGCCCTAAACCCTTAAATTGAGAGAAATTACAGCTCTAGAAGACGTATTCTGCCAACTAAATTCACAGACGATATTGTAGTCATCAGTAGTAATTCACTCAAAGACAATTAATCTTAAAATGAATAAAAATAAAACAAAAATATTAACCAACACTAATAACAACAAAGTTATAAATTTAAAAGGAACAGCTCTCCAGATTGTTAAGGATTATTTGTCTCTGGGGCAAAAATTACTACGACGAGAGACAGTGTCTCGGATGACATTTTAAGAAGAATCAGGTTTAAATGGTGCGCATTCGGGAAATTAAGTTAAATATTCAAAGAGAAAGCCATCCCAAATAAGTTAAAGGCCAGAGTTTACGATCAGTGCATTCTACCCGTAATTACACATGGCGCTGAAACTTGAACACCGAAAAAAAGCCAATATACAAAAACTAGCTCGGACCCAGAGAACATACGAAAAACAGATGATCAGGATAAAACTTAAAGATAAAAAAAGAAAGAAGTGGATACGTGAACAAACGAAATTAAAGGATATATAGATCACGTAGCAAAAAGAAAGAGGCAGTGGCCTAGACATGTAGCACCCACGACCGTTAATCGATGGACCAAGCGAACATTAGAATGAAGACCACGAGAACAAGAAAGGAGCGTAGGGCGTCCCAAAACAAGGTGGTGGGATGATATACAGAGTGCTGCGTGCATTGGATGGATGACAACAGCTGCAAATAAATTGAGATGGAAATTCAGGTTACATCCAGCATTGGATAGAATTAGGCTTATAGTGATAGTGATTCATGAGACGAATTATAGTAACGTAAACTCAATAATTTCATTTCTTTTGATCTAAATTAACCTATATTGAGTTAAAAACAATATACAGGATGTTACGAAAGTCATTTACTTTATTTAAAGCCCTAAACTCTTAAATTGGAGAAACTGTGGAAAAATAGTCACAAATGGCGCTTCGCCATAACTAATAAAAAATATTTTTTAGTATGTAGGTTAATGGATGTAACCAATACACGCATAAAAAAATAATTCACACTAATTTTCGAGATAATCGGAATTTTTCAACTTTGTCACGCTTACAATTAATAACATGTTACTTTATTTTAGAACAAATTAATGAAATATTATATTAACAACACGTTACTTTATTTTAGAAGAAATTAAATAAATTTTAAGATTGTTAAAAATAACCACATACATCGGCAATTACTGATTTAAATATACTAAAAGATTTTTACAACAACCTGTATATCTTATTCTTGCATGCCTGTGCCTAGAACTTATACAAACATTTACAATGTACTGTGGAAAAATTTATTTTATCAGAATAAACAGTTATACATAAAATCAAAGTTACGGAAGACTTCACTAGCAAGTTTGTTTTAATTGTAATCGCTTTTTTTTCTAATTACGCTATTACTAATCTTACACGTAATTCTTTAAGGCCCATCTGCAATCTTTAAAGCATTTTTTTTCGAAAGTACTTAATTATTTAAAAAACGAATAAATAAAGTATGTATTAATTAATTCATTGGCAAGGTGGTTTCAGAAGCGATGAAATGATGGGGTTCATAATTAGAAATGGTGGGTCTTTTCAAAATATTCAAACCTTTTCAACATTATCCAATACATTGATCAGAAGTAGGCTTAAATATGGGTCTATTATCTGGGTACCATTGTATAATGTGTGGGTTGTGGCTTTGGAAAGGGTTCAGAGGAGGTTTTTAAAGTAGTGGATAGGAATGTTGATGGGGTGTATCCACCGGTAGGTGATGATATTTTGTTAGAGAGATTTACTTATATAATTTTAGAGAAACGTAGAAATATGGGTATGGTGATGTTTCTGTATAAACTTGTAAATGGTGTGATTCAATGTCCACTGTTGCTAGAGGAACTGAATTTTGTTGTGCCAGACTAGCTCATGCGACTGGAAACTTCTTCTATCTTCCTACTGCTCACACAAATATATTGTACGCTTCTCCCGTTTATAAGATATGAGCTGCTTATAATAAAGTATCTAGAGCATGTGATCTGTCCATGTCTCAGAGGAAATTCTTCTGTATCTGTCTAAATTTATTTTTAATAGCTGTAAGAATATGTAAAATTGTAGTTTGTTTATTGTTTGTATAACTAAGCATTTTGTGATATGTATTAGTATTGTTTAATGATTGTATGACCGGCCCTATTAATTAATTTATTTTGTTGGGCTTGTAACGGTAATAAATAAATAAACAAATTCTAAATCTGTTATTTTAATATTATTATTGATAATTACATTAATTTAAATAACCGGTCAAGTGCAAGTTGAACTTGCGCAATTAGTGTTCCGTACGTTGATTGCTTTTAAAATAAAAAAATTGTTACAGAGGTATAAAATGATCAGTGACTTCACAAAACAGACCCCAAATGAGTTTTCAACAAAGTTTGTTTCCAATCTTTAATGAAAACTGATAACCTTGAAATTTTTGTTTTTTTATATACCAGATAAATTATTAAAGGTAATGCACTCGTGATAATTTTCGTTCAATCTACACCCCGTGGAGAATATTCCAGAATTTTTTCAAAATTTTCTGATAAGTACTTTTCGAGATAAGGCGATTTTTCACGATTTTTCAAAAATAATACAAAGAAAAGTGCGCGCAAGTATTACATTATATATATATTTTTACTCTTGTTTTCACAAGCTTTCATTTGACGCCACACTCGATGACCTAGTAAAATTTTTTTTCACTTCCGATTTCACCCCCCAAAACTAACCCCTTAAGTCAAAATTTAACTTTCAAAACTACACAGCTCTGATGAGGCCATCAATTCCTATATTAGTACCAAATTTCAACTTTCTATGTGAAGTAGTTTCGGAGAAAATGGGGGTGTTACAGACAGACAGACAGACATCTAAGTGATCTTATAAGTGTTCCGCACGGAACACTAAAAATTATTAATTTCTTCTCAAAAGAAATTTAAATATTTAACGTACATATCTTATTTATAACCGTCCACGTCCCTATTTATTCTTATGTATTATTCCATTATAAGTGACCTTTGACTGTCCTGTCTGAAAATAAAGTCGCCCTGATGGACCACAGTGGCGTAAACGGAGTATACATGTTCTTCTGTGATATTTTAATAACTATAAAATATAGAATTGACTTTCATGATTATCCTCATCATCATTAGCTTATTCCATCCATAGTAGCATGTAAGCCTCCCTAAGATGTCTCCAATGAGCTTTGTTATTTGCTTTTTTCATCCAATCGTGTCCCCCTAATCTTTTTATGTCGTCCGTCCATATTTTCGGAGGTCTACCTCTGCATCTTTTATGTTCTTTAGGCCTCCATTCAACTATACGGCGTGTCCATCTGTTATCATTCATTCTTGCGATATGCCCCGCCCAATTACACCTTAATATACATATTCGTGGTATTATTTCTGTCACTTTTGATCTTCTTCGTTTCTCGATATTAGAAATACGATATTGGAGTCTAATATTTAGCATTCTTCTCTGCATTACTCTTTGGGTTACTTAGAATTTATTTATAATACTTTTATTTAAAGCCCACGTTTCAGTGCCATCTAATAATACCATCAGTACATATTGATCGAAACCTCTTTTTTTTTTTCATCTTCCTGGCCTTGGGAAAAATCTATAAAATATAGAATTGACTTTCATGATTATCCTCATCATTAGCTTATTCCATCCATAGTAGCATGTAAGCCTCCCTAAGATGTCTCCAATGAGCTTTGTTATTTGCTTTTTGCATCAAATCGTGTCCCCCTAATCTTTTTATGTCGTCCGTCCATATTTTCGGAGGTCTACCTCTGCATCTTTTTATGTTCTTTAGGCCTCCATTCAACTATACGGCGTGTCCATCTGTTATCATTCATTCTTGCGATATGCCCCGCCCAATTACACCTTAATATACATATTCGTGATATTATTTCTGTCACTTTTGATCTTCTTCGTTTCTCGATATTAGAAATACGATATTGGAGTCTAATATTTAGCATTCTCCTCTGCATTACTCTTTGGGTTACTTAGAATTTATTTATAATACTTTTATTTAAAGCCCACGTTTCAGTGCCATCTAATAATACCATCAGTACATATTGATCGAAAACTCTTTTTTTTTTTCATCTTCCTGGCCTTGGGAAAATCCCATTTAGCCATGAGTTTTTAATTCTATTTCTAAAGCAATCCAATATCCTAAACCTAACTTAACCTAAACACACAATACACACATATATACGAGGGACAAATCACAAACACCCAGCCGTCAGACGGAATCGAACCGCTGACCTCTCGAACAACAGCAGGCAAAGCTAGCACCTTAACCCGCCAATGGCTCCGGCTATCGAATACTCTAGCTCAGGGGTGCTCAAACGGTCGATCGCGATCGACAAGTCGATCGGGAGTGCTTTTTGAGTCGATCTCGAGAAAAAAATTCCGATATAGAACTATTCACAGATTTTGTTTTAGGTAAATAAAATAAAATGTAATGAATAAACTACTAAAATTTATTCGATCCACAATTAGGCTAGAATAACCCCCTCATCACTTTCTTTTATCGTAATAACCCCCTGCTAGCGGCAAAAGGTGGCTTTATCAAAGGAACGCGCGGTACTTGTCAAAGAAAAGCCGCGTTTTTGATTCCCGCCGATTTTTCTAGAAACTTCGGGCGGCGGCGTGTTTGACGGGAACATTCGAGACTTCGTTCGCGCCGATATAAATGCTGCGCCTGTAGGAATAGGAGTCAGTCGGAGTTGTAACTTGAAGGCGATACATCGATACAAAGTTTATTAATAAATAGTCCAAAAAGAGTGCGGCGAAGAAAAGTAAAACTTATCATTTTAATAACGATTGGGAGGAAGAATTTTTCTTTTGTATAGTAAAGGATAAGTGCATTTGTCCCATTTGCCGTGCGTCAGTTGCAATACCTAAGCGTGGGAACTTAGAGAGGCATCATAAAACGGTTCATAAAAACTATGAAAAGGATTTTCCGTCACAGAGTGAATTAAGAAAACGAAAAGTACGTGAGTTGATAACTTGTTTGAAAAAAGAACAAACCATGTTCACAAGACCAGCCAAACAATCAAAAGCTGCAACGATGGCGTCATTTAAAATATCTCATATATTGCCGAAACACAAGAAACCATTTGATGATGGATTGGTTGTGAAGGAAGCATTTATTGAAGCGGGTGAGACTTTATTTGGAGATTTTAAAAATAAAACAGAGATTATGTCTGCTATTAGAGAACTTCAGTTATCTCGTCCGACTGTCACAAGGCGTGTTGAAGTCATGAGTCAGGACATGGCAGGTAAACTAAAACATGATATCATGGAATGTACATACTTTTCTTTACAGTTCGACGAATCCACCGATATGACAGACACTGCCCAGCTGTATATTTTTATTCGAATGGTATTCAATGACATGTCGGCTAAGGAAGAGTTTTTGACAATGATTCCTCTGAAAGGAAAGACCCGTAGCGAAGATATATATGACGTTTTCTTCAATTTTGTAACAAACTACAAGCTACCAATATATAAACTAGTGTGCATTACAACCGATGGAGCACCAGCAATAAATGGAAACGAAAACTGTTTTGTGGCATTGTGTCGAGCTAATGATGATTTCCCTTCATTTTTCACCTTCCGTTGCATTATACATCAACGAGTTTTGTGTTCAAAAGTTCTAAACATGGAGGAGATTATGGGCATTGCAATAAAAATTGTGAATTCTATCCGTGCACGTAGCTTGCAACGACGGCTCTTTAAATTGCAGTTGGAAGATAGTGAGTCAGCTGAACACACTGATTTAGTTCTTCACATGGACGTCAGGTGGTTGAGTCGCGGAAAATTCCTAGAAAGGTTTCAAGAATTATTGCCCGAAATAACAGCGTTTCTGGACGAAAGAGGTGATGACACTCAGATGCTGAAAAACGGAAAATGGCTGACTGATTTGGCATTTTTGACAGACATCACAATGCATTTAAACACCATTAATTTGGAGCTTCAAGGTAAAGGAAAAAAAAACTATTATTGAGATGATTAGCGCAATAAACGCATTGCAATTTATGATAGATCAACTGAAAAGAAAGGAGCTGAAAAAATTTTCCGTCTTTGAAAGTAAGGATTCCTCAGTTGAATTATGATATTTATGAGGCAGAATTATCAAATATTTTGGGCCAATACGAAATACGTTTTTATGATTTCAGTAAATTGGCAAATATCGCATCATTTATGAGTTATCCTTTTTCGTGTAAAAACATTGAGGAATTAGCTACTGAAATAGCAAGTCAGTTTAACATGGACTCATGTTCTGTTGAAAATGAGTTAGTGCAGATTATATCAGATATACATCTCAAAGCCACAGCATCTGATACAAAATTCTGGTGTTTTATATCTGAAGATAAATATCCGAATCTAAGGCAAATCGTCCTTCAACTGACGGCAATGTTTGGGTAAACTTACTTGTGCGAGTCTGCATTTTCTGGAATGAAGATAATTAAGTCAAAATATCGCAATCGACTAACTGACGAACATATATCATCATGCTTGCGATTAGCACTCGGTAATTACGTACCATCTTATGGAAAGTATGCTGAGGACATGCAGTGCCACGCTTCAACATCCAAAGTCACTCTTTAGTTAAGTTTAGACACTAGAACTCGTTTGTTTTGTAAGAACCAATAAACTCGCAATTTTTGAATAATTATGAGTTTTTCATTGACATTTTAGAGCAGACCTATACTTACCTTGACTAAAAAAATGCATATTGTGCGGAAAACTAATATCTATGCCACGATACACCCTACCTAGACGACAATCCTGCATCACACTTACTTGCAGCCTCTCAGAGTCGATCGATCGGAGTCTAACAATATTGAGGTAGATCGCCAGCAGTTCAAGTTTGAGCACCCCCTGCTCTAGCTTTTAATTTAAATGTAGATTGTAACCTTCCGAACGCAGACCAAGCTAACGAGACTCTTCTATCAAAGTCAGCCTTTAAATTATTTTTGATATTTCGATTTTTTGTCCTAAATATATGAATGTTTGCACCTTTCCTATTCTTTCACTTTCTATTAATAGTTTCTTGCTGTTATCTTCACTTTCGTTGTTGAAATATTTAGTTTTCGTGAAGTTTATTTTTAAACCTATTGCTCCAGACTTATTATTTAATTTTTTTTTTAATTTTAATTTAATTAAGTGACTTTAGGTAATATAATAAAATAATATATAAATAAACACAATTTTTACAATGCACACACATAAGTCACATATCATAAATTCGTAAGACCAAACTTTTCAAAAAATGTAAATTTTTTGACACATTCATAGTAAACTATACTGTAGTACTCTATAAAATGGAAGGAAAATTAAATCATTCAACCTAAAAATCCGACTTTCAATAAACCAGTTCATAAAGTCGAAGTTCATTTTTACTGATATTACTTTTCGAGCATCAGATGCAATTTCGTATGCCATAAGAATTTAGATCTTAAAATTTTAAATATGATCGTAAATCCACAAACACAAAAAGTTATTCCGGATTCCTCTTGTAACTTTTGAGACGACTCAGAATAAATTGATTTAGAAGTTAACTATAGCCAATTAATTAATTTCATGTTCTTCAGTAAAATGTTTTTGCTTAAATTCGGTAAGTTCCAAGTGCTTCCTTTAAAAATGTAAGTTGTAAAATATAAAAAGAGTTTGTCGATGACTTTGACGTATATACACTAATATAATAATTAAAAAAAACAACATCATTACTCAATAATTTACAGAATAACATACCTTTATATATATATATATATATATATATATATATATATATATATATATATATATATATATATAAAGACAGGAGTAGTCGCGACTGAGTAGTTAAGAAAAATATATTCTCAATTTAGTGGGTCTATATTTAAATGTTTATGGCCTTGGGTAGTGAAACAACCTTTTTTGTTAGTCGAGCTTTTGAAATTATATTTATTTCTTCTTCAAGATATCTGGAAAGACAAAATTTTCTTTTTTTTTATATCGTTAAGTGAAAAAATTACTTTTTTAAGTACATTCATATGGTTAAAAAAACAAAAAAAAAAAACATGGCATGAGAAAAAAGAAAAAATGATTGACTTACCAAAGTGGTTTTTTTATAACAAAACAAGCAGTCATTTGCACAGAGGGATATTCCCCAATATACTATTGTTAACTACATAACATTATAATTAAACGGGAGGAAAATACAAAACGGCCAAAATGGCTGGCCTTGGTACTCTCTGCTAATCCTGTAAACCAGTAAATTAAAAAAAAATTATCAATTTTTGGCGGTAAAGATGGAGTGTGATAGACCGATATAACTTTTATGTAGTAGAGAAATATCGAAGGTATTGATTCGTTTCGATCTGAGATATGCTTTCTGTTTAAAACTTATTTACATGGCAAATAGTGTAATGAATACAGATAGAAATAATCGTTGAGAGTGTAGATTTTTTATTTTAATAGCGCATGTGTCAACCTGCATACAGGGGATAATAGAAAGAAACAACGCATTACAGTTTTCGGAAAATAAAAATATATGTAAAACAGATAATATAAGTAATAGAATGATTGGATGGTGTTTATTCGTCTGGTGCAGGACGATCTATTAGTGACTGGTATTTTTCTAATTCTAATTTGAGGATGTAACTGTATATGAAACTGAGTCCCTGGGAGTAACTCTTTTTATTCATGGTGTAGTGTTCCCGGTTAATATGGGTCATTTCTAAGAAAATTCGTTTGTAGTAAGAATCAGAACGCAAATACATATATGTATATATATATATATATATATATATATATATATATATATATATATATATATATATATATATATATATATATATATTATGATGTTGGCTCTTTATTTTTAAATAAATACATTATTCATTAGATAAGAACCCCATTACGCCCCTTCAGTATATTCTTACTTTTCAACTCATATTGGGTGGATATTAATACTGAGATAGGACAAAAATTAGAATATCAGCTAGTCTGTTTTTTCCTGGTAGAGATGTGGGGACGAGGTAATTTTTGTACGCCTTTTAAAGGTGATCTCTCTAGCTGTCTAAAACTTAGTTATACTGTTTTGGGCCCCATTCATTTTATAATAAAAGAGAATCTAAGTTGAGCTCAAAAAATAAAAAAAAATACTGAAGAGACATTGAGTTGTAGCTAGATAATTAAATAAAGTACAACTTATACGTCCTGTAAAATAGAACGGGAGTTTAGTAAAACACTACGTTAAAACAAAGTAAAGCGTATTAACAAACACAGAGAGACAGTTTTACATTAAATCCACCCTTATGATTTTATGATGAATTTAAATAAATAACCTTTTATATGTTGAAAATGTACACCCTTCACAGACAGTCTCTGATTTAAAAGCTTGAAGGTCTGTGTTTAGTTTCTCGAATACCACTTATTTTTGGTTTAAAGAACGGCTTTAAAATGTTACTATGTTAAAAGTTGGTCTCAGCTATACTTCTGGTGAAATTAGCTCCAGGAACAACACGTGTAGAATAGCTTTCAGGAAAACACGTGTAAATTAGTGTTCAGAAGCACACGTGGAAAACAATTTCAGAAACACACGTGCAAATTAGTCTTCAGTAACACTCGTTGTTAGAAGGAACTAAGCTAGTTATACTTGCCGGCTTTCAGCTTGGCCTTTTCCCCACGTGGGTTTCTTATCACAATATTACCCCACACACTACCCCCTGGCTTCCATTTGGGTGACCGATCAATACTTGACTCTAAATGTCTTAAGATGGTTAGAATATTTCTGGAAGACGGAAAACGCCTCTACTAACCCAAAATGGCTGGTTTTATATCGCTCATCTCTTCCGGTCGAAGTGAAATCTTTGACATCAACTAGTTCACTTAAGGATAATAAAATTAGATAGGAGTGTTGAGCTTGATAGACAATGATGGAAGATGCTCGTCCTAATCACCTAATCACGTATACATACCTATACATATTCAGTGCAAATGAAATAAATTTAATCACTTGCGCTTAGTTACACTGCTCAATTAATATGAAAAATGTAATAAAATTGAAATAAGTTACACTGCTTAACTGCTATATTAACCGAAAACGGGCAAAGATCCATATTTCAGTAATCTACCTCTCTCTTATTCGATCACCCATTCTGAGACCCGTTTCACCGTATCACGACTAATCAGTCGGGGTAGAATCGACAAACAAGAGAGCAGAATTTTCTAGTACTTATGCCGGTACTTACGACCAAAAATGGTAAGATACAACGCATACCTCGTACTTGGTATTCCGTCGGAGGCTGACTCGCTGCATCCATACATGCGGACGGAGTGGTTAGCAGGTTACCGACGCTTCACCGCAGGCATATATATATATATATATATATATATATATATATATATATATATATATATATATATATATATATATATATATATATATATATAAAACTCCTGGACAAAATTAACGCAACAATCTGAAAATTAATTTATCTTTTTCTTATGTCAGTTTTAAAGTTTATCGAGTATTTGAATAGTAGGCTATGCATATTTTGTTTCATTGTTCATGACAGAAATCAAAATAATTCGTTTAGATTTACAGTTTTAAAGAATTTTTTAGAAGATAAACAATTTTCTGTAATAATGCGATAGATTTTCTTTAAAAGTAAGCTTATAAATTGTTCCCTTTTTCAAAGTAATACGTTTTGAGTCCGAAGAATTAGAAAAATAATTCGAACAAGGAATTTAACTGAACACGAGGTAGTACGAGCCTCAGTTTCATTGGACGAGGGATATTGTCAGAGTTATGTTGCCAATTTTTTTAGGCAAACATCGTTCCACAATAAGTCGTATGGTAAGACGCTTGAATGAAGTAGGAACTTATTCTAGAAGGCTAGGGCAAGGGCGAAAACGATGCACTAGCGACCTAGATGAACGTTTTATAAGACAGCCACTGCGCCCTTGCTTACTAGAGAGAACAGAGTTGCCAGGTTACGTTTTGCTCGAAATCGCGAAAACTGGTCTGTGGATGATTGGAAACAAGTTTTTTTCACAGATGAAACTAGGGTTAGTCTAAAACATCCAGATGGTCGTGAGCGAGATGGCGAAGGCCAGGAGAGAGGTTTGCTCCTTGCAATATCTCTACAAGGATTCCATTCGGCGGTGGCTCTGTTATGTTCTGGGGTGGCATCTGCTTTGATGCTCGCACAGAGTTAGTTCCTGTCCGTACGAGATCCATGAATGCTGACTACTATCTTGAGAATATTGTAATAGAACATGTGATGCCTTTTGGTCATTTTGTGGGCCCTATTTCCTGTTTATGCAAGACAACGCTCGACCTCACGTGGCTAGGGAGGTACTCGATTATCTTAATTAAGTTGATATACCGATTATGCAATGGCCACCAAAAAGCCCGGATCTGAATCCGATAGAACATGTATGGGATTACCTTAAGAAAAATGTGAAACGTCATATACCTGCACCTAGAAACCTGAGGGAACTTTGAAAATGCAGTTATCACAGAATGGGAGCAAATTCCTCAAGATTTTATCCAAAATTTAATTAGAAGCATGCCTAGGTGCATAAAACGCTGTCATCCGAAGTAGAGGAGGCAACACACACTACTAGTGTCCCAGTTACACCATTAATTTTGCTACTAGTGTCCCAATTTATTTTTTTCATTATTACATAATTTCAACGATTTTGTTATTAGGTCTTAAGAACAATTTTAATTCGAATCTTATAGAGAAATTTGGTACCTAATTCACTTTTAAAGTATCCGAATAAGTTTTTTCTAACTTTTAGTGTAACCAATGTTCATAAAAAATTATTAAAATTAATTCATTATAGAGATTTGTATGATTTAATATATTGTTGCGTTAATTTTGTCCAGGAGTGTATATACAGCGTGTTTTATACAAATGGTGAAAAAGTTTATCTTCGATGTTACAAAAAAAATGATTCGAGAAAAAGTTCAACATCACATAGAAATCCATAATCAAGAATCAAAAGTTTAAAATATTTGATGGTATACAGGGAAAATAAAAAATAATAATTTATAATGAAGAGTAAAGTGTGATTAAATTTAAATACAGAGCAAAATATTAATAGAAAATGTTAATAGGAACTAAAAAATATGTTACAGATATGTTCATTTATTTTCAGCCTAAAATTTGTAGTGATTTTCGTTTTCTTTTATTCAATAAATAATCCAACAATTACTGGCGTGTTTACTGGAGTTTTTTTTGAATTTTTAACTAGACCACAAATCTAAACGTGAGCATAATTTTTTTATTTTCTATTAACATTTTCAATTAATATTTTGCCCTGTATTTAAATTTAAAGACACTTTACTCTTCATTATAAATCATTATTTTTTATTTTCCCCCTGTATACCACCAAAAATTTTTTTTATGCTTTATTGTGGATTTCCATGTGTTGTAAAACTTTTTGTCAACATTAAATTTTTTTGTAATATGTAAGATAATGCATTTAATTTCCTTGTTTTAAAACCTCCCTTAATTTTTTTGAGTAGTGTATTTTAAGAAGGTCAGCGACTGTTACTTGTAAAAACTTGCATATTCGATATTCAGTACAACGCGCGTCGAGACTTGCAAAGCGCCGCCCGCCCGCCCGCAACGCAACCCGTTCAGACGTGCAAAGGGACGCAATACGACTTGTGCTGTGCTTGCAATCTTGCATGAACTTGTTTGATTCTTCACCAATATAAATACGAATGCCAAGGACCCATTTGTTTCCGGAATTTTGAAAAGAGATGAGTGAATCGATGTCAGTGTTTGCCAGTGCCGGAAAAAGTAAGTACCTGCCTATTTGTTATTCATACGAGTACTTTTATTTTATATTGTAATAATATTATATTTGTTATGTTTGCGTATAGTAGGTACGTAATAAAAATTAAATACTGAATATCGATTATTCGATACTTCTATAAAAGAACAGAGAGCCGAGAAAGATTGAACTTTTAGTACTTTTTATTATAAAATTATTTATTTACCCGACTGTGCTGATTCACTAAAGGAGAGATATATGATTGACCTGCATGTTTGTACATATTTCAGTGCCTTTGTAGTTGCTAATGCTAAATGACTAAAAATATTTTCATAAATTGTACGTGTCTTTATGTACCACTCGTAACGTACATCAAGTAATAAATACTCGTAAATCATTAAAATCGCGGAGTTTTGATGTCAAAATATTCTTTAAAAGTACTTTCTCTCGAATTTACAGACATGTATCAAAATATAATTAATCAAAAAATATTTTATATTACATTAAATTAGGTTCCGCCGTTTTGTGAAAACCTCTATATGGGTCTTAGCAGTTTTATTGCTTTTAATAATTAAAATCAGTTTTTGTCGCCGGCATTTTGGTTTTTTCATTGCAATAATTAATTAATCCTATTTTATTCTGTTTAAAATAGCCATCTCCTGTTAAAAGTCGCCTTATGATTACTAAAACAAACATTTTTTCTTTACAGGTAGGTAACTGATACGAAACATGGCTGAATCTAAGAAGAAATGTCGACAGTACAGTGTTGATTATTTGAAATTTGGTTTTCTTCCATCAAAGGCAGACAAACGATTGCCCATATGCCTTTTATGCAACAAAGTTTTGAGTAATGACTCTATGAAACCATCGAAGCTCGAAGATCATCTAAGAAGGTGTCATCCTGATAAAATAGGTAAAGATTTAAAATATTTTTATACATTGAAGGAAAAATATGAAAAGAGACCCACCGTGCACAGTATGTTCGCTTCAACGTCTCAAAGTAACGATGATGGCTTGCGGGCATCTTACAATATCTCATTGCTTATAGCGAAATCTGGAAAACCGCACACCATCGGAGAACAGTTAATTTTACCCGCTATTGAAGAGGTTTTAAAAACTGTTCTGCACAAACCTCCATTTGACGTACTCAAAAGAATTCCTTTGAGTAACAACACTGTACAAAGACGTATTGATAAAATGAGCTCTGATATTGAAAGCTTCTTGTGTAATTATCTGCAAACAACTCATTTTTCTATTCAACTGGACGAGTCAACTTTACCTGGTAATGAAGCGATTTATTATGGACGAAGAAATCCATGCAGAGCTGCTATTCGCGAAAACTTTGGAGACGGACACTAAAGGCGAATCAATATTTAATGTCCTGAGTGATTTTTTTAAGGAAAAATCGATTCCATTTACAAACATTATTTCGGTGGCAGCAGATGGAGCTCCTGCCATCTTCGGGCGATATCGTGGGTTTATAAGCCATCTTAAAAGAATTATACAAGGAGTAACTGCAATTCACTGTGTCATCCACCGACAACACCTGATAGCGAAAAATTTGAGTGATAGATTGCACCAATCGCTTCAATTTGTGAAAGCAATTAACAAAATAAGAAGCAATGCGTTGAATACCCGTTTATTTGCACAATTGTGCGAAGAAAATGAAGAAGACTTCCAACGATTGCTCTTACATACTGAAGTACGCTGGTCGTCGAAAGGTGCATGTTTAACAAGATTTTACTCAGTTTTTGAATCAATTTTAGAGTTTCTGGAAAGTAAAGATCCAGATTTAAAAGAAAACCTGATCAAATTGAAAGCAGACATCGCGTATTTGTACAAAAAAATTAATGACTTAGAGTTACAAGGGGACAGCCTAAATTTAATAAAAACAAAGGGTGTAATTTCGGCTTTTCTTGGAAAATTGAAATTTATGAAGCAAAATATTAGTCGGCGCGAATTCTCCCAGTTTCCAAACTTGTCACAGGCAGAATGTCTTGATGAGGATATTCAGACATACGTTCAACATTTAAATGCCCTGCATGATGACTTCAAAAATAGATTTGAAGATATTCTAACGATGGAAATACCACCATGGATCATAAATCCATTTGATAAAACGGAAGTGGCGAATGTGGTATTACAAGAGGAACTATTCGAGCTTAGCACCAATGAGGAGCTGAAGGTGAAATTTAAAAAAGGCTATCAAACATTTTGGCTGCAGATCCGAAAAATATCCTGGGCTGTGGGAAATTGCGAGAAAACTTTTGATAGCGTTTCCCTCGTCATACCTTGTTGAAAAAAGTTTTAGTGTCGTTACAAACCTATTAACAAAAAAAAGGAGCAGATTGAACATCACAGAACGGAGAGATTTGCGGTTATTCCTTACAAAACTGAAGCGAAATATTGATAATTTGCTGTCAACCCATCAAGTACATCCCTCCCATTAAAATTATGACTATTTTTTTTGAATTTTTGATTTGCATTGTTGAGGTTACGGTACGTTATTAATGTTCATGTAATCATATTATTTTAATAAATAGAACACAAGAAAATATATTATTTTTCTTTTTATTTTTACCACTCCGAATTTAGGGTTGGAACTCAGCCACGACGCAAATTTCCATCGTTAGATCTAATCTTCACATTTTTTGACGAGTTTTGGGAATATGGTAGAAATGTAGCAGCAGGGGTCCACCGAAACCAGTAAAATTTTGAAAGTGGTCTACGAGAAAAAAAATTTTGGGAACCTCTGCACTATATATATATATATATATATATACGAGGCATGTTTTTTAAGTAAGTACCGTTTTGCGATTCCGCCGCCGCAGCGATACGGTCGGCGTTCCGCGCATGCGCGCTGGTAACCTACATCTCATGTCTACGCACTGACGCCATTACAGTCTGATTCTTCATTGTATACGTTGTTTACTGAGTGTTTAAGATGCCTCCGACAATCGTGAGTCCCGCCGATTGTGAAGTACGGGCTGTTATACGATTTCTTAGTGCTAAAGGCGTAAAACCTATCGATATTCACCGTGAGATCTGTGAAGTTTACGGACAAAACATTATGAGTAATGGAATGGTAAGGAAATGGGTGAGAACATTTAAAGATGGCCGCACAAATGTGCATGATGAAGAACGGAGTGGGCGTCCTTCGGTCGTTAATGAAGATTTGGTGCAGAAAGTGGACGAAAAGGTGAGAGAAAACAGACGCTTTACAATTTCATCATTGTGCGACTGCTTTCCTCAATATTCTAATAGTGTTTTGTATCGCATTGTGACCGAGAACTTGAATTAACCGGAAATTGTGTTCACGTTGGGTTCCAAAAATGTTGACGGATTTGCACAAAACCCAACGTTTAGGCAGTGCATTGACTTTCCTTGAGCGGTACCACAATGAAGGTGAACATTTTTTAGACCAAATTGTTACTGGTGACGAAACATGGGTGGCCTACGTCACACCAGAATCGAAACAACAATCCATGGAATGGCGACATTCATCATCACCCAAAAAAGTGAAGTTTAAGCAAACAATTTCTGCCCGCAAAATCATGTGCACAGTTTTTTGGGACAGAAAAGGAGTATTGCTAGTGGAGTTTCTGCCTCGTAATGAGACAATCAATGCAGCGTCTTATTGTGAGACATTGAACAATCTGCGTCGTGCAATCCAGAACAAAAGACGTGGCAAGTTGAGTAAGGGTATCGTTTTGCTGCATGACAATGCCCGTCCACATGTGGCTAATCGGACCAAAGATCTCATCAAATCTTTTAAATGGGAAACTCTAGATCATCCTCCATACAGCCCTGATCTGGCGCCCAGCGACTACCATTTGTTCCTGCACTTGAAGAAGCACCTGGGTGGTCAGCGTCTTCAAGACGATAACGAAGTCAAAACATTTGTGATACAGTGGTTAACAAGTCAGGCGGCAGAATTTTATGAGGAGGGTATTCAAAAACTGGTGCCACGTTATGACAAGTGCCTCAATATTCACGGAAATTATGTAGAAAAGTAGATTAAGGTACAGGCTTTCATGTAAAAATAAAATTATAGCGATATCTTTGCACGTCTTTTTTTAATTCCAAAACGGTAACTTACTTAAAAAACATGCCTCGTATATATATATATATATATATATATATATATATATATATATATATATATATATATATATATATATATATATGTATATATATATATATATATATATATATATATATATATATATATATATATATATATATATATTCTTTTTTTACAATTTTCTTGGTTTCATATTGACAAATTTAAAGACTTGTTTTATATCATAGTATATATTTTTGTCAAAACGTTTCGGGCCTTACATTCTGTCTGCTTCATTAGTTGTTTACTCTGTTATTTATTCCAAAATACTGTACACATACAAGTTAAAATAAACTAAAACTAGGCATGAGAACATCACATGGAACATTGTACATTAACAAAAAATGTCCCCAGTACAAGAGTTAACTTCGTAAACAGTAAAGTAAAAATTTGTAGTAAAACTTTCCATATATCGTAAATAAATTCTTGTAAAGTTGTCACTCTAAACAAATAATAAAAAGTATATATAAAATAAACATTTCACTGCTACCATTTTAAAGCAAGTTTATTTTGCATTAAACTTTGTTTCTATTCACGTTGACATCGACGAAAGTAAAAATACTGTTTCTTGTGAGTGTATGTTTATATAATCGATTGTGCGCATACATGCAATGTCAGATTATTTGATTATTTTAGATTTTAAAAGTACACGCAAATGATATTGATAAGTAAGTACATATTTTCAGTGTAGGTCAATCCATCAGCTATTTTTAATATATTTTGTAATTTTTTATTATGTTCTCGGTCAAGCCCCATAAGGCGAAGTTGTTACAAACAAACAATAGATTTTGGGAGATATAACATAAATTACTGGACTTGGGAGTAAAGAAATTTTCCTTTACAAAAATTACTACGAAGGCTACCTTTTAATTATTTACAAAAAATGTTGGTACAAATCGTTTTATTGTTTCTCAAAATATTCGCCTTTAAGTTTTATATACACTTCTGCATGCGTTCGAACCCATTCTCGAAACATCTTTTCCACTCTGAAGTTGGTACCTCAGAAACATGTTTTTGGAAGGATTCAACAGCTTTTTGAGGTGATGAAAATCGCTGCCCACGCATTTTTTTGGCATTCGGGCACCAAAAGAAGTCATTAGGCGATAAATCAGGTGAATACGGATAATGAGATATTAATTCGATGTTTTTCTCTGTCAAATAATCAATTTAACTTTCAATACCACCCGGCCCCGATGAGGCCATTATGTTAGTGCCAAATTTCAACTTTCTATGCCAAATAGTTTTGGAGAAAATCGGGGGTGACAGACAGACAGACGAACACTAAAAAAGACATTTACTGTGAGGTTTTTTTTCAGAAAACACACTTTAAGTTGGCAGAAAACTATTAAATTGAAAAAATAAATTCTAATAAATAATATAAAAACTGTATAATCATTAAAATTATAGAATAAAACAATTATTTCGGACATATTTAATTGTTCTGAATCTACATTTATCACAAAAACTTAAAAATATATGGTTTTAGTGTTCATCTTTAACAAAAAACACGCATACACCACTGTTAACTGAGCTACGTAGTAAAATGCTGTTTAAAATAAATATGTGCTACCGCTAAATTAAAAAATTGTTTTTTTTTTTTTGTTAATTTTTATTAATAATAAACAAAACTTACTCGCTCGCTCAGTCACTCTCACCCATTCACATATCCCCATGCTCACTCACTCACTTCTACACTCACTCACTCGCTCGCTCACTCATTTACTCACTCACTCACTCACTCACTACCTCACTCACTACCTTCACACTCACTCACTACCTCACTCACTCACTGGCTCGCTCACTCGCTCACTCGCTCACTCGCTCACACTCGCTCACTCACTCACCACCTCACTCACCCACTCACATTCTCCCATATGAAAATCAATCTACCCACAAAATTGACTCCTAAAACTGTCAGGGGATATACATTAGACTGCATTTTGCAATCTTTTGTTGCTAAATAGTAGACGGATGTTTTTTTTCAACACTAAACACTATTCCTCATGTTTTAATGTCAAATTCGAACTTGAAACTTAAAAAACTACTGGAAATGATAGTTTTATTCGAAAAATTCTCGTTTAGCTGTTGGATTTATTTACTTAAAAAAGTATTTTACCAACCAAATAGCACCCTTGAAAGTATTAAAAGCGAGTTTTTCGTTGAAACTGAACATAAAACTTTATTTTTTGATGTCAAATCAGGATTAAGACCTTCACAAAGTACTGAAAATAATAGTTTTGTTCAATATTAATAAAAATTAAAAACAATTTTTAATTTAGTGGTTGCACATATTTATTTAAACATTATTCTGCTACGTAGCTTAGTTAAAGGTTGCGTAGGCGTGTTTTTTATTAAACAAACACTAAAACCCAATATTTTTAAGTTTTTGTGATAGATGTAGATTCAGAACATTCAAAGATGTCCGAGATAATAGTGTTATTCCATAATTTTAATGATTATACAATTTTACATTATTTATTAAAATGTAATTTTCTTTTTCAATTTAATAGTTTTCTGGCAACTTTAAGCGTGTTTTCTGAAACAACCTTACTGTGGATGCGTTTTTTGTGACTTTTTGAATTCAGCATAAAAAAATACTTAAGAAAATACACGTCTTACTTAAAAGTCAGAGAATTTTTTTTGTAGACCTGTGTAATGAATCAACATAGTATTTTTGCAGATTTTAGGTATTGGCTGATATCGAACTTTCAACACGACGAGAATATTCCTGTTCTGTAGAATACACTACAAATATTTGATATTAGTCCTCTGGTACATTTTTTGAGTACAGTATCAGGTATTTTATTGGAGTTATAAAAGTTCGTTTGATGACAAGTTAATTCCATGACCATGAATGATAGTATAGTTGATTTAGTGAAATCTTTACCAACTGTCTTCCTGATTAAACCGTTGATGCAGGCAAGAAGCTTGCTTTTAAATATATGATTATTTAACACATTGATTTCACTGATTATTTGTTTGCACTGATTTTCGAAGTCACTGCATAAATTAATGAAATTAATGTTTCTCAAAACTATTACATCGTCACATTTAACAATTATTATTTGTTGAATTTCATCCAAATTCATTAGAAATAAATAGTATTACTCATTAAAACCCAGAAAATTTATTATTGTTATCATGGTGTCAAATTTTCAATATTCAATAAGTGGTTTCATAAAACTTTACGGCCAATTTTTATTGATATTACTTTTCGACAATAAATTGAAATTTTCGATCAAATAAAATTGATGACATTAAAAAGTTAAAAACTGAAAACCATTTATGAAAATTTAGTAGAAATTAATGGGTTTTTAACAGGAAATAAATATTCTTTTTGTCGAGATAGAGTTTGTAATGCACAGTGATGTTATTTGAAATTCTATTACCAGTAAAGATGGAGAAAAAATGTTTAATTAAATTTTGTCTAAATTCGAGAGATAGTTTTGATTCCCTTAATGCAGCGTTTCTCAACCTGTGGAGCGCGCTCCACTAGGGAGGCGTGATTACACTATTGGGGGGGACGCGAGCGTATCGAAAAGAAATTATTATTAAAAACAATTATTAAAAACATTTAATACACTTTATTAAAAGGAAAGTAAAACAAAATACATTCTGACATAATAAAAAATAAAATACACATTTACACTCATATAATACACCTATAAATAGGATTATATTAGTACTGCACTATGCATTTACCTAATAATTAACATATTAATACTAAATTAAAAACAAGTTTAATAATTATTAGTGACTCCCTTGAGTCTGTACTGCAGAGCAAAGATTTTGGAAGGATGGTTTAATATTAGAAATAGACACTCTGAGTTCTTTTTCTATATTTAGTTGAGATCTATATTTTTGTTTTCAAAGCAGCCACCGCAGAAAATCTGGTTTCGCAAAAGTAGGATGTTGAAAATGGTAATAGTATACGAAATGCTCTTGTTTTCAGTGCAAAAAATCTCATTATTCACCCCTGCCCAAAATTCAAAGAGTGATTTATTATTAAATTGTCTTTTGATTTCGCCACTTGCCGTGAAGTCTATGAAGATTTATTCTTCGGAAATTGCGAGCCCTTCGGGAGTGTTTTGAAATGGATCCCTAACCCACTCGTAACTTGCTACCAAGTTGTCGTCAGTAAGAAAATACTTCTTAAAATTCTTTGTCAACATGGCTAGATGATTTTCAATGGTTACTAAAACAACTTTCAATTGTTGTTCTTCAGCCTTATATGTTTTGACACATTCACTCACATTTGCAAACATTTCCAGATTTTTTTCCTTTACATTTCTGCTCCACAATTCCAAGTTTCTACAAAAAGCATTAATTTTATCACTTGTATCGAATATATGTGTATTTGTAGCTCAATTTCATCACAAATAAACTATCTCGAATCTTCTCGGCTTCCGGTCGGTTTTCCTCTTCTAGAAAAATGGCGATTTCATTTCTTAATTCATAAACACGTTGCAAACATTTCCCACGTGATAACCATGTTGCCTCGCAATAAAATAGTAACGCTGAATGTTCGGCACCCATGTTTTTACAAAGTGCAGAAAAAATTCTGGATTTTAGGGGTCACATTTTAATATAATTTACTACGGTTACAACTGTAGTGAGCACAATATTCAGATCAGGACTCATTTCTTTGGAAGCCAGAACTTCGCTGTGGATCATACAATGTGTCCAGACATACAGTGGAGATTTTTGTTTTACAAGTGCTTGTACACTTTGAAATCTTAAAGACATTGAATGAGCACCATCGGTACATATTCCGACGCAATTTTTCCACTCCATATTTGCCTCGTTTATAAGATCGTTTAAGATAGCAAATAATGCGGGTGATGTTGCTATGAGTTCTATTCGTTTGCAGAAAAATAGTTCTTGTACTACTGACGTACCATCACAAAATCGAACATAGGTAATGAAATGAGAAAAAATTATCTCCAAACATAGTTTCTACAGTCTCAATTGCTGCTGGCAAAACAAGCTCTTCACCAATGGTGTGAGGCTTTTTACATCTGGCTATTTTATATGAAACTTTGTAAGGGGCAAGTAAAGCTTTTTCATTCACAAAGTTTTTTTAAAAAATGATTTCTGCTTTATATATGATTTTAATTTTAATTCGAAGAATTCTCGGGGTTTGTTAAGGTACTCACTATGAAGCGTTTCCAAATGTCGTTTAAGTTTATTTGGTTTCATGCTGTCTGCTGCCAAGATTTTTTCTTCTTCATTTACTTCAGTACTGGTAAACCCTAAATTTAAGTATTCTTGAGAATATTTTCTTGATTTTAATTCCGGAACCACGCTCGTCTGTGCACTTGTTGATGCTTCACTATCGTCTAATGCTCGCTTACGCCCACTTAAAAATTTATCCATGATTCTGTATAAAATTACTGCCGTGAATACTTAATACCTTGAATTTCAATTAACACGTAAATAACAACATACACAGTCACGATAAATCCTATAGCAGTAGAAGGATCAATTCGACTGAGACGGGCTGTAATTGAACGAGGTGCAGCATTTATACAGTTTTGGGCAGACTTTCCGAATGTTTGAGACAACTCGGAACTTCTCGCGAAGCCGCTACCGATATAGTGGACGTGACAGAGAGCAATAGAGAGGCATCGATTCTAGTTTTGTCAACGCAGCTGATATATGTTGCCAAATATGAATAAATTTACTTATTCTTGCTAGTTTGTATGGTTGGTAATTAAGGTCATAGTGTAGCTTTAGCATCAAAATACTGAAAATACATTATTATTGCACGCATTTTTATTAGATGAGGCGCGATGAAAATTATGTTTGAAAATTGGATCGCAAATACTGAAAGGTTGTGAAACGCTGCCTTAATGTATCGACGAATAAAGATTTCAGTGCTTGATAGAGAAGCTGGAGTATCAAAAACTATAGCTTCTAAGATTGTCCATGAAGAGCTAAGAATGAGAAAGTTTCTGCACGATGGATCCGCTATACCTGAGTAGAAATTGGCAAGGAAAGTAATTTTAAGAAACCTTGAGAATTATTTTTCGCTAAATGTCAAAAGTGGCGAGACTTGGGTGTTCTTCCAGGAACCTTCCAAGAAACATGAGTGGCTGCAACGGGTTCACAAGGGCTCTTCATTCCTAGTCGTCTTCTGGAAAGTTGATGGCGACCGTTTCTTTGGGCTGCAAAGGAATTTTGCTTATTGAATATATGAAAAATGGATTGAAAATTATTACAGATACTTCTAAAAAGACGATCAAAAACCTGAAGCAAGCCATTAGAGAAAAATGTCTCAATTCATCGATAACCAAACTTTTGCAGTAGCGCGACAACTGTAGAATCCTCAAGACTCTCACAGTTCAAGCCATTACGGAGAGCTGTTGATTTACAACATCCACCCTACAGCCCCGATTCAGCAAACTGTAACTTCTTTTTGCTCAAACATCTGGGGCCACAAATTTGAGTTGAAAAGCGCTTATGCGTCATTTTCTAGGGCGCAAGCATTTTTTTTTTCTTTGGATGGAAAGAAACAACTCGAGAATTGCTGATCTATATGTGTGGACAGTATCTATCTCAAAAAATAATTTTTTTGTAAGCTCTACAAATTTTCTAGCACCAAACTTTGGTTAAAAATAAAGTAACAAAATTGATATTTAAATCTTCCAAAGACAGAAATGCACTTCGCTTTATAGTAACCATTAATGATAATCAAATTATTCCAAGAATTCGTTTGCACAGAAATATCTGAAATGTTTGAACAAGAATGTGAGCACTCGAATCCAGACATTTTAACGAGTTTGCAGTGTACGGTAAGAACTTCACGAATCTAAAATAGTTTTAATCATTTATTTACTATTCGAATAAGTACCTACTATAAAGAGTAAATAAATTTTTAGAAACTTAAATATGGAGCGTGAGATAATTTGCAGACATTTAAAGGGCCGATGGACAATCAGCTCTAGCTTGACAGCTCCATCACGCTGGAACCCGGATTGTATAAAATTTCATTTTTTTTTCGGTATATTAGACTACAAACGATGCTAATCAATGTAGTGTGCCTCACTTTTTTGTAGTAGTATTTTGTATAGTCGTAGTGTTTGTAGTTTGTAGATTACAAGTTCAAAAACTACAGACGATTTACATATTTGTAGTAGAATAAAACTGATTGTAGTGTTTTTAAAAAAGCCGGTAGCAGATATTAGAAAAATACAGGAAGAAATTATGGGAAGAGGTGTATCGTGTAACCTAAGAAATCGATTGTAGGTATATGCAAGTGAAAAGAAAAGATGACATATATCTATGAATATATACAGTCAACACTCTATATAGTGAAAGACCAAAATGTTGACCGAAATTTCACTATAGAAAGTTTTTCACTATGTAAAGAAAAAATCCGTATATATTGCTAGGTATGTATTTTATATTGGTAATCATTTACTTGTATTTTATAAGGTACAAGCAACAAAAAAAATTGCAAAATTGAACTATTAGAAAAGATTTTATTAAACATTTGAAAGTTTAAATAGTACATAGCATGTACAGGGCTAAATACATACATAAAGTCCGTACGTTATATCTTTACCCGTGCGTCATAGTTTTTAGGCCATATAACAGACGACTATTTGTCTCTTTTCACTCATAAATAGTAGGTATTGGTAAAAAGAGACAAAAAATATAATAGCGTCCGAGATATTGCCTGAAAACTATAACGCACGTGTAAAGATATAACGTACAGACTTTATGTATGTATGTACTACATACGAAATAAAAAGAATAATACAAAATCTGTTAATACATATGTACATACTACGTACATACGTACTAGAAAAAATAATCAGTTATTTTCTTTTGAACATTACTTTTAAAAAATAATTGTTGCTCAACAAAATTCTCGCATTTATTCAAATGCATAAAGATTTGATCAGGTACACTTTCCTGGCCCCTGAGAATAGTTCGCACAATGTCAAATGCATTTCTTATTTCATTTTCACTAAATTTAGCAGGACATTTCCCGGTTTCAGTTTCTTCTTCATGATCTTCTATACTTTTTATATCGTCAATTATGTCTTGGTCAGTTGGGAGATCTGTAGTACCAACATCATTGTCGATTTCTAAGAAATCTTCAAGTAAAAAATCTGCGTCGACGGTAGCAGTTTTTTGTAGAATACCCCATTGCCTTTTTAAGGTAGCGAGATCCATTTCGTCTTCTTCTTCCCATTCGTCAATTTTTTCAGTAAAACCTGCTTTAGAAAAGCAGTTTTTGATAATATTCTGCGAAACATTTTTACTTCATACTCCATAATCAATTTTTGGACTGGAAGGTTGTTATCAATCGCATTAACAATTTTGTGAACAATTCTGTTTCGGTAATGATATTTTATGTTTTTTAAAATTACCCTGGTCCATAGGTTGCAATTTGGAGGTCATGTTTAGTGGAAAAAAGATCAATTCAATATTCCTTAATTTTTTACTTACAGTAACTGGATGTGCAGGACAATTGTCTATAAACATCACAATCTTTCGCTTTTGGCTTTTCATTTTCGTGTCCAGTTCTTTGATCCATCTTTCGAAAATCTCAGAAGTCATCCATGCCTTTTTATTATTGGCATAATCTAACTCCAGAGATTTAACTCCTTTTAAACAACAGGGATTTTTGCTTTTACCTATGAGCAGTAATTTCAGTTTTTCTGAGCCTTCCATGTTTGCTCCAACCATAAGTGTCACCCTTTCTTTACTTGTTTTAACACCAAAACATTTATCACTTTTAAAAGCAAAAGTTTTATTTGGCAAACATTTAAAAAACAAACGGTTTCATCACAATTGAAAACGTTTTTTTTGGATCGTACTTTTTCAATGCACTTTTTAAAACAGTTTCAGTCCAAATGTCACAGTCCTCCTAACTAACGCTTGCACTCTCGCCAGACACCGTCTTGAAAACAATTGAATTGCGAGTCTTCCAGGCACTCAGCACTAGCTTGAAAATTAACGCAGCTAAATTCTTTAGCAAATTGTAGAGCCTTTTGCTTTATTAAATTTCCCGATATTGGTACGTTTTGATGCGTACGGGCCACTTAAAACCATCGTAAAACTGCTTCATTTACATCCTCGTAAGTACTCACCCGTACTCGTTTTCGACTGCTTGAAACACTAGGTTTCTTGATGATACTGTAGCGACTTTTTATTATCAGAGAGACGCAACTTGGAGAAACACCAAATTTTCCAGCAACATCAATTTTTTGCAGCCTTTATCAACTTTCTCCAAAACTTTAATTTTCTCAGCTAAACTTAAACACACTCGCTTGGACATCTTACTTGATTCTTAAACAAAAAGAAACTGAACCTGAATTTGCGAATTACTAGGCCTCGACTATAAAATGGGTTTTTTCCCCGGGTTCCTATAAAATGGGTTATTCCCAGGGTTTCTCACAGAAATCTACCTGATTTATTGCCAACCATTAAGCGTTATAAACGCGTTAAGAACCTTTTCAAAAGAATGCGTCATAAAAATAGAATTCGTGCTAATGTTAGATAAAAATGTGAAACCCGAAATGGCCAAGATCTCAATAAATGCATAAAAATTTATATATAAAATTCCGGTAAAAATTTTATTATATGGAGTGTTACTATTTTACAGATTCACTATATGCTTTTTACATGAAATTTCATTAAAATATTATAGGTCTTGAAAAAAATTGCACTATAAAGAGTTTTTCACTATATAGAGTTTCACTATAAACAGTGTCGACTATTTTTATATATATATATATATATATATATATATATATATATATATATATATATATATATATATGTATGTATATATATATTTATATATATATATATATATATATATATATATATATATATATATATATATATATATATATATATATATATATATATATGTATGTATATATATATATTTATATACATACATATATATATATATATATACATACATATATATATATATATATATGTATGTATATATATATATATATGTATGTATATATATATATATATATACATACATATATATATATATATGTATATATATATATATATATATATATATATATATATATATATATATATATATATATATATATATATATATATATATATATATATTATATATATATATATATATATATATATATATATATATATATATATATATATATATATATATATATATATATATATATATATATATATATATATATATACATATATATATATATATATATATATATATATATATATATATATATATATACATATATATATATATATATATATATATATATATATATATATATATATATATATATATATATATATACATATATATATATATATATATATATATATATATATATATATACATATATATTCATATGTGTGTGTATATCTATAACTCATTATGTATATGTAGTGTATAAGTATTTATTTAAGAAGGTCGTCTCGTATATACAGACAGTCCAAAAAGTCTCCATACACCACCAGCTTTCGATAATATTTTTCTGTGATGTTTAATTGGAATTATGAGGAAACATGTTTAAATTAATATTTTAAACTTAATCAACGAGGATTAGTATTAAAAACAACTACAGAACATTTTATTTAGAAGTTACATCATTGTTATAAAAATGTAAACAAAATTAAAGTCAAAAAAGTCTCCATACACTTAACAGTAACCAATAATAGTTTGACGGAGTTTAACGGAAAATAACAACTTCGTTTGAACTAATATTTAGTGGGACCGCCGTTGTCCTTGATAATCTCCTGTAAGCTTTTTGTCATGCTTGCAACCAGTTTACTAGTAACTTCTCCTGGCATGTTCTTCCATTCATTCAATATTCTGTTTTTTAATTCTTCTCTGTTTGAAACATTATGTTTGAGAACGCACCGTTTAAGTTCCTCCCATAAATGCTCGATGGGGTTAACATCGAGTAATTGCGGAGCTGTATGAAGCTGCTGTCGCACATTATGGATCATTCAATCTCGTACCAAGTTTGCGGTATGTTTCGGATCATTATCCTGTTGAAAAATGTATCCTTTTTAGGCTGCTAATTTTAAGACAATTTCTCTTAAATTGTCTCTCAAAATGTTCAAATAAACATGCTGATCCATGGTAAAAAAATATAAATTTCCAACCCCTCCAGCGGACATGCATTCCCAAAGCAGAACACTGCCACCCCTTGTCTCACCGTGGAACAAATGTTTTTAATATTGATTGCTGGTCTAAACTTTAGTTCTGCCATTAGATCCAAAAACGTTAATTTTAGTTTCATCACTAAAGATTACGGATTCCCAAAATTCAGTAGGTTTAGTAACGTATTCCTTAGCAAAAGTTAACCGAACCGCTTTTTGCGATTAGCTTCCGCAGTTAACGGCTTCTTCCTGGCTGCACACCCCTTAAAGCCTGCCTTATGTAAATAATTTCTCACTATTTGTGAACAAACATTTTTTCGAAAATAGTTCTCGTACTTCTTTTAATTTTGGGTGCTTTTTTCTTGGAATTTATAATTATTTGTCTGGCCTTTTCATGTGGAGTCAGTTTCTTGGGACGACCGGAGTTTGGTCAAATTTTATAGGAACCCGTTCATTTATACTAGGTTACATTGTACTGAACAGTAGCATGCGACTTTTTAACAATTTTTCCTATATTTCTGTACGATTTTCCATCTTTTCACTAATCAATTATACTCTTTCGAACTTGAAATGGAATTTCACAGTTTCTCACGCTCATTTTTAATATTACTTTGAAAACCCACTGCAAAATTACTAGCAACAAGCGACAGATTATAATGTATGGCCGAAAAGCAATAGATAGCTGGATAAAATGCGACTGATTATAACGTGTTTTTTTTCAATGCAGTTCTTGAATGTATGGAGACTTTTTGTCATTAATTTTGTTTCCATTTTTATAACAATGATGTAACTTCTAAATAATATGTTCCGTAGTTGTTTTTAATACTAATCCTCGTTGGTTAAGTTTCAAATGTTAATTTAAACATGTTTTCTCATAGTTCGAATTAATTAGTTAAACATGAGAGAAAAATAGTATTGAAAGCAGGTGGTGTATGGAGACTTTTTGGCTCACTGTATATGAGTAGCTTATAGTTAGTAGCTATTTGTAGTCTTGCGTAACGGCTAAAAATATGAACTACTAACAATTTGAATGATTGTAGTACAATCAATTTCTGTATAAAGTGCCACACAGTATGCGTAACTGCGTATACAGCGACTACTTTGCGCCATATAAATTGTATGATTAAAAGATTATGATTAGTAGTTGTTTATAATCTTAGGTAGAAACTACAAATATAAACTACTAACGATTCCAATGATTGTAGTAAAATCTATTTCAGTAAAAAATACCAAACCGTGTGTGTTACCGCATGTATATTAGATGCAGCAACTATTATATCCAAATAGAAGTGTATAATTAGTCGTTTATGGTTAGTTTGTAGTCTTAGATAGCAGCTACAAATATAAACTACTAACGATTGCAGTAAAATCTATTTCCGTGAAAAATACCACACCGTGTGTGTTACCGCGTGTATATTAGATGCAGCAACTATTTAACCCAAATAGAAGTTTATAATCAGTAGTTTATGGTTAGTTTGTAGTTTTAGGTAACAGCTACAAATATAAAGTACTAACTATTTCAATGATTGTAGTGGAATCTATTTTAGTGAAAAATACCACGCCGTGTGTGTAACCGCGTGTACAGTAGATGCAGCGACTATTTTGTTATAACTGAAGTATGTAGTTTATGGTTAGTAGTTATTTGTAGTTTCAGGTAGCAGTTACGAAATTTTTATGCACGTTGTGCAGTCTGAAAATTTACACACACTAAATTTAAAGAAAAATGATTAATTACAGTAACTAAACAATACTAAGCAATGTTAAACGCCCAATTAAAGATCGTAACTGTTACGCTGTAGTAGAGGTTTTCAGTTACTTCAATTAGTAATTTACTTTTCCAATATCTACTAGCGGCTTTTTTATCGACCCTACAATCAGTTTTATAAACTTGTGGTCCCACTTTTCTAAAACTGATTTTCATATCTAATTTTTTATTTGACGAGATTTTTGAATCAATTTTTTTTTTATTACTACATTCAACTACATATAATATTAAGTAATTTTTAAAGCCTTGTAAACGTTGGATTTATCAGCGTGATGGAGCTTACCTTGACATCAACACCTTATATAACACACCCTCAATGTAAGAGTTGCTGTTTTTGCCTCGATTTTCAATGAACGAAATATTAGGGGATTAATCGAAATGTACAAGCATCTTAATAACATTAATACAGATATAAGTTACAGTTCATATCACATTTTTACAAGGATCCCCCAAATGTCTTCGACAGACTGGGCGATCCAACTATTAGTGAAAAGAACTGTGGAAGATTAAAACTTGCACGATTGTTGGCCACGTGTTGTATGCAGTTCTGCTTGTCGAAGTTTTCGTGACGTCTTCAGGTTTATCACAGTACTCACACATAGCACCTGTAGTTTCTTCACTTTCTATTAACGAGAAAATAACTTATTTTGACGGACGAAATTAAATTTTATAGTGTTGTCAATCCCAACCCTACAATCTAATTTGGTTTAACCGTAACGTTCCAAATTAATTTTTCTTTATAGTTCAGTAAAATAAGATCAAAATAATGATGAGATAGACATACAGTAATATTATAATTTTATTCTCTCTGGGGCATCACCAGGAGTATTGTCCTGAGTTTTGGACTTCGAGAAACTTGTGCTTTTCTGTTTATAAATAATTTAAGTTTTCAAAAGGCGTTTTTTTTTTCCGTTGCCATTAAAAAAATTTTTTTAGAGTAATTTTAACCGTTTTTTTACATTTGTTTATTAATCAAATAACAACAAATGCGTTTTTTTTTTCGGTCATTTTGAAAAAGAAATTGAACAATTTTTATTGATCCTACTTATATAACCGGAGTTATTCACATTTTAAGCCCAAAAAAAAAATTTAAATTGTTTATACAGTTTATAAGTTTCTCGAGGTCCAAAACTCAGGACAATACTCCTCATAATACCCCACAGAAGATAAAATCATAATATTGCTGTATCTAAACTATGCCTCTCTCATTATTATTTTGACCTTTTAATAGTATAAAATATTTAGTTTCTATAAATATTTAGACAAAGCAACAATTTCTGCTGCTTGACGCAGTAGCGTGCATTAATGATCTTGGCGATAAAGAACTTGTACTTAGTTGGCACATTAAAAGTATTATTTTAAAGAGACTTAAAATGTTTGGATTTATTAAGAAATCTGCAAAATGTATTGCCTACGCTTAGTTCTTTATACAAAGACTTGACATGAAGGATATTAAAAAATTGTTGTTTATTCATCGGAATATGCCTGTCATAACTAAATTTAAAAAAAGTTTCGAATTCAATTTTCTTATGTTAACGTATCGTATCAAACGAGACTTCTCTTATGTGGTCTTAAAAATTTGTAATACCGCCATAGAGGTACGCACTTTTTGTCCTAGTATAAAGTTATTAATGAACTTATTGTCTTTAGTATCTTATTATGTCGAATTTCTGTTAGCTTGCCAGGAAAATACTTCTTTGTTTATATCCAGCAGTCTGCGTCCACTGATGGACATAGTCCTCCCTTCAACGTTTCCAGCATGGACGATCTTGTGCCAATCTCATCCACTAACCAAAAACCCTCTTTAAGTCATCCCTCCATCGTGCTAGTGGCGTTCCTACACTCCTTGCGTGGTAGCCATTCCAATATTCTTCTTGTCCACCTGTCATCGAGAAGCCTAGTCACGTGTGTGTCCTGTAAAATGGAACTTTCGATGATACTACCCACGCCAATTCTTTTGCGAGTTTCTAAATTATTCACACGATCAGACAACCGAATGACCAGCATTGAACGTTCCGTCTCCCTCTGGGCTTCATTAACTTTTTAGCGCTTGTTTTTGTGTGAAGTACGCATTGGTTAAAACCTTTTCTCTTGAGGCAGATGGGAATATGACTCCGAAACACATTTCTTAATTTACCGTAAGCCGCACAGCCAAATCCAGTTCGCTTCTGTAATTCATACGTTTAGTTGTCTTTATTAAGTTTTACATCATGGCTCAGGTATGTATGTTCTCGATCTTCTTCTATTGTTAAGGTTAGTGCTCTTCCTAGTACAAGATTTGTCATAATCTTTGTTTTTTGTGTGTTTATCTGTAAACCCACTTTACTTATGGCTTCGATCAATTCTTGCAACATTTCCTTGACTTCATACAGATCATGGGCGACGAGCACAATATCGTCAGCGAAACGGATAATATTCAATATTTTTCCTTCGATGCTGATACCCTTTTGACTCCTGTCAATTTCTTTAAAAGGGTACTCCAGAATCGTAATGAACAGTTGAAGTTTATCTGCATCTTGGGGGATTCTTATACAAGCTGTGGATTTGCTACATATGTTATGTATTAGGCGTTAGTAGCGATATTCAATACGGCATTGGCTTAGAGCTTTAAATTATCTATTCGTTTCAAGTCAAGCACTTTTCAAATATTTTTGTATAAAGTGCCACACAGTACACATAACTGCGTATATATTGATTAAAAGATTACGATCAGTATTTGTTTATAATCTTAGGTAGAAGCTACAAATATAAACTACTAACGATTCCAATGATTGTAGTAAAATCTATTTCAGTGAAATATACCACACCGTGTGTGTTACCGCGTTTATATATTAGATGCAGCAACTATTATATCCAAATAGAAGTGTATAATTAGTAGTTTATAGTTAGTTTGTAGTCTTGGGTAGCAGCTACAAATAACAATGATTGTAGTGGAATCTATGTCAGTGAAAAATACCACCTCGTGTGTGTAACTTCGTGTACAGTAAATACAGCGACTATTTTGTTACACGTTGTGCAGTATGAAAATTTACGCATACTAAATTTAAAGAAAAATGATTAATTACAGTCACTAAATAATACGAAGCAATGTTAAACGCCCAATTAAAGGTCGTAACTCTTTCGCTGTAGTAGAGGTTTTCAGTTACTTCAATTAGTAATTTACTTTCCCAATATCTACTGTCGGCTTTTTTATAGACACTACAATCAATTTTATGAACTTGTGGTCCCACTTTTCTAAAACTGATTTTCATATCTATTTTTTTGTTTCACCACATTTTTGAATCAGAATTTTTTTTTTATTACTACATTCAACTACATATAATAATAAATAATTTTTAAAGCCTTGTAAACGTTGAATTTACCAATCACAATCTTAATTATTATTTTTTTTTCTAATAAGCATTAAAACTACAAAAAAATGAGGCACCACTACATTGATTAACATCACTTGTAGTCTAAAATGTCGAAAAAAAAATTAAGTTTTATACGATCCGGGTTCCAGCGTGATGGAGCTTAGCTTGACATCAACACCTTATATAACACACCCTCATTTTTTTTTATGGGTCAAGCACCCGTTCTGCAGGGAAGTCCCTAAGGCGCTACAGGAGCGACATGTGTGCGGAAAAAGCGATTTACATTGGTCTTGAATCTCTGTAAATTGTACTAGGTGGGAAACACAGTCCTGGGCAAATTATTCCAAAGGGATGATGTTCTCTATATAAAAGACTGCTTGAAAAGCGTTGTATGAGGAGTAACAAGCTGAACCTCAGACGGATGCGAAGTATTAGCGCGACGGGTATTTCTAACATTCACCGCTCTGGGAGGAATTAAGCGGGCTACATTCTTCGAACACTTTCCATGAAAATACTTGTAGAATAGATTTAAGTGGCCAACCGTTCTTCGATGTTCCTGCGAATCAAGGCCGCCAGACAGTTCCGGGTCTCCAATCAGACGAACAGCTCTTCTCTGAATAGAATCCAACAAGTGCAGTGTATGTTTGGGAGCGGAGCCACAAACATGGGAGCAGTATTCCATAGTTGTAGTGTTGAGTTGCTGTTTTTGCCTCGATTTTCAATGAACGAAATATTAGGGGATTAGTCGAAATTTACAAGCATCTTAATAACATTAATACAGATACAAGTTACAGTTCAAATCACATTTGGATGTTCATCAAAATTTTTACAAGGATCCCCCAAATGTCTTCGACAGACTGGGCGATCCAACTATTAGTGAAAAGAACTGTGGAAGATTAAAACTTGCACGATTGTTAGCCACGTGTTGTATGCGGTTCTGCTTACCGAAGTTTTCGTGACGTTTTCAGATTTATCACAGTACTCACACATAGCACCTGTAGTTTCCTCACTTTTTATTAACGAGATAATATCTTCTTTTGACGGACGAAATTAAATTTTATAGTGTTGTCAATCCCAACCCTACAATCTAATTTGGTTTAGCCGTAACCATTCCAAATTAATTTTTCTATATAGTTCAGTAAAAAAAGGTCAAAATAATGATGAGATAGACATACAGCAATATTATAATTTTATCCTCTCTAGGGCATCACCAGGAGTATTGTCCTGAGTTTTAGACCTGGAGAAACTTGTGCTTTTCTGTTTATAAATAATTTAAGTTTTCAAAACGCGTTTTTTGAGCTTAAAATGTGAATAACTCCGATTATATAAGTTGGATCGAGACAAAAAGAAACCAAACTCTTCGTAATGAAATTTTCAACGAATCCTAGTTAGTTTTAAGTTACTCAAGTGCGCACATAACCTACAAAATTGAAAAAGCAGGCAAAAAGCTGTTTTTTTTTTTCATTTTATTTTACAGGTCGACTACTGAACCCAGTGGGCACAATTGAATTTGTTATTTAAAATTTGATTTGCTCGCCATTTTTTACCATTTAGTCCACAATAGATCTATTTTTTAAAAAAATTGAGGTCTCGACGCCAGCTTTCCGATGCCATTAAAAAAATTTTTTTGGAGTAATTTAACCGTTTTTTTTACATTTGTTTATTAATCAAATAAGAACAAATGCATTTTTTCGGTCATTTTGAAAAAAAAATTAACAATTTTTATTGATCCGACTTATATAACTGGAGTTATTCACATTTTAAGCCCAAAAACGCGTTTTGAAAATTTAAATTGTTTATAAAGTTTAGAAGTTTCTCGGGGTCCAAAACTCAGGACAATACTCCTCATAATACTCCACAGAAGATAAAATCATAACATTGCTGTATCTAAACTATGCCTATCTCATTATTATTTTGACCTTTTTTTACTATACTAATATGTAAAATTATTAGTTTCTATAAATGTTTAGACAAAACAACAATTGCTGCTGCTTGACGCAGTAACATGCATCAATAATCTTGGCCATAAAGAACTTTTACTTAGTTGGCACATTGAAAGTATTATTTTAAAGAGACTTAAAATGTTTGGAGTTATTAAGAAATGTGCAAAATGTATTGACTACGCTTAGTTCTTTATACAACGACTTGACATGAAGAATATTAAAAAATTGTTATTTATTCATCGGAATACGCCTGTCATAACTAAATTAAAAAAGTTCCGAATTCAATTTTCTTATGTTAACGTATCGTATCAAACGAGACTTCTCTTATGTGGTCTTAAAAATTTTTAATAACGCCATAGAAGTACGCACTTTTTGTCCTTGTATAAAGTTATTAATGAACTTATTGACTTTAGTATCTTATTATGTCGAATTTCTGTTAGTACCAATAAAGCTTGGCAGGAAAATACTTCTTTGTTTATATCCAGCAGTCTGCGTCCACTGATGGACATAATCCTCCCTTCAACGTTTCCAGCATAGACGATCTTGTGCCAATCTCATCCACTAATCAAAAACCCTCTTTAAGTCATCCCTCCATCGTGCTAGTGGCGTTCCTACACTCCTTTTGTCCATGCGTGGTAGCCATTCCAATATTCTTCTTGCCCACCTGTCATCGGACAGCCTAGCCACGTGTGTGTCCTGTAAAATGGAGTTTTCGATGATACCACCCACGCCAATTCTTTTGCGAGTTTCTAAATTATTCACACGATCGGACAACCGAATGGCCAGCATTGAACGTTTCGTCTCCCTCTGGGCTTCATTAACTTTTTAGCGCTTGTTTTTGTGTGAAGTACGCATTGGTTAAAACATTTTCTCTTGAGGCAGATGGGAATATGACTCCGAAACACATTTCTTAATTTACCGTAAGCCGCACAGCCAAATCCAGTTCGCTTCTGTAATTCATACGTTTAGTTGTCTTTATTAAGTTTTACATCATGGCCCAGGTATCTATGTTCTCAATCTTCTTCTATTGTTAAGGTTAGTGCTCCTCCTAGTACAAGATTTGTCATAATTTTTGTTTTTTGTGTGTTTATCTGTAAACCCGTCTTACTTAGGGCTTCGATCAGTTCTTACAACATTTCTTTGGCTTCATACAGATCATGGGCGATGAGCACAATATCGTCAGCGAAACGGATAATATTCAATATTTTTCCTTCGATGCTGATACCTTTTTGATTCCTGTCAATTTCTTTAAAAGGGTACTCCAGAATCGTAATGAACAGTTGAAGTTTATCTGCTTCTTGTGGGATTCTTATACAAGCTGTGGATTTGCTACATATATTATGTGTTAGGCAGGATTAGCGATATTCAACGCGGTATTGGCTTAGAGCTTTAAATTATATACTCGTTTCAAGTCAAGCACTTTTCAAATATTTTTCTGTTTCATTCATAATTTTGGCACAGTAAAACCAATATAGTAGTGAAAGTGAGCTCCGAGTTGGTAATGAGATTTTGACGGCGCGTGCGTCGACTAATTCCTCTTTCAGAATGGCTGCTCAATATTTACATCTAATCTTGGAATGTGTCTTTTGAAATGTATTGTCGATCGTTTCTTGATGTGACTGTAGTTTATATGAATTTAAAGACAGAAAAGAGAGTTTGAATAAAAAGAGAATTAAAAACGTTTCGTGAAGATAATCGAAAAGGTTGACAATTTATATAATCATGTGGAAAGGAAGTTATTGTTCTGCCGTTGTAAAATTAATTCAAATAATAATAACCGGTCAAGTGCAAGTTAAACTTGCGCAATCAGTGTTCCGTACGCTTCTGAAATAAAATTTTTTGTTATATAGGTATAAAATGATCAGTGACTTCACAAAACACTGAAAACTGATGACCTTGAAATTTTTGTTTTTTTTATATACAGATAAATTATTAAAGATAATGCACTCGTGATAATTTTCGTTCAATCTACACCCCGTGGAGAATATTCCAGAATTTTTTCAAAATTTTTGAATCAAAACTTTTCGAGATAAAAGGGGGATAGCGATTTTTCGCGATTTTTTCAAAATAATACAAAGAAAACTGTGCGCACGTAAGAAATTATGTGTATTTTTGGACTCGTGTTTTTACAAGCTTTCATTTGACAGCGCACTCGATGACCTAGTAAAAAAATTTTTTTTTCACTTTCGATTTAACCCCCCCAAAATTAACCCCTTAAGTCAAAATTTAACTTTAAAAACTACACAGCTCTAATGAGACCATCAATTCCTATATTAGTACTAAATTTCAACTTTCTACGTTAAATAGTGTCGGAGAAAATCGGGTGTGACAGACGGGCAGAAAGACAGACGGACAGACACTGAAGTGATCTTATAAGTTTTCCGTACGGAGCACTAAAAAGTACCCCGGGAGTGAATTTCTTCTTCTTCCCCAAAGATGTTGAAATGTAAGTGATTTAATTACGGAATATCAATTGTGTAAGAAATCGTACGTGGATAAATTGAATGATTCTGGGGAGCTCTTATGACATTTTTTTAGTTATAGAGCAAAGATTTGGCTTGCAGCAACCATTCATCAATTGTCCAATTGAAATTCTGTGCAAAAATTATAACATATAAGCCTCACATTTGTCTCAGAAAATATTTAAAAATGATTTGAAAAATCGTTTATTCATCATGCGTATCCAGAAGGTAAGATAAGATACTGCGTGTATCAAAGGTTAATAACACAGGTAAAGACTCTTATAAGAGTCGAATTTTATTGTAGTTACAATAAGGCCCAATTAGGCTCATAAAGATTTAATTTGTATTCGGACATAAAATTCCTTGCTGAATTCAAATATGTATTTAAAAATTTGGGTCTAGTTTCAGTTTTCATTTTTGGGCCTTATAGAGTTTAAACAAAGCGTTGGACCCAAAATCTGATATACCTATTCATTTCCCTGGAAAGAATGCTAAAACTTTTTTCTGCCACACTTTTTCTGAAAATGCCTTCCCGTCAAGTTTTTCACTTGTATTCATCCATTCTTTTTGTTTTTGTTTATATTATTCATGCTGCATTAACTTGAAAAATTTTCAAACATTTGTATAATATCTATAATTTTGAATGATAAAACTTTGCGCAGTAACATTATTTCTGTTTAACATCTCCCGCTGGTCCCCTTTTTAACATGGCGGACTGCCACGTGACCTCTTGAAAGCTGAGACTGGATTTTCCTATACAGTTACTCCTGATTTTCGCTACTGTGTGTACTTTACCTCTGATCTACTACATAAACTTCTCATACTCTACATACAACTTAATTTACATGGACGTTGGTTTTACTATAGGGTTGGCGTCTCTAAAATCAATATTATTGTATTTACTAATCTTTTTTGTATAATTTACGTATTACTTATATTATGAAGATCCACGAATTAATGAAACCGTTTCAAAACGGCGGTGTTTATTTCCTCCCAATGTGCCTGATTTTAAAGCAAGGTTGTGTTTATTTAGTTAAGCGGAGGATTAAATACCAATGTGCCTGATTTTAAAGACACGTTGGTGTTGTAACTTAGCTAGTTAAGCGAAGGGTTAAATACCCTGAAATTGTGAGTTCAATTTCCACAGGCACCGATAACATTTAAAAATCGTTCATGAACAGATTTATACTCCTGCATTCTTGGTAAAATATATGAATATTGATACAGAAGATTTTCAGCTATTAGTTTAGATATCAATACTCTTTTCAATTTTGAATTGGTATACATATAATACTTGAAACGGGAAAGGAACCTGTAGTTTTTGAACGACATCGTTTTATTGGCAGGTAGTGAAAAGTGAAGATCAATAAATTTTATATAGAGTCGATAATGTAACGGGAATGTGTTTGAAATAATTAACAAACTTAAGCATTAGAGTTATACATATTAGGGGTTGACGCAAAAGAAAAGCTGGTTAGATAAATTGTTTAGAATACGTTCTTTTAGAGTTTGTGGAGATAAAGATATTTAATATTACATTATTTTTTTATTACTTCCAATTTTAACAGAAATAGTAGTGGGTAATGTCAGGTTTCAGTTGCAATATCCCTGAAATCGTTTCTCTGCGCAATCATTTTTGTGATTAATGTATCGAAACAATATCGAGTTATATCGCCTGGATTAAGTTACACTTTAGCGTGGGAAAATCTAATTCATTATTTATTTGAGATCTACGTGTTTCTGAGAAAAATACTGGGTAAAGAATTTTACCAATTTTCATTTTTAGTCACTTTTTTAATATTTATAATACCAATTAGCTGAAATTAAATTCCACGTCCACTCTACTTTTTGTATAAGTTATTTAACTTTCAGATTTCTCAACTCTATAGTTAAGGAATAAATAATATAAACAAGTAAAAGGTGGATTTCTAATTGAGGTGGTGAAATTAAGGTTTGCTAACGATTAATAAGTTGCGTGTCTGCTTTCGAAAAAGTATAAAAGTGCGTGAATCAGACATAGTTAAGATTTCTACGATTTTGCCAAAATTCGTTATTTTTAACTTACTTTATTAGATTTGATTATTCCAGAATGCAGCATGAATAATTCATTGCTGTAGGAAAGTTTCCACGTCAATAAAATTACGATTTATAATAGGTGTCAGTGGAAGCTCTAAGCTATGATGAAAGGAGTGCGAGATCCTTAATTGGCCATCCAACAGGTCAGTACACATAATATCGGAAATTTTGCACTTATAAAGATATGCAACAGAGGATATCTATTTAAGAACTACAATAAAAATAAATAATAAAAGACTGTTTTTAGTCAATTTCCACTGGTTTATTTATGATTTTTTTTCGATAACGCGTTTCTCTGTCGATGCAGCTTCGTCGAATCTTGCATATGTTGAATTAGACATTTTATGGATGGCACTTTCGGGTTCTGTAATTCTTTATATAAATGTTCGTCCAGTGTATGTTTTAGGACATGACCCGCATGTTAATTGATATACCCCAGATTTATAATCTTTATTGATTTACGGTTTGTAGTTTTTGATATATTTCCTTGTATTGTTTGTCTTGTAAGCTCTGTTGGTGTTTTTTTGTTTTAAAAATTTTCCCATTTTTCTGTTGGTTTGCCGAAATAAGTTAAGCATTTGAATGAGGTTTTCCTTTCCTTAAAACATGGGTATATTTCTGAGGTTACCTTGTTTATAAGTTTTTCTTTACGATTTTTTCAATTAAGGTTATTGAATAATCGTTGTTAACAGATACTTGTTTTATGTAGTTTAATTCTTTAGTAAAATTGTATTCTGATAAGAGAGTATTAGTTAACCTGTGCATAAAGCTATAATAGACAGCGAGCTTGTGTTGGTAGAGATGGTGAGAACTATTGTAAATTGTTATATCTATTAAGAAGGTTTGTGATATATTGCAAATTCATGTTTTTTCCTAGTTTTACTGATTGCTAAGTCCAAGAAGCTGATTTCCCCCTCGACTTCTTCCATTGTAAAACTGATATTTCTAAGTAAAGAATTAATGTACTGTCAAAAACGTGATAATTGTCTATTTGTCCCTGTAAAGCATACAATTATAACGTCTACGTATCGATACCAGTATAAATAATTATGGAGCACGATGGTAGGATACAACGAATTGTATTAAGTACGCATACCTATTACTCCATCGAAAGCTGATACAGCAGCTTTCGAACCGACACAAAGTGGGGAAAAACGAAAAATCGTGTTTCAAAATTGTCTAGAGCCTTCAATTTTGGTTCGATTTGGACGATTTTTTTTTCAAATTGAAGCTTATTAAATTCCGAACAAAGTTGTCGGAGCCGATTTTTCAATTAAACTTTTGTTTCAAAATGGCGGACGTTGGTTTCTGATTATATAGCGACTGAGACACAGAAAACGCTTACAGTTTTAAACCAAGTTGTACTAAAATGCGTGTATGTATGTTTTTTTTATGTCGCAGATAATATATTTAATATCACAGTTACAAGATTAATAATAATGAACCCAAATGGCTGCCATGAACAATAAAACTATTATAAATATGAATAAACGTACCATTATTATTTTATATCCATAACATTTGCATAAATAATTTCTTTAAGGTTGTTAATTATAAATATGTTTCAACAATTGACTTAAAATGACAAATCAAATATGGCGGATGCCAAAATTGAATCGAGCAAGAAAGTTTCTCTGTGGCATTTAGACTGTGGCAGTCAGATCATTCAAGTTATTCAAGTTTAGTTGCGGGATTTAAATTTTCATGCAGTTATTGCTAGAATATTGCTGCTGTAAATTTTAAGTATCGTAGACAATTTTCTAGCAGATACAAAAAACAGCGATACACGCAGAAAAGGACAGCTCACACAGCTAGAAAATGGATACAACAGCTAAAACGTTTTGTTAAAATAGGGACAGCTAAATATTTTGCTGCACTAGCCACATCGTTTGCTGTTGTAGCAAAAAAGTGGCTGCTGTTGCTAAACAGTGGCTAATGCAGCAAAATATTTAACTGTCCCTATTTTAGCATTTCTCTGCGTGTATTTTGTAAGAGTAATAATAATCTTTATTAACGAGAAAACCCTTTAGTACATATACTACGAACGAATTATAGGAATAGACTAGAAAAATAAGAAAATAAATATGTCTAACCTTAACTTACTCTTACATAAAATCGTCCAAATCGAACCAAAATTGAAGGCTCTAGACAATTTTGAAACACGATTTTTCGTTTTTCCCCCCACTGTGCGACAGAGTGGTTGACACAGTCAACGCTTTAAAAGCAGGTAGCGCTTTTTCGAGGGATCCTTCCTCAAGTATATATAATTATTGTTCGATGGAGTAATAGGTATACGTACTTAATACAATTCGTTGTATCCTACCATCGTGCTCCGTAACTTCTGGGATAAGTACCACTTGATACCGTTCTCTTGTTTGTCAATCCTAGCCTGACTGACGAGCCGTGATACGGCGAAACGCGTCTCAGGATGGATTTGACAGACAAGAGAACAGCTGTAAGCTGCTGGAATATGGACTTCTGTCTATTTTCAGTTGCTTTACAATAATTATAAATAATTATTGCTATTGTTATTCTTTTCAATAATATTCAGGAAAATTTCATCAAGTAATGGGCTTAACGGGGTCCCCATAATTAACCCTTCCTTACTAGTGTAGACTTTATTGTTGAATGAAAAATAATTTTGTCGTAGGCAAGTTTTTAATAAATTAATCATGTCCATTTTTATAATTTCATTTACTTTGTTTTTGGTTAATAGGTTCTCTACTAAAATTATTATTTCGTGTAGGGGCACACTCGGAAATAAATTTTTAACATCGAAAGAAACTAATTTAAAATTATCTGGTATTGTCTTCAATGTATTCTTTGGTGTGCTAACAACGGCGCAATTCCAATCCTCTTCTGCATCAATCGAAGTATGCCGTCGACGAGATTTTCTGCATATTCGCTCGGCAATGATCCAAATTTTTCGAATCGTGCGAGACAACTGAGTCAAAGTCCTCAGAGTTTTTCCTCTGAGCTTTCTCTTTACAAGAGACCAAACGTTTTCAATAGGTGTTTCAAAATTTGACATCATGAGCACGACGATGTTGTTGAATGGTCTTGTAAGACACATTCAAACAAAATTTTCGTAATTTTGCGGCGCCTTGACGCAGCGTCAATTTCGGGTGCCGTGAAAATAAAGACGTGATTCGTTTTGCGAGTGTAGGAGTGACTTTGCCTACCAAGCCACGTTCTGGCAAGTTGTCCACATTTTTCGTCTTGTTAAAATGATTTACCCACTTCTTCACAAACGACATCAACTTTTTGACATATTTAGCGACCACGGAGTGTGTCATTTTAGGCCCCTTTGGACGAAAACAAAGAAAGACTGCCTCGAACCGACGCGCAAACAAGTGACTCATTTTGGATTTTACGTGATTTCGACGAAAGTTCGGAATCGACTGATACTTTTACTAAAATGCGTCGTAGCCAAAGGTCAACCAAAAATGAATTATCGCGACACGTTCTTATTTGACTATTTTTTTTTTTCATGGGTCTAGCACACGTGCTACAGGGAAGTCCCTAAAGCGCTACAGGAGCGACACGTGTGCGGAAAAAGCGATTCACGTTGTTCTTGAATCGCTGTAAATTGTACTCGGTGGGGAACACAGTCCTGGGTAAGCCATTCCAAAGGGTTGATGTTCTCCATATAAAAGACTGCTTGAAAAGCGTTGTACGAGGAATAACAAGCTGAACCTCATACGGATGTGAAGTATCAGCGCGACGTATACTTCTAATATGCACCGCTCTGGGAGGAATTAAGCGGGCTACATCCTTCGAACACTCTCCATGAAAATACTTGTAGAATAGACTCAAGTCGCCAACCGTTCTTCGATGTTCCAGCGAATCAAGGCCGCCGGTCAGTTCTGGATCTCCAATCAGACGAACAGCCCTTCTCTGAACAGAATCCAACAAATGCAGTGTATGTTTGGGGGCGGAGCCCCAAACATGGGAGCAGTATTCCAGAGTTGGTCGAATTTGAGCTTTGTAAAGAATTAACAGTTGTTGTGGAGTGTAAAGCTTTCTGGTTCGAAATAATATTCCCAACTTTTGAGGAGCTCTCCTTGCTATGCCTGCAACATGTTCATGCCAGGACATATTTGCTCCCAAACTAACCCCCAACAAATTGAGTGACGATGCTAGGGGAATGGAGTGCCGCGACATAACTATGTCGGGTTCAGCAACGTTAACTTTTTAGAAAAAACTGCCGCCTGGGTTTTTGTAGCGTTAAATTCCACTTGGTTACTGTCACCCCAAGATAGAATTTCTTCCAGGTCTTTGTTAAGTCGAATGACTTCCTGCCGCCTGCGGATATTCGCCTGAGCAGCCGATGTCCGAGCGTTCAAAGTAAATGAAGAGATAAGCGTACTGTCACCTGTAAAGCTGTAGATTGGATTCCCGGTCTTTTCCAGCAGATCGGTAATGTAAATGAGAAAGAGAGTAGGAGACAGTATGGAGCCTTGGTGCACACCGACGTTAACAGTAAAGGTGTTAGAAAGAAATCCGTCGACTGCGACTCGTAAAGAACGCTCTCTGAGGAAACATGAAAGCCACAAACAGAACTTTTCAAACATACCATAAGAGCGCAGCTTAGTCAACAATCCATCGTGCCAAACACGGTCGAATGCCTTGGATATGTAAAGAGCGCCGCTCGAGATTCTCCGAAGTGTTCAATTGCGTTGTTCCAAACATGTGTTACATAAGTCAGAAGATCTCCTGTTGATCTATGTTTACGAAAGCCATATTGGTGATCGCTAATAATGTTGAATCCCTCAAGGTATTTTAGAAGATGCTGATTGACAGCCTTTTCCATGACTTTCTATATTATTGACAGCAGTGCAACTGATCGGTAGTTGTTTGGCAAGGTCTTCTTGCCTTTTTTTGGTACCGGCTGAACTGTGGCACATTTCCAGCAGGAAGGAAATATTCCCTTTCTGTAGAATAGGTGGAAAAGTCTACAGAAAACTGGTGTTAGTTCCCTTGCACAGTTTTTGAGAACTATGGCAGGTATTCCATCAGCGCTAGAAGCTTTTTTGGTGTTTAGCTTCATTAAAATACGTTTTATGATACGCTGTCTGAAGACAACATCGGGCATCCTTGACTGCACTATGGGAATAGTAGGTGGTGTTTTTCCTTGGAAATCGGCAGTAGAATGTGAAGCAAACAGTTCGGCCAACAAGTTTGCTTTCTCAACAGGTGTCATTGCAATAGAACTATCTGGCCGTGTGGGTGGTGGTGGTATGGTGGATTTGGTGAAATTTTGACTAACTGCCTTAACGACTGACCAAAAGGACCTGGAATTATTGGGACACGTGAGAGGTTTGTTTCTAATTCGCTGATTGTGTGCCTCCTTGGTTTCGTCGATAATTTCTTTGCATCTATTCCGGGCACGAACAAAGGTGTTACGATTTATGGTATTAGGATTTTCACGCCATTGTTGGTAGGCAAGATGTTTAGTAGCAACAGCTTCTTTGCATTTTCGGTCAAACTAAGGCTTGCCGTTAGAAGGACATTTCTTCGAAAATGGAATGTAAGCCTCCATACCAGCTAAGATAACATCGGAAACCTCCCTGGCGCAGTCAGATGGGTCATCGGATCGAAAATACTGATTATTACACATCGTTTTAATAAAACTATTGACAACATCGTGTAAATTCCGGTTTTACAGAAAATACAGGTCAATTTCTGCCTTTTCGCTGGAATATATTTTAAATATGTAATGTTAATAATCGCCATTTTGACCAATTATTTTATGAAACTTAGATACTAAAATATCCAAATAAAAGAATAACTAATGTATTTGTGTCCTGTTTTCTACAAGATGGTTTTGTTTACGTCTTTTTAACATGCCCGAAGGAAAGTATTGTATTCGTGGAAAAATCACATTCAGAGATATTTTCTTTTCTTTGGTTTTCTGGGTTCTGAATAATGAAAAATATAGCCTGCAATTTTTATTGACCCGTCTGTTGGTAGAGCTATCATGTCATTGAGAAGAAGTAAATATTTTATTTTTTTACCATACTTTCGTGAGGAGTAACATTAACTAAAACAAAATAACTATATTCATTAGTAGGGTGGACATTTCTATTTATATATGTTACTTTTAAAACTATTTCTTAATTTTCGAGACGAAATTGTGTTCCAAATAAAAACGACAAAAAATCTAATATAAAATATTTCTAGAAAAATAAAAGCTACTGTCACATATTGTAACAACAAAATACCCAAGTTCCGCCCAAACAAAATCTTAGCTAATCTAGCATGTCCGAGAAGACATAGCGTAGGTAACGATTTTGTTGTATCATTTGACCCAGTCTTAAAAAAAAAGTCCAAGTAGTGAAAATAACAAGAGCGTAGGTGGGGTACAGGTCGTGGTAATGGTTGCGTCAAGCTTCCATATGCAGTGGGAGTTTTCAATAAACGTAATTACTTGTATAAAAAGGATTTCATTTTATTTTGTGAGTACTTTATAGTATTTTGTTATAAGTTTTAAATATAATACATTGTTTATGATCCAACGAGAAAGTGCATTGTACCAGGGTGCAAGTAATTTCGCAAGAAAATGGTAAACAGGAAATATCGTTTTACGGGTACGTAACGTATAACTCACACACACACACACACATACATATATATATATATATATATATATATATATATATATATATATATATATATATATATATGTATGTGTGTGTGTGTGTGTGTGAGTTATACGTTACGTTACGTATATATATATATATATATATATATATATATATATATATATATATATATATATATATATATATATATATATATATATGTATGTGTGTGTGTGTGTGTGTGTGTGTGAGTTATACGTTACGTACCCGTAAAACGTTTTACGGGTACGTAACGTATAACTCACACACACACACACACACACACACACATACATACATATATATATATATATATATATATATATATATATATATATATATATATGTATGTATATATATATATATATATATATATATATATATATATATATATATATATATGTATGTATTATGTTCTTGGGGTAAGCGGCCCTTGGAAAAGAACTAAAAGTTTTTTACACCTTTTTAGCTAAGCCAAGCTTTCGAAAATATTTCATTTTCTTCATCAGGGCTACAATTACAGTAGATTATCAGTATTTTTGAGATTAAAAGCAGAGAATAACCCTATTTTATATATAGCATTAAAGTACTTACTGCTAAGTGGTGTGTTCAAAAATTATTCTTTGTGGGGGCAACTAATTACACTTATTCGGCAGGAAAAACATGAGAAAAACTCGACATAATCCTCTCTGGGAAATATAATATGCTTTTGCTCCATTTTGTTAGTATGGTACGAAGAATTGTGTGGTTCTAAAGTGATTTTAATTTATAAAGGATTTTTTGTTACGTTTTGCTAAGGGCAGTGTGTTTCTATCTCTTAGTTAGGTTGTGGTTAATTTATATTTGAAAGTAGAATGACGTTGACATTTTGTTTGATTGTTTTAAAATTGGAAAGTTAGTAAAATCAGTGAGATTAATATTAAAGAGATATGTCAGATATGTTGTGAGAGTTTTCATTTTGACTGCCTATTTCTAATAGATTGGAGAAAATTAAACTCAGATCTTCAATGTCAGTTTTTTTATGGATCGAGTTAGGTTCAAGGTGGATTTCCACCATCTCTCTAAAGATTTTCTTGCCGAGATTTCTCTCTTTACATAGGATTTTGGTTTCGGCAAAATCACATTCATGTGAAAATTGGCTACTATGCTGGGCAAGCGCACAAGAGTTTTTCTCTAATCTGCAATCACTTTTATGGGAAGTGATTCTGTCTTTTAGGACCCTAAATGTTTGTCCTATATAGATTTTTTCACATTGAGAGCAAGGGATGCTGTAAACTACTTCTGAAACTTTTGTGATTTCATCTTTGTCTTTTAGACAAGTGAAAATATTATTGATAGTTTTTTGTGTTTAAAAGCAATTTTTAAATTAGGTAATTTGTTGAAAAGTTTGGTTGAAATAACATTTGTTTCGGTTTTCAGAGAGGAAAGCACTAATATCCGGTGTAAGTTTGTTGTTTTGTTATAAGGGGGGTGTGGGTTGACTTAAATAATAATTTGTTTATTAATTGCATTGGATAGGAGTTGGTGCGCAGAGTGTCTCGTAGTTTATTTACAGTTAGTTACAGTTTTTAGTCTGAGGAATGGATGAGAAATCTTTTCTATTCTTGACTTCAAGCCCAATATCATGTTTTTTTTTTGATTTTAGTGGTATGAGAGGAATGGAAGTTAATGTATCTTCCTGAGTAGGTTGGTTTGGTATACCAATTTACTATGATGGAGTTATCTTCTTTTCTGACTAGAAGAGTGTCTAAAAAGGGGAGACTGTTATTTGTTTCCTCTTCAGTGGTGACCTGTAGTTTAGGATGAAAGTCATTAAAAATTCTGAGAATCTCATCCATTTTATTGTAAGGTATCGAGGTAATGATATCATCAGCAAATTTTTTTATGAATGGTAAGTTGAAAGAGAGTTTAGGGATAGATTCCTTTAGGAGGTCGTCCATCAGATATTGTGATATAATAGGAGAGAGAGTCGCCCCCATTGGAGTACCCATTATTTGTTTATAGAAAAGTTGATTGAATTTACAATATGTAGACTGAAAAATAAAGTTTAAAATTTCAAAAAAGTTGACGAGTGTTAATTTCGTGTGTTTGCGAATATCAGTCCAGTGCTCTCTGATGCTTTTGATGACTAATTGTAAAAGGATATTACTGTATAAGGAGACAGCATCCAAGCTTATCAGTACGAAGCCAGGAGGGAGCTTCATGCCCATTATAAAATTAGTGAAATGAAATGAATCAATTACATAGTCGTCATAAGCATTGGTTAAAATTTCAGACAAGAACATAATACTGGTGCTTAACTAGTCGATCAAGACCACCCTTTCATCGGTACTATACAAAATCCTCACTAAAATCTTCACATATAGATTAACGAACATTAGACAGTTATCAACCACGTGAACAAGCGGAATTTACATGGGGATACAGCACTTTAAACCATCTTCAAACGATTAGGTTACTAGTGGAAAAAGCAAATGAATAATAATAAAGGTCAACTTGTGGATATCAATGGTTGACTACGAAAGCATTTGATTCGGTAGAGATATGGGCTGTTTTTAACGCCTTAAGTAATAGCAGATCGACGAAAGATATACATCTGTTCTTGAACACATGCCACATCATCACAAATAATGCTTGAAGAAAAAACAAATAAAATCAAAATTAAAAGAGGAATTAGATAAGGCGACTCAATATCCCCAAAGCTGTTCGCGTTAACTCTAGAAGACATGTTTAAGTCGCTAAGGTGGGACAATAAAGAAATACTAAACGATTAAATCACTTAAGGTTCGCAGATGATGTCACTCTAATCGCCAACACAAAAGAGGAATTACAAGAATTGCGCAGATCTGAAAATATACTTTACCAAAACTAAGTATTTACTTACTTACTTAATCTTTATGCCTTTCTACCCATATTAGGAGTGTAAGGCCGGTGGAGTTGAGTTATTCTATATCTGTCTTTTTCATATTTCCTTCTTTATCCTTCCATCCTGTTTAAATTGCTGATTGCCTCTTTTGTTTCTTCTGTATTAGTTTCTTGTGTTTGTATGAGTTCTGTATCTTGTTCCTGTTCCGATATTATGTCTCTATGTTGATTTTTGTATGCTTTACCTTCTAATTTTTTGCATCCATTTCTCTGTTTCAGTGAGTTCTTCATAGTGCATTTGTTGTTCTTCTGTCAGTTCATCCTCTTTTCCGTTTATACCCCTATTATTCCGTGTACTCAATCTAAAAACTAGATAATTATTTCCCATTTCTTTCTTCCTACCTATTTATTTGATTATCTTCTTATCCGTATTCATTTTACTAGTCTTTTCTTCCGTATCCTTTATCTTTGCCAGGGTCGTCGTCAATCTACCTATCTCTCTCCTTTTTCTCAGTTTTTTGACTTGATGGTCGTAGTATTCTTTGTTTGTTCTTTCAGTTTTTCTTCCTCAATGTCCCATTTATATTCTCTTTCTACGATTATGATTTTTTCATATCCTATTTTCACCCTTTTTCCATTCTTTCTCCCGTTCTCTGCTATATGCTTCAATTTCTTTTGAATTTCGCGTTCATCTTTTGTTAAATCATTGTTTATATAAACTCTCTCGCTTAGGTTTCTCAGTTTGTTTATATTTTTTTCATTACAGCTTCCTTATCTCCCGTGTTTCCAAGTTCTATCTTTTATATAGTCGCCCCCATTTTTATCACATCTTTAATCTGTATTTTTGTGTCCATACTCCTCTCCATAAAAAGTTCTACACCCATTATCAGATCTTGTTGGCTATTCGCTTCAAAACTCATTCCCGATATTACAATATTATTCCTTACGTTGTCTTTTTCCAGTCTACTCATCTGCAAATCCATATTTCTCATGTTTTCTCTAATTATCTTATTTTCCTCTTTCAATACTTCATTCTCCTTTCTTAGTTCCTTCAACTCTTGTCTATTTTATCTACTCTTTCATTTTGCTCTTTCTGTGGTGTTCTTATCAGCTTTTTACTCTTCTTGAATAATCCCATTGGCCCATCTCATAAATCTCCAAATTTTTTACTTATTGTCTTAATCTAACACTACACTCTGCTTTATTTCCAGTCCCTCTTGTTTGCAATCGACAAAATAATTAAATAGATAGAAACACTACCGTAATAATGCTCGTTGAACGAGTTGACTATTGCCGGGCGTTCGATTCACGTGTACACACATCGCATCCGAAACTCAACTCACCAAATATTTAAACAACGAAATTGAAGATAACAGCCAGAAACTATTAATAGAAGGTGACAGAATAGGAAAAGTACAAACATTTATATATTTACGACAAAAATCGAAATATCAAAAAATAACTTAAAGGCTGATTTAGATAGAAGAGTCTCGTTAGCTCGGTCTGCGTTTGGAAGGTTACAATTCACGTTTAAATTAAACATACCAAATCCAATAAAAGCCAGAGTGTTTCGGATTACGCTACAACTTTTCCACGCACGATCTTAAAATGAATGAATTTAAAATTCATTTATGCAATAATGAACACTCTTGAGTGCTGATGCAGAATTTCCATCAACTTCCTTCAATTCAGTTCCTACCTGGGCCTCAGTCCACTTTTTTAAATAAAAATATTTTAAGCCATACTTGGCTTTATTCATTTCTACTAAACGTGTAATAGCAATTAGTTATGATAGCTGCCAACAAACAACTATGCAATGCATCTGTTTAAAACTTTCTACACAACCGTTACAAGAATCACGCCTAGTTCTCGCCATTTCATAGAAATTTACTAGACTTATCAATTCACTCTCGTATTTATCTTGATGGAAACTAGTTACTAAATAATGATAATTATTAGCCCAAACTATTTAAATATATTATTAATTCGATTACAACCTTCCATACATTAATTAAATAACTGGCTTCCAAAAATTTTTGTGACAAAAACATTAATCATTGAATTTTTCAACTTGGAAAAGACATTCTTCCCTAAAGGCATCTAATTTAACTTTTATTTATGTGCGTTTCGCCTGTAAATTTTTATATGTGCAGGAATTTTTCTCCCCCAGTCATATATTTTCCCCATTTTGTTTGATAAACCACTTTTATTTTGCCTCGAGGTAAAAACTTAAGTTTCTGTGGGACCTTGTTTCACGCACTGTTATAGATTTTACCCTCAAGACACAATACTTCTCAATAATTGCCAACCGATTCTTTTGTTTTACAACGTTTAATCGCGAATTTAGTCAGAAGCGTGCATGCATTTAAAATATTCAACCCGAAATTAACATAATAATGATTTTAGAACACTTTTTTTTTAAACCTCTTACCCTATTAAAATTGATAATAATAAAAAAAATAACTTAATTTTTGTATTTCTGCAGTCTAAGAGCCGTGAAAAGGGCATATATATATATATATATATATATATATATATATATATATATATATATATATATATATATATATATATATATATAGATTCGGTGCTAAAGAGTTTTCCGAGATGAAAAATCGAAGTCAGCTCACAGTTTTGTTATAAATTGCAGGGGGCGCCACTTATTGTACTGTGTATACTTTCAAATGATCATAACTTTTTTAGACCACTCTGTATGATATTTTTACTTAAATATTTTTATTTTCCGCCTATACCTGTCTAAAAAAGCTCTCTTGGTAAATGTTGCTCCAAGCAACAGTTTCTGAGATAATGGGATGTTTGTTTCCATTTTTTAATTCCATCCACACTTCATCCAGGCTTAGGGCAGGTCCAAAAGAATAGTCTTTGAAATTTAGGGCATGCTTAAAGGCAAACAGGCTAACAACAATAATAAATTTAAAGACGAACGGGCCAACAACAGTAACAATGGAAACACCAAATGGCTAAGTGCCTTAAAGATTACCCACAAATTGATAAATTTGTAATTAATAAATAACAACATTCCGCTATCTCAGAAACTATTGCTTGGAGCAACATTTACCAAGAAAGCTGAACTGATTTCGATTTCACATCTCAGAAAACCCCTTAGTATCGAATCTTGTACAAATAATACAATTATTAAGAAAGCTACTTAAGAAAAACTAAAATAAAAGTTTAATTTTGACACCCTGTATCTCAAAAATTACGAATTTTTGGACTCAGGTAAGTTAAGTTAAATGGTCATATATGCATACCAGAAATCCACAGTAACTCTATGTACACGGAATACTGGGACACCCTGTATATATATATATATATATATATATATATATATATATATATATATATATATATATATATATATATATATATATATAAATATGGGACGTTTCGCGTCAACGGAGCCACCCCAATACCCAAAAATAGAACTGACAAAAAAAAAAAATTCAAGGGTGTCAATTTTTTCGTTGAAACGTAAGCTTCCAAATGCAACTTGGCCCTTTTGAAAAAAACAAGATGACGGCTCAATATGGCGGCTAGAAACAAAAAAATTATGATTTCTAAGCGGAATTAACTGAACTTCAAAACTTAGACAAGATGCAGTATTGATGTAATAGTTAGAGTAACCAACATAATTTTATGTAATACCAACATGGCGCCTAAAACCGAAAATCAGACGAGAAATGAGCGATTATGAAGAATTCGCAGTGAGATAGTAAGTAATTATCGGTTTTAGGCGCCATATTGGATCCGCCATGTTTGTATTACATAAAATTATGTTGGTTACTCTATTACATAAATATTGCATTTTGTCTCAGTTTTGAAGTTCAGTTAACTCCGCTTAGAAATCGTGATTTTTTATTTCTAGTCGCCATATTGAGCCGCCATCTTGTTTTTTTCAAAAACGTTTACGTTTCAATGAAGAAATTGACACCCTTGACGCGAAACGTCCCATATACATACATATATATATATATATATATATATATATATATATATATATATATATATATATATATATATATATATATATATAGATATATGTGATATATGTGTGTGTATAAACTAACTCCTTTAACCCATACCCCGTCTCCTTAAACCTTTATATATTTTACTATAAAAAATAAGCTAAAAATTTGTTAATTACGTCAACCAAAAGCTTGGAAAAAATCTCAAAATATTATTGAAACTCTACAATATTAACCCACCTCCACTCATTTCGCTCCTTTCTTGTGTTAAATTTGAAGATAATAAAAAAAAAACAATCTGACTTTTGAATTGTCCGATTCCAAAAACCTTGAAAAGGTCATTCACATGCACAAAATACAAAGCTGCCGTTTACTCTTAACACTTAAAAATCCCTTCCTAAAGAATAATTATAAAATTAACTGAGGAATAGGGACTCGAAGAGGGTGTCAGGGAGAAGTAGAATAAACTAGTCTTAAGATTTAAATCAAAGGCTTGAGGAAGTAGATATATATGTAAGTCAGAATAATAGGCTTTAATACATTCTACAACAAAAAGAAAATTATGACAAGTGTTACTTCAATAGACGCTAAAAGAGCCTTAGTTCTTCAGAGATTGCATTAAAAACAATTTATAGTAAGAAAGTAAACAACTTTAAAAGACAAATTTCGATTTATGACATAAAATCTACCGAGTAATTTCCCACAATGTTTGGGTTAATAATTTTGGATATACTGTAACAGTGACAAAAAATACAAAGAATAGCAAAATAAAGGTGAAATTTATAGGTGCATTTAAAGAAGGTTACAAAAGAACTTCAGTTTTTGTACCTGGAAGCTAAAGAAGTTTCTTTTTTATAAAAAAGGGATATATGAAAAAACATACCTGAAAGAAAAACACGTTTATCAAATAATCCCGTAGGAATAAAACAAAGGATCATGTTAAAAGTGTTAGGGTAAGCTGACCTCTAAAAAATACTCTTATTTTTTCATGGAAAATATCTAGATTCAGCATTTCTCTCTTGTTAAAAACGTTAATAAAAATTTATATAGTTATTTACCTGTCGACTGGTATGTCGCAAAACGAGTAAAACTCAGGAACTAGAATTTCGAAAATTTAGTTGCAATGGATGTTTCATAGTAATTCATTTACTAACTAACGGCAAAATTTTCCAGTTCAATAACATTTCCAGTCTGTAAACGAAATTCACAGTGTTCCACTGAATAAACTACGAGTGTCGAGATTTGTATAAAGAATTAAATCTTGGGCAGGTCAACCAAGGAAGTAAAAACCAATGTAAACATGGAGTGTGTGCGAGCATCAGTTCATGATAATTTGGACCTTTTAATATGGAGACGATTAGGTACTATCAATGTCCCCAAAAGCATCCTTCCCAAAGATATATATCTACTGTCCTACGGAGAATATCTAGTGGAAGAATTAAGGTCAGCTAATGGTTTCAACTATGTGAGCCTTGTGAACCTTGAGTGGTCATTTAAAATGTAGAATGAATTTGACAGCGTGTTCTCTTGTTAAATGTATTTAATTTACTTTATTTAGTTTATTTAATCTGATTTATTTAATTCAGCTTATTTATTTTGTCGAATCTATTTTATCTAATTTATTATTATTATTACGCAAAATTTTACTTAAAAATGAGATCAGCCGTTATCGTTGTACGCCTAGGACGTTCTTTCACGAATATCTTTTGGTTCATTTCCCTCTTTAGTAAGACACTTTATAGTATCACTCCGCGATGCTCCCAAAATAGTTAATAAATCGGAAAAAGTATGCAGCAGGGATGAAAATAGGACGCTGAGTAACGGGTAATGGTAACACACAGCCAATCCTTCTAATACAAAGAAGGAAAAAGAAAAAAGGTAGAAACGTTAATTTTATATTTACTTCTAATGAACCTATTACCTAAACTGTCTTTTTTAAAAGGAATAGGGCAGGAACAGGGGTTGAATATACAATTTGGGGGTGATCGAAAAAAAAAAAATAGGATTGCTGTTATAGCTTGATTTAAGTGCAGTATGGAAAACGCAAACAGTTTTAAGACCTTAAAAAAACCGCTTAAAATAAGTCGTATGTTGGTTTACTGGACGATAAAATTATTTACTGATACGGAAGACATAAAAGACAGGCAACGTTTCGAACAGTTCGAACGCCTCAAACTGTTAAAACTGTAAAAAGAGAAAGAATTATCCCCTACAATTTTTGGTTTTCTGTACATCTTAGTGTTCTTATCTCGGGAAAAATATATATTCCCATTTCCATCGCTCTGTGTTTGCGACCGTCGGACTGTGGCATAGTGTGAGAAAAGTGCCATTTTTTGGGACAAACATCTGTTGACAGGCATTTTATCCGATTTAAATAAATCAAATGGGAAAATACTCGTAAAATATTGTACTTTAAGATAGTACTGCGGCGAAGAAGGTTAAAATTAACATAACCTATAAAAAGTTCCCTAGAATACACATATTTGTAATTATAAAAAAAAACCGGTCAAGTGCAAGTTGAACTTGCACAATTAGTGTTCCGTACGTTGATTGCTTTTAAAATAAAAAAAAATTGTTACAGTGGTATAAAATGATCAGTGACTTCACAAAACACACCCCAAATGAGTTTTCAACAAAGTTTGTTTCCAATCTTTACTGAAAATTGGTGACCTTCAAATTTTGTTTTTTTATATACCAGATAGATTATTAAAGGTAATGATAATTTTCGTTCAATCTATACCCCGTGGAGAATATTCCAGGATTTTTTCAAAATTTTTTGATAAGTACTTTTCGAGATAAGGTAGGGGACAGCGATTTTTCACGATTTTTTAAAAGTAATACGAAGAAAAGTGTGCGCAAGTATTACATTATATATATATTTTTTACTCGTGTTTTCACAAGCTTTCATTTGACACCATACTCGATGACCTAGTAAAAAATTTTTTTTTTCTCTTCCGATTTCACCCCTCAAAAACGAATCCCTTAAGCCAAAATTTATGTTACGGTGATATAAAAATGATCAGTGACTTCACAAAACACACCCCAAATATGTTTTCAACAAAGTTTATTCCATTCTTTACTGAAAATTGATGACCTTGAAATTTCTGTTTTTTTTATATAACAGATAACTTACTACAGGTAATGCACTCGTGATAATTTTCGTTCAATCTACACCCCGTGGAGAATATTAAAGAATTTTTTCAAAATTTTTTGATAAGTACTTTCCGAGATAAGGCGGGTGGACAGCGATTTTTCGCGATTTTTTAAAAATAATACAAAGAAAAGTGAGCGCAAGTATTACATTATATATATATTTTTTACTCGTGTTTTCACGAGCTTTCATTTGACACCACACTCGATTACCTAGTAAAAAATTTTTTTTTTCATTTCCGATTTCACCCCCCAAAACTAACCCCTTAAGTCAAGATTTAATTTTCAAAACTACATGGCTCTGATGAGGCCATCAATTCCTATATTGCTACCAAATTTCAAATTTCTATGTCAAGTAGTTTCGGAGAAAATCGGGTGTGACAGACGGACAGACAGACGGACAGACACCGAAGTGATCTTATAAGTGTTCCGTACGGAACACTAAAAAGAAATGAATAATAATTCCAAGACCTTTATACAAAGCATATCGAAACTAAAATTTTCTAATGCATAAATATAAATTTTACCTGAACTAATAATTTATAATTTACACAACTACCGTCCGTTTGTTTGAAGTTGATAGCAAACAACATGGGTTATAAACATTAAAATGTCATAAACCATAAGCGTTCGAAATTTCTTTACCAATTATTTGCATTTTTAGTTAAACAATGATACTTAACGTCCACGATGCCCTAGTGCATCAACAGCCAACAAGCCAAGTCCGTGAAATTGTGGAAACCTGTGCCAACAAGACGGGAGTTGCATCAGCAACTATTCATAGATGTCTAAAAGAAAGAAAACGTGGTCCTTGCAACCAACTTCAGAATCACAAAGGGAAAGAGCCCTTAGAAGTAGATGAAGATTTTAACAACGCAATAAGAAGAAAAGTACACCATTTTTTATTAAGAAAGAAATACCTACTTTATATAAAAGTTTACAAGAAATCAGAGAAGACCAGGACTTACCAGAATTTAAAAAATGGAAATTATGGAAAATCTTTCATAATCTGAATTTTTGTTAGGAAAAACACAATAGAAAATCTGTTCTTATCGATAAAACAGAAATAAATTGTTGAAGAAGAGAATATCTACGAGCAATCAGAAAATTTCGAGCCGAACAAAGAAATATTTTTTATTTAGATGAGACTTTGGTTAATGAGGGACACACAGTGAAAAAATTCTGGATTGACAAAAACATTAAGAGTGCCAAATAAGCTTTTATGGAAGGATGGTCAACTGGATTACAATCCCCTTCAGGAAAAGGTCGCAGGCTAATTATAGCACATATTGGTAGTAAAAACGGATTTCTAGACGGTGGCTTGTTGGAATTCGGATCAAAGTAAACTAAATATTACCTTGAGGAAATGACGGCCGATGTTTTTGAGGAGTACTTCTAACAAATGATTGAGTGTATACCAGCAGAATCAGTTATAGTAATAGACAATGCCCCATACCATTCTCGAATATTAGAACGACTCCCGAAAAAATTCATGAAAGAAAGTAGATATTCTTCAGTGGATAAGAGACAAAAATCTCAAACATATAGATGGTATGTTAAAAGCGCAACTTCTCAAAATTGCGAAAAAAATTTTTTGTAATATATCTTATATTTCATTAACTTTATTTTTAAGATAATTTTATTATTTAAACACTAGCAAGTTACGCTCGGACGAGTATGCTACCGATGAACCTTCATTTACATTTTATAACTCTATTCTATAGCAAAGGTTTTCTGCCTAAAATAAGGTGAACCCTTAAAAATAACACAGCCCCACAAAAAAAAAAAGTGGGGTATACTTTTGATGCGATATATCAGATCCGTAGTATTTTTGCCCGCTGATCACGAATCTGACGTCAGAATATCGCCATCACATCTTAATTTTTTTCTAACCTCAAAAAATAGGTAAAAATTAGTAAAAATTAAGAAAAATATACTCCTAAAAAATTGATTCAAGCTTTTTCATGAATCCAAAGATGTATTAATATGTATTCGGACACGCTAAGCTAATATCCATCGGTTGGATTAAGCCATTCAGTTCTGTTTTCTTTCTAACCTCAATAAATCAGACAGATATAGTGCTTCTCGAATGCAAAAACGAATTCAAATTAAAATTCAACCGATTCTTACCAAATTTGGTACACGGGGGTTTTTTGGGTTGCTGATCATGAATCTGAGGTCGGATTTGCAAAATTCAAAATGGCGGATCCAAGATGGCGGACAAAATTTTTGAAAACCAACCGATTCCTACCAAATTTGGTATACAGTTGGGGAATCCTCAAACCTGATACTCTTAAACCCTAAACCCTGAAACCTTAGACTCCCACACCCTGTAACCTCAAAAAATAGACCTCAGTAACCCTGTAACTTTAAAAATGAGACCCAATAAACTCAAAACCAGGACTTTTAAACTATATATTCTCAAATAGTAGACCCATAAGCCCTAGAATTGCGAAGGTTAGACCCGCGCCTAATTTTCCTTTTTTTGGCTTTATCTTGTTCTTTTTTCCGCGAATGACCTATTCAAAGGCTTTCTGCCCAAACGCTTTTGAGGACTTGTTTCTCTTTTTAGCGACCAGCAATAGTCCGCTAGCATATGGTCATCCCATCGTCCTTGATACCGATTTTCTATGATTTTCAGATCTTGGTGAAAACGTTCCCCTTGCTCCTCACTGTAGTCACCAAGATTATCTGGGAAATCATCGATGTGGGAGTCCAGGAAATGTAATTTTAGATTCATTAAGCAACCTAATGTTTGAAAATTTTTTACCATTTTCTCGACTATTTCTTTGTACTTAGGACTTTTATTATTTCCCAAAAAGTTTGTTGCGACTTCTTTAAAACTAAGCGAAGCAGCTTTTTCAACTTTATTCATTTTAGTAACAAATAATGAATCTTGAAACAATTTTCTTATTTGTGGCCCGTCAACTATGCCTGCCTTAATTTTAGCTTCAGAAAATTTCAGAAATTTTTTATGCAAATATTTGAAACATGGGCCGTTTGTATCTAATGCTCTCGTGAATTGCTTCATAAGTCCAAGCTTAATGTGAAGCGGGGGAATAAGAACTTTTCCTGGATCTACCAATGGTGGAAACAATACATTATTTTCAGCAGGAGTGAACGATTCTCTTGTTGGCCAAATTTTTTTCTTATAATGACGTTCCCTGTCTCTGCTATTCCACAGACATTTATAACAGGGATAAAGTGTAAACCCTGACTGTTGGCCAAGCAATATTGTTACAATTTTCAGATCTTCACAAATTTTCCAGTTATGATCAGCATATTTTATTTTTATCAAATCATTTTTTCATATTGCTCTTCCATAACTGTGGAATGAGCAATCGGAATGGGAGCGTAAACGTTGGTATTATGCAGCAAAACTGCCTTAATGCTCTGTTTAGAAGAATCAATGAACAGTCTCCATTCTTCAGGATCGTATGAGTTATTTTGAAATTCATCCATTAGACCTTTTACATCGGTACAATATGAAAGTGACAATTCCTCATCCATTGTGAAATATTTTCGAAATTCTTCATCTCTGTTTCTATAATAAGAAATCGTAGCTTCTGGCTTAAGTAAATGTATTTTCTTTAAAAAGGAAGCAAGATGCTCTGAACCATCTTTGGATAAGCCTAAATCTCTGACTAGATCACTAAGTTCTGACTGTGATACGAGTATTGGTTCTGATTTACGGTTGTATGGTAGAAATTCTTTATCTGTGTCACTAGTATATGATAGGTTGTCACTAGAACATTCATTAGTAACAGTGTTTGAATCTTTTTCGACAGTCTCAATGTTTTCGGCATGAACTGATAAGGTGAAATCATTTGTTTCCATAACATCAGCATCAAGTGGTTCAGGAGGTGGAATTAGTTTAGTTGGTCTTGTTACTGTCGAAACATCGTTATAAGTAATACTGCTTTTATTTTTTTCGGTTATGCCTAGATACAACATTCATACAAAAGTAGCAATCATTTTCACTGTATGGTCTATTCCATATTGCTGGTCTGGAATACTTAATCGCCTTCTTATTGATGTACAACATTATTTTGCAAGAACTGCAAATGATGTGGGGAACCCAATCTGTATCCTGGTGCTGTATTTCAATGTTAAAACAATCCTTATATAAGGTTTTAATCTTATCCGTTATCGGTGACCCCATTTTAGTCAATACGTATTGACAGCAAATATAACAAAATAAATCACTGTTTTTATCGCACTTATGAAAAGTCCTTGTACCGTGAGACCGTTTTCTTGTAGCATTATACTCTACATGAGCCAAGTCACCCACACATGAAGAGCTACGGTCGCTGGATGACGACGGCTGCGGGCCCGCTTTCCCACCCTGACCAACCGCCGATACTGGGTTTCCGAGTCCCTGCATCGTAATTCTCTTTCTTCTACCTGCCATGACGGCATCTAAGCCGTTATCCAGGGACTCTGCCGGCTAGTGGAGTAACACCGTTGCCCACCGTCACCACGTGGAGGTGCCCTGGATGCAGGTAGAAGAATAAAAATCGACCGATGAATTTTCTCGGCGTTCAAAATGGCGCGAAAACATCTGCCATCTTGAATTTTGCAAATCCAACCTCAGATTCGTGATCAGCGACCCAAAAAATCCCCGTGTACCAAATTTGGTAAGGATCGGTTGAATTTTAATTTGAATTCTTTTTTGCATTCGAGAAGCACTATATCTGTCTGATTTATCGAGGTTAGAAAGAAAACAGAACTGTATGGCTCAATCCAACCGATGAATATTAGCTTAGCGTGTCCGAATACATATTAATACATCTTTGGATTCATGAAAAAGCTTGAATAAATTTTTTAGGAGTATATTTTTCTTAATTTTTACTAATTTTTACCTATTTTTTTTAGGTTAGAAAAAAATTGAGATATAATGGCGATATTCTGACGTCAAATTCGTGATCAGCGGGCAAAAATACTACGGATCTGATATATCGCATCAAAAGTATACCCCACTTTTTTTTTGTGGGGCTGTGTAATTCAAAACAAGTAGCAAAATCCAATGAAATGCATAACAAATCTATTTTTTTTTGGGCGCACCCCACATGTATTTGCATCTACAATGAGAGAATTCTGCTATCAACTCCAAACAAATATACGTTAGATATACAATATTGCCAAATAAAAAATTTAATTCCTAACGTTATTATTTCCTGCATTAGAACAGGATTGAAAATATTTATATTTATGGGTTAGGTTTCGCTAAGTAAAAATTCTTAGTTTGTAGTTCTGTAAATCATATATTATTAATCAAAATGTATTGGCTTTGTGCATTAGGTTGTAATAGATTTAAATTACTAGGTAAATTCATTTTTAAACTGAAAAATATTGTTTGTAACATTACTATTTTATTTGCACTAGATGATGTTAATTGTAAAATTAATATTTATGCATTAGAAAATTTTAGTTTCGATATGCTTTGCAAACAGGTCTTGGAATTATTATTTTGTGAATTAGATTCTGTTAGTTTTATTTCTACTAGTGTATAATTTTAAGAATTATATATTAACATAATAATATGCGACTGATGAAGAATTATTCATAGCCACTTTGCATTAGATACCAGATGTCTAAAGATCATCGGGCCAAGGTCCAGACAGTGCAAAATAAAGCCCTCTGCATCATAGCAGGAGCTCCCTGGTTCGTCAGCAACAACTAGTTGCACAGGGAGTTTGAAATTCCCACAATAAAAGAATTCACTCGTAACGCCCAGCTTCGCTTCCTTGAGAAAGCCACAGCCCATCCTAACCCTGAGATAGCTAACACTTTCAGAGTCAACGTAAACGTCGGCAACCGATACTTAGGACCCACAGACATTCTACCACTAGACTAATATTAGACTCAACGATAGACTACCCTTGACTTAGCATTAAGAATAAGGCCGTAGTTTAGTTGAGCAACTCCTTCAGTAAAAAGTGTAAACATCACACAGAAATAACATCATTGTAATACAACATTCCCCAGAAATTGGAGATTTAGGTTAGTTTTTGCCTTAAGTTAGGTTTAAGGTAGCATAGTTTAATTCATTAGAAAACTAACCATAGCGTTAGAATCAAAAATCACACCTAGACATTAAAAATCTCAGCGTGTAAAGGGAGTAAAGGGTTTTCCCAGCTCACTAGGAGTTTTAGTGGGTATGCCAACCCTTCAGGTCGGAGAGCCCCACATAACTGGAGCACTTTGGGGCACACTTATGGTGACGCAAACTGCTCCAGAATCCATAAGGCGGATTTCTCCCTGTAAAAAAAAAATGCATTAGGTCTTCCTAAAATATTGTAAGGTTGATAAAAATGTGATTTCGCTTAATTTATACGTCTAAAAATATTCTGTATATCATTAAACTTTGATATTATTTAAGAATAAACTCTAAAAACTTTTTTTCTGAAATATTTTATTGAAATTTATTTGTTAACATAAAGGTATATTGTTTTACTTGTTTTGTTCATAACTCTATTTTTTATAATCAAGAATATGTGTATTCTAAAGAATTTTTTATAGGTTATGTTAATTTTAACCTTCTTCGCCGCAATACTATGTGAAAATATGATATTTTACGAGTATTTTTTTTGCCGTTTGATTTATTCAAATCGGATAACATGCCTGTCACAGATTTTTGTGCAAAAAATTGTACCTTTCTCACACTGTGTGTCGGTCTATTGGCATCATAATACTCGTACGAAATGATATTATAATATTTGAAATAGAAATAAAACCTATCGTTCTTGAGTGATATCGTGTCAAGGAAAGAAGGCCAAAGATCTTGGTGTTGATATGCTGTATGATTTAATTCATGTTATGGAAATATATCTATACCTCCTCATGTTCGTTTTGTTGTTGTTCGTCATCTTCGTCTCTATTCAAGAACCCTGGTCTGTCTTCTGTTAGTAGTTTTTTATAATAGTTATCCCATTGGCTTCCTTGAATGGGGGATTTTTCTTTGGAGTTTATTTTCATAGCTCTAATCGTTCTCCATGCCTCCGTACTTCGTGTTCTACCTATATATGAGGCCATAAATTCATTGAAAAGCCGGAAAGCAGCTGGACCGGGAGGAATGGTCAATGAATTAATCAAATACGGATCAGAGAAACTGCACCGAATAATAAGAAGCATGTTCCACAGGGCTATAAATGGAGAACGAATACCTAATGAATGGACCGAAGCGCACATAGTCTCAATTTTTAAAAAAGGTGACCGAAGGAAATGTGAAAACTATAGAGGCATCAGCATCATTTCAAGCATTGGACGACTGTATGGGAAAGTAATTAAGAATAAGATAGAAGACAATATAAAAGGCGAAATAGGGGAAGACCAAGCAGGATTTATGGCTGGGAAGTCCTGTATTGATTACATATATACAGTCAAGCAACTGATGGAAAAGAAACTAGCCAAAAACGGAGAAATCCACCTAGCTTTCATCGATATAAGAAAAGCTTACGATTCAGTCACCTCTGGAAAGCAATCTCAAACATGGGAATCGACAAAGTATTAATAAAAGCAGTAAAAGCGATATATAGAAATAATATTAACAGAGTAAAAATTGGTAATAAGTTAGGAGCCAAAATTAGAACAACGAAAGGACTACTACAAGGGTGTACAACCTCTCCGACACTGTTTAAAATCTACCTGGAACAGACTTTAAAAAACTGGAAGAATAAATGTCAAGGTATGGGAGTCCCAGTAAGAGACGACTACTTATACAGCTTGAGTTTCGCAAGTGACCAAGTCGTCATGACACAACACGAAGAAGATCTCAGCTATATGGTGAGGAAACTGAAGGAAGAGTATGGCAAAGCTGGGCTAGACATAAACTTTAATAAGACGGAATACCTAACAACTCAAAAAGGGGAAATAGAAAATCTAGAAATTGAAGAGAACGTAACAGTTAAAGGAACTGGAAAATTTAAATACCTGGGCACCATAATAACAAGAGAAGCAACATCTGAAGAAGAAATGAAATCGAGACTGGGACAAACGAGAACCTGCATCAGACAGTTAAACTCAATATTATGGGATAAGCACATAACGAAAGCAAACAAAGTCAGAATATACAGAACAATCATTGAAAGTATCATGACGGGTCAGAAACATGAACCAATAACAAGAAATATAAATCAAAAATAAACGCGGTAGAGATGGAATGTTGGAGAAGGTGTTGTACGGTGACCCGGACTGATAGGATTAGGAACGAGGAAATAAGAACGCGAATGGGAATAACAAAAGACGCAGTACATGCCATAGAAGAAAAACGATTGAAATGGTATGGTCACGTAAGGAGAAGCGAGGAAAGAAGGTGGATTAAGAAAATCACAGAATGGAGTCCAATTGAAAGAAGAAAGAGGGGAAGACCTAGGCGCTCATGGCGGGATGACGTCGATGAGGCAATGGAAAACAGAGGGTTACAGGAAGGAGACTGGGAAGATCGAAGAGAATGGAACGTGAGGTTGAGAGAAGGGAGACAGTGTCAGCTGTAACAGACCCTAATATATATATAGATATATATATATATATATATATATATATATATATATATATATATATATATATATATATATATAATATATATATATATATATATATATATATATATATATATATATATAGAAATATACCATCTCTTTACTTGATAAAATCAAATTCAGTACTTATTTTAGAACTACCTGTTCGTAAAGAATGTGCTGGGTAAATCACTTTATTTCTTTTTTTCCAGTAAAGATCGCATTGGAGTATTTCCCATCATTTTTTCTTTACATTTAAAACTTATTTACTCTCTAAATTATGAACTAAATTAAATTTCAAAGTAATATGAAAAAAATTTTAAGCACCGTTAAATTAGGCCTTTTCTCCTTTGAAAAAATAATAAATAATTAAATAAAACTGGATTAAATTCAACCACACAATGAATTCATTCCTTTGAATTATATTTCGCCTACCCCGGTTTTTAATTAAACAACTCTTTTTTACTTTATCCTTAAATTTCTTTTTAAAGTTTATTCTACGGTGCGGTAAAACATAAATAGAATATATAAAAGAAAATAATTACTTTTTTAAAGGGTACCTCATTAGAAGAAAACTCTTTCAGGGGGGGAAGAGGGAAATCATAAGGTTAATAATAAAAATCTTAATATTTTGTCATTCGAGTACTATTCTTGAATTAACCTATTTAAAAAAATTAAAATAAGTCGCACAGTTAATATATACTTATTATCTAATTACTTCAGCCAAAAAAGAGGGCCAACTTCGGAATTAGAGATAATAAGCTGTAAACTTGAATAAACCTTTATTTTGGCATTCTAAAAGTTGTCTCAAAAGTCTCATAAAATGGCGTTTCCGCGTCTTAAGATATTCAAGGTCAAAGGTCACAAAAAACAGTTTTTCGCAAATATCTCGATTCCTATGGTTTCAATGATATTTACATTTATTATGAAAATTGTAGCGCATAAAATTCTCTACAAATTTTGTTCTAAACATTTTTTTATACGCTTAACCGTTTTAGAACCGTCATAGAAAATTGAAATTTGGTAATAATATAGGAAATGATGGCCTCATCAGAGCCGGGTAGTTTTGAAAGTTAAATTTTGACTTAAGGGGTTAGTTTTGGGGATGAAATCGGAAGTGAAAAAAAAATTTTTTACTAGGTCATCGAGTATGGTGTGAAATGAAAGCTTGTGAAAACACGAGTAAAATATATATGTATATATATATATATATATATATATATATATATATATATATATATATATATATATATAAAATGTAATACTTGCGCACAGTTTTCTTTGTATTATTTTTAAAAAATCGCGAAAAATCGCTGTCCCCCCACCTTATCTCGAAAAGTACTGATCAAAAAATTTTGAAAAACTTCTGGAATATTCTCCACGGGATGTAGATTGAACGAAAATTATCACGAGTACATTACCTTTAATAATTTATCTGGTATATAAAAAAAAAATGCAAGGTCATCAGTTTTCAGTAGAGATTGGAAACAAACTTTGTTGAAAACTGATTTGGGGTGTGTTTTATAAAGTCACTGATCATTTTATACCACCGTAACAAAAATTTTTATTTTAAAAGCAGTAAACGTACAGAACACTAATTGTGCAGTTCAACTTGCACTTGACCGGTTATTTTTTTTAAATAAGCAGGGTAGTATACATGTCTAAATTTCTTCTTAAACTATTAGTAATAAATCTTCTAGACAGGGTCCCTTGACTGCGCTAATATTTGTTTAGAATTTCTTGATATATCTGGAAATTATGTATTACTAAGTATTTAATCCGAAATTTTTTTGAACTGTTTTGTCATTATATCATGATTGTTTTACTTGTAGTTATATGGGAACTTGATAATCCTATTGGAAATGATAAGAATTCACCATCAACAATTGTCTTCTACTATAAATATCCATGTTTTATATAATTTTTAATAATGTTATCTGTTACTTCTGTAAGCAAAATATTTACTTTTTTCAAACGGTTTCTAATGAATACAATATTTTTAAGTAATCCTAATAATCTAAACACTCAAGTCTCTTGAACTACTCATTTATGTAGCAAAATGTAGTCTGCCGATTCAAAATATAATGACTCATTTTTAGTTTAATTTTTTGAAAAGTTCTAGTAAACTGAGAGTTTCAAAATAATGCACACAGCCTTCTGCACCATCTGTATTTAAATTTGCCAAATTACTGTATTAAGAAACCCGTCCCGGTCTGCTATACATAGAATAATAAAACTGCTCACTAATTAATTCGCTAAAAGTTTAATACAATTTATTAATTTGTTGGTTTAAATTATTATTAAACTGTTGAGGTAAATACAGTATGTTTGTACGTTATTCAAGAGAACTGAATACCTATAAGAATTTGGTGAGTCTTCTTATAATCCTAAATTCTCCTCTCTACTTTTCATACAGGTGGCGTTTGACCTTAGTCTTATAATATACCTTAATGCTCAACGCTTTTACAGGGTAGTAACTCAGGCTTATTTGGAGAAGCAGGCAAAGGCGATAATTTGTGAGGAGGAATAACTAAGGTTTATAAAGAAGGAGGAGAAAAAGGAGTAATTTCTACAAAACTAACTGTGCTATGCTAAAAATTATTTTGACTGAATTTTCACACGAAAAAAAATTCGTTACAGTACCTAAATCAGCGACAATCGCTATAGATATAGCTCCCAATTAACATTTATTGTGCAGCTTCTGTTATTCTAATAGAAGTATGATAGAACATATACATACCAACAATACAGCCAGATCAAAATGTTCCTTTGAGCAATCTCCACTGGTTTTAATCTTGCGTCAGCTGTATCTTGTGAAGCAACTCACAAATTAGTCTTTACGAGGAACACACTGTGACAACCACCTAGATACCCTTGCGGCACTTTAGAGTGTGTACTAAGGTATAAACAAGACTTACTTTTTTAAAAATTTTTTATTTGTTATAACAAATAAACTAAGTAAATATCATTTTTCAACATAATCCTTTGGAAATGCACTTTTCCCAGCCCATCTTTGCGCACGAAGCCTTCCACCGCGTTGTCGTCATCAAATCGTGGGTCTCCCAGCGCTTCTTTGAGTATCCCAAAAAGATGAAATCGCAAGGCGACAGGTCAGGGCTGGGCTAAGGAGGGTGATCATGTATTGTCGAACTCATTTTCTCCAATTTTTCGCGAGTGAAAGTCGCAGTGTGGTGTTGAGCGTTGTCTTGGAGAAGAATCACGTATTGTATCTCACTAAACAAGTTTAACCTCATCTAAAAGGTTGCAGTAGTACGCCGGATTGATGGTGCGACGTTCGTGCAAAAATTCAATTTGTAAAACGCCACGTTCGTGGACGACGATCATGGCTCTCATTTTCGACCTCTTTACGGCCTCCCATAAACTCCTTATGCCAGGCGAACACACGATGCCTTGACAGTGTTTGATTCACGAAATGTGCCGTCAATCTCCGCAGAATTTCGGCCGTTTAACACCTCACAAGTGAAAAATTTAATAATGACGCGTTGCTAAAAATCAAATTCTCAAGCACCCTTTGTACCATCCTCCTTAACTCTTGTATATGGAAAACCTAACCACGTGAGAGCGAACTGGACAAGGTTGTATTTCCCACAAAGTATAACTTGTAACGCCCACGTAAACCTCTTCGTGTGGGCACAATGCTCGCCGGTGTAATTTTGGGACTTTCTTGAATCGCGTGTACTACGCCAATACAAAAAATGATACATTACATGTTATTTTATACTAAATTTTTTATTCAGAAAAAGTTTTACCATTAAAAAAATAGAATGCAAAAGCATGCAAACATACCACTAAAAATTTACCATAATTGTTTATTTATAAAATAAAACGTTACTATTCTACGTTACTCCGCTTCAAAATGAGTATAATTTAGTCGAACAAACATGGGGCGGTTTCGTGATTAATCATTATAAAAAAAAAGAAATGGCTTCGATTGAGAATTCTGTATTTTAAAGGGAAAAATCTTTACCGGTGCGTGAAGCAAGGTTACGAAAAAGTTCAGGTTTTAGAGCTAAAGGCAAAATAAATGTGGTTTATCAAAGAAGAGGGAAAATGTATGGATAGGGCAGAAAAAGTTCTGCAAATAAAGACGTGAAAGCGAACCCCACGTGTATAGATGTTGCCTTTAGGATAAATTTGCTTTTATTTTTCTAACATAATTTCACGGCTATATTGTAACAATGTTTCTAAAAATAAAATATACACAAACTGATGAAGTTCGCTATTACCCTTCAAAGGTTCATTAAAAAATATCAGAGATGTACTATATAAGCTACAGGGCCATTTTGAAAGTTAAAATTCGTAAAAAAAAATTATTTTAAAGAATATTGGTAAATGAGCTACTCCACTATAACAATATTAATACAGTTCCCATACACACAAAAAGAAATCGAACGCATAATACAAAATAACCACAGGTCTTTATTATTAATATAATTAATTAATACACCGTTTGTCCAAAAAGTAATAAAAAAATAGGAAAATTAAAAATGAACATTTTATGACTTCAAATGCTCTACATAGTAACCTTCGACCTCAATACAACGTTCAGAACGTTCATACAATCATGTGAAATTGTTAGAAAAATCTTCTTTTGAGATCATGTTTGACTCGCGCATTAATGTTCTTCGAATCGCCATAGCGTTGAACCTTCACGTGAAGCTTGATTTTTAGGAATAAAAAAGTCACTAGGGGCTAAATCAGACGAATAAGGACGGTGGTGGTGTACAGACACGTGTTTTTATGCCAACAACTGCACCACAATCCCCGCCGAGTGAGCGGGCGCGTTGTCATGAAGCAAGAAAAAATCCTTTGCGTTCCATTGTGCACTTTGCTATTTTGCTGCTCATATTCGTAAGATCACGTCTCATCGCCAGTGAAAATTTTCTGCAGAAACAAAGCCTTCGTTGATTTAGAGATGTTAAACTTTCCTGCCATCATTTTGCATGAAAGATGACGGTTAGTTTTCAGAAGATGACGAATTTTTACAAACTTTGCATCGGCCGAATTTGTCATGGGACGCCCCAACCTTACATCATCCTTGAGCGACTCACGTTCTTCTTTAAAGCGTTTAAACCACTCGAACACTTGTAAACGCGATAAACAATTATCAGCGTCAAATTTTCTCGGAAATTCAAATGTCACCGTAGCTGTTTTCGCTTTGCCCAATATTTTACCATCATTCAAGCAATTGGCTGATTCCTGATAGACAAAATGATATTGATTCAACGTGGCTTTTTTCGACCTATTCAAATGACGTAAACGGGGAATCAGCCAGATGATGTAGAGATTGGAAGAGATAGTAATCAAAAAGGCTCAAAACTAAAGAATACTTAGGGCTGAAATGGTTTTCAAGATTTTTTAAGTACATGGAACTGAATATCCTGCGTAGTATCACAGTCCTCCCAATGTCAGTAAATAGCTTTTTAATCAAGTACGCTCCCAATACGCACTGGAAAGCTTACAAATTATGATTTGACTACTTTGGAGAATCTTATAGTAAATCCTGGCTGAACATCAAGAATCTACAGGACATACCATCAATGAATCAATATAAGAAAAACCAAAGTTCTTACTTCTCTTTAAAATTTCTTTGAACGAAAGTTTAAGGAACCAATCGAACACCATCAAAACAATGATACAGACTAGATTTACAATCTGCATCACACGTGGGTAACCACCATTACACGGAATCATGATTCGTGGAGCATCGGTAAGATATACAGGATGTCCGAGTATTCCGTGTACATAGAGTTATTGTGAATTTCGTGGATGAAAATATGAACATTTAACCCAACTTCTCTTAGTCAAAAAATTCGTAATTTTTGAAATACAGGGTGTCAAAGTTATACTTTTATTTTAGTTTTTCTTAAGTAGATTTCTTAATAATTGTACTATTTGTACAAGATTCGGTGTTAAGGGGTTTTCTGAGATGAGAAATCGAAATCATCTCACAGTTTTGTTGTAAATTGTAGGGGGCGCCACTTATTGCACTGTGTATACTTTTAAATTGTCATGACTTTTTTATACCACTCTGTATGATATTTTTAATGAAATATTCGTATTTTCCTCCGCCTCCTATCTAAAACGGCTCTCTCTGGTAAATGTTGCTTCGAGCAACAGTTTCTGAGATAATGGGATGTTTGTTTCCATTTTTTATTTTCATAGTCAAATTCGCAAAAGCATTCCTTCACACTTCATCCAGGCTTAGGACAGGTCCAAAAGAATAATGTTTGAAATCTGGAGCATGCTTAAAGGCAAACAGGCTAACAACAATAATAAGATATATATAAGGCTAACAACAATAATAAGATATATACAAGAAGGAACGCATTTGCGTATCTCAGAAACTGTTACTCGGAGCAACATTTACCAAAAGTGCTTTTTTAGACAGAAGAAGGTGGAGAATACGAATGTTTAATTAAAAATATCATACAGAGCGGTGTAAAAAAGTTATGACAATTTAAAAGTATACACAGTGCAATAAATGGTGCCCCCCTACAGTTTGCAACAAAACTGTGAACTGATTTCGATTTCCCATCTCAGAAAACTCCTTAGCACCGAATCTTGTACAAATAGTACAATTATTAAGAAAGCTACTTAAGAAAAACTAAAATAAAAGTATAACTTTGACACCCTGTATCTCAAAAATTACTAATTTTTGGACTAAGGTAAGTTAATTTAAATGGTCATATTTTCATCCCAGAAATTTACAGTAACTCTATGTACGCGAAATACTGGAAAATCCTGTATATACCTGTACATCTTCGAGCTAATTCACTTAACGCCAGGAGTGAAGAGCCCCTAAGATGTCTCGTGCAATCGAAGGCAAAGCAACGGGGAGTTACTTACAAATTCACGTGTTTAATCCCAAGAACTAGGATTTTTCAACTAATTAAAACCGTGTAACAAACAACAACAATATAGATTAAATATTCAAATTTACATCTTTTTACATGAGCAAAATAGGAAGAGATATATGCCATAGAACTCAAAATATAACAGAGACATCAAAAGTGTAATTACTATAATAGAATATTTCTTACGTTAGTATATAAGCCATCAGACAACTTGAAAAATATCTAAAAAAGGACAAAATTCACCAACATGAAAAAAGGGGAATATTGTGATGATTGTAACAAGTATGCTAAATAAAAAGGGGAATATTGTGATGATTGTAACAACAAGTATGCTAAACAAACTAGAAGATTGATTAAAAATAGGATTTAAAGAATATTTAGCGCATTTTAGGTTAGGTTGATTAGAAATATAAACCATTTCTGAACATGCTCTTGAAAATAATCATGAAGTAACATAACAAATTTTAAGTCTAACTCTAAATGTATCTGATAGATTATTGACCTGACTTGACCGGAGCTAACCTGACATCTAGTAATGACCGGTTTTATTTGAGTAATCATAATCCTAGTGTAAGTAGTCTGGTCTCTGATCTTATATTTAGTGTAGCGTCGCTTCTGATGATGTTTAGATAATTAAACTCGAGTCAAGTGCAAAAATAAGATATTTATTGTGCTGTTGATAACTGTTGTATAGTACAAATATCATAACAGCAACCACAGCACTAATAAAGGTTACATGTTTCTTCTGTTCATTAAACGTCTCAACTCCTTTTATACTTAGCAACTTCTGTTAGATCGTAGAAGATTTTTATGCAACTCTTACTGGAAATACGTATATAATAAATGTTTCTAAGAGTTAGTTTAGCACAGTAATACGTAACGGGACTACTGTCTTTTTTTCGTGTTTTTTGTTACTTCGATGATGCAAATCACGTAATTCACGCGGGCGAAGCCGTGAGCATACATTAGTCGTGCTTACAAAAATCTAAAGCAGAGCAATGTTAATAATTTTCTTCCTTTTTCAATACTATTTCTGTAATTAGATTATCTGTACTTATTCCTCCTAGGTATAATCGTAAGGTAAGGTTTAGGTTTCGTTCTGTCGTGTTTCACGTAATCCTATTGATTTCATTTATTGAAGGACCATAGTTATTAATCACTTTCTAATTTGTTACTTTCTTGAAATCACAATTCACCTTTTCCGGGAGGATTAACAGGTAATTTATTTAAATTTGTACCTTTTGGCTTCTTTTAGAATATTTTGAAGATATATATATATATATATATATATATATATATATATATATATATATATATATATATATATATATATATGTATATATATGTATATATATATATATATATATATATATATATATATATATATATATATATATATATATATATATATAACATATATATATATATATATATATATATATATATATATATATATATATATATATATATATATATATATATATTTCAGAAAAGGCTACAGCATGTCTCAAGTAAGTTTAACTACCTCTTATCTTAGTTACAATACAAGACATTTTATACTCAAGGGTAGGTAAACCATGTTATTCATGAACCGATCCATTTAAAATTTCAATGAGTGCGGTAAGGACAAGTAGACAAAAGTGGAATAAATTTCAACTCTGCCCTAGACCAAAACTTACCTTGCTCTACTACTTCTAATACCGTAAAGCGAACTGGATGGCTGGTTTGTAAAATAAACCACTTAAATACCATAGCATTGTTGCCATTTATATTTTTTTGTTTTGTAAAACAAACCACTTTAAATACCATAGCATTATTGCCATATATATTTTTCAATAACTGGTCATACAGGGTACTATAAAAAATCGTTTAATATATTGAAACTGTAAATGCCTAAATGAACAAGAGATCAAATGAAGATGATACATTTGCTTCTGTTTGATAACTGAAAAATTAAGTACTAAAAGAAACGATTCTTCTAGGTTCTTTTAGCATCAAATCACCTGTAAACTTCCTAAAACATTTCAGCAAACTTTTGAACTACAAATTTTATATCAAGAGTCACAAATTTGTCTACATTTTCTTTAAAAAAAAATCAATTACTATTTCTACAAGAATTTATATATCTTATTACTCTCTGCAAAATTATTTTAAAAATACTTTTTACCAAAAGATGATTGGAAATCTAAAATCATTTGATTTACACTAAAAGATGTAATCCATTTATTTTAGGACAGTTTGTTAATTAAGGTCTAACGGGTTTAAAAAAATCGATTTTTTTGCATATTTTGCAACTATTTAGGACTGAAAATATTCTGCATCTCGCTCGATTCGCAATATTACGAGTAATAAAGTTATATTGCGTACCTAAGGTAGTTAAGGGAAGAAATTAAATACAAAAGACTCAGCTGTTATCGTTAGTTGAAGCATGCGCCCACCATTCGGAGCTTGCACAGTATTGAAACAAAGTAAGAGAATCCTTTATTTAGGATAACGATTTCCCTTATTTAGGAACTTATAAGAGAGGTTATTTGAAGTAACTATTATGGTAAAGCCTGTTTTTTTTCCTACTTAGTTATACAAACTACCAAGAAAATACAGTAAAATTGAGATGATAATCTTTTATTGAAAATAACACTGACAACAGTTAATTAGCGTTCAGATTATGTTGGGATTTTGTAATCTTTGGCATTACAGTGTGTATAGTCCTAATTTTAAATGAAATTTTATTTATAACACATTCGTATTACCTTGGAAATATTGAAGGAAGTGATACAAACCTGTTAGACATAATTTTAATTTTGTTTTGTGATTTGACAAAAGCGTTTGATTGTGTTGATCATGAGATCTTGCTGTCAAAGCTGGACATTTATGGATTCAGGGGGTTAGTTTGGGATTGGTTTCAGTCGTATTTGTCTGGCCGAGTCCAGGGACTGACTTTTAACGGTCAATGCTCGAAGGGGGTTGGGATCAGTGTGGGTATCCCTCAAGGCTCTGTACTTGGATCACTATTCTTTTGATCTATGATAATGACCTGCCCCGTTTGACAGTGGCTGCCAGATTTACCATCTTTGCTGATGACACCACAATTTTGTGGCACAATAAGGATGTGGGGAGATTTCGGGCCGATGTTCAAGGAGATTTGACTAAGATGAAGGCTTGGTGTGATGATAACAAACTGTCCTTCAATATAGCCAAGACAAGGACTCTGAGCTTTAGATGCAATATAGAGAATGTTAATATTGAGAATGAGATCATCTCTGCAGCTGATGAGAATTCATTTCTCGGCCTAATAATTGACTCATCGCTGAGATTTGAGGATCACATTGGCAACATCTGCAGCAAAATTTCTTCAAGCTGCTATGCCCTTAGGGTTATTGAAAGTAGCCTGGGGCTGGATGTGGCTAGAACCTCTTATTTTTCACTAGTTGAGGCTTATTTGAGGTATGGGATCTGTTTCTGGGCTTGCTGCTCTCGAGTTCACTTTAGTTCTGTTTTTGTATTGCAAAAGAGAGCTATTAGATATATTTAAGGAGCTGGGTTGCGAGAGTCATGTCGACCATTGTTTCCGAGGTTAGGGATTCTTACTCTTTGTGCCCTATTTATCCTGGAAACTGCTATCATGATCTTTAAAAACATCGTCTTGAGGCAATGCCAGTCAGCCGGCACGGCACTAGGCGAACGTTCGTCCTGCCATTGCCGGCTCCGAAATCGGAACTGATCAAATCTGCAATTGTTTATAATGGCAAAACAATTTACAATCATCTGCCTCTAAAATTAAGAGGACTGGATTGCGAGAGGGTCTTTAGACGAAAGACTAGGGCCCTATTTATAAAGAAGGCGTACTATGCACCAGAGGAATTCTACATTGATAGACTGGAATAAGCATATAACAGTAGTTGAGTGGTTGGCATTTGGGTTGACTTATGAGTAAATTTTATTTCTTTTATTTTGGATTTACTGCATTGACTACTAATCTGGTTCTGTTTTTTTTTTTTGTTTTTTCTTTTTTGAATTTGTATTTGTGTTTATTAATATAATAATAATTTAAGTTAAGCTTGCTTTGTCAACAAATAAGTTGTATTTTAGGAAAATAAAGCATATTTCTATTCTATTCTAATTTAGAAAGTTGTGTTGACCCATCAAATACTAATAACCGGTGTGCTTAACCATGAAACGAATGAAAAAACAAATCTCCTAAGTTTATGGAAGATGAATACTAACCTAACTTTGCAATTCCTTCGCGCTACCACTGCGCATGCTTGAGATAACGATAAGGACTAAGGAATGTGAAACTGTTGTAAAATAATGTTTGCAGTTATTTAGCAGGTATTTTTTTTAATGATACCGTATTACCAAGCTGAAGTTACGATAATAAAGGAAAGTAATCTATAGAAAAAAACTTTTTCTAAATAAATAAAACCTAAAACCTACGTCTTGGAAGTAACAGGTAACACTCTCAAAAATACGAAAAACAACCTTAAAATAAACCTTGAAATTTATACCTTTAGGCAGAATAAAAATGGTCTATCACAAGAAAAGGTAAAGTGTATGAATGGGGACAAAAAAGATTTGAAAGTATAGAATTTTGTGTGAAGCATAATGTGTGTTAAAAAAGTAGCTGTAATCTTACAAGGGGCAGATTTATTTTTGTCGTTTTGTGAGAGTTTTTTCAACTTTGTTATTACCTCCACTGACAATATTAGGCAGTTATAAAGCTTTATGTTCGTTTTATTATAAGAAATAAATGACAATTATTTTAACAGCAAGATCCACCGCGGGGATCTTAGAATGGGAAAAATGACCATAAAAAGTGTCTTGTTCAAATTTAATACCCTCAGATATAGAATTTTTTTCTTATATTTTTGTACCTAACGAAGAAGCTTTATTGTAAGATAAAAAAAATCTTTTAATTCAAATCCGTTCACATCATAAAGTCGGGTATAAATGTAAATTAATGGAATACTCTATATACATTTTTATCCTGATGAAACCCATGATGATTTCAAATATTAAATACTGTTGTTTTTAAAGAAAAAGTGCAATTTTCAAAGAGTTTATAGTTAGGAATAAAAAACGTCGGTTGAGAAATAAGAGATTGTCACTATTCATTTGTTTACCCATTATAAAATATATTAAATAAATAGCTTATAAACTGTGTAAGGTTGTATCCTACGTGAGCCTTTTATAGCGAGCGATGCGGGAGGTGCTGGTGGCACGGCGTGTGCGGGCGACGCGAAAGTTAGAAGCGACTCGAGAGTTGAGACATGAGTATCCTACGCAGCTGCAAAACTTGGAGGCTTGAACTCAACCATATACACCATTTTTGAATGGAAGCACCCATAGTGTTCGTGGAAATTTTAGTGAGATTATTTGTTAAATTTTAGATTTATATCTTTAAGACGTGATGAATAGATTTTATTATTATTGTTAGGCGGGATCTATAGCAACTGTGGTCGCCTTCCGCTTCCGAGTCTCCTTTGTGCAGTCTCCTGCTTGAACATTCCTTTCAGACATTGCACGCTTAATGGCATTTCTACAGGTATATTTCGGTCTTCCTCTCTCCTCCATTACTATAACTTCTTGTGTCCGACTTGTCTGATATCACTGTTTCTCATCCCAATCAATCTGGTTATTCGGGCAGACAGTCTCAGAAAATCAGTTTTAGTGCACACGAATCTGAATTTCATTTTTTTAGTAACCGGCCACACCTCATAGCCCAGAGTGTTTATATATATTTATATATATATATATATATATATATATATATATATATATATATATAATATATAAAATGCAACGTCTCTCTGTCTGTCTGTCCGTTAGTGCGCTTATCACTGGAGAACCACTTATCCGATTTACGTACTTTTTTTTTTAAACATACCTATGTTCTCTGGCCAGGTTATAGGCTATGTTTTATTACGATAGGTGGCATAAGGAATGAGCAGTGACGATAATAGTGAATGAAGTCGGAAAAAAAGTTTGCCGCTGGCGGGTTCCCTTGCAATACACAGCCTAAACCATTAAATATCGAACAATATCATGTAGCAGAGAATATCTATAAGCTATAATCTATAATATATAATCTATAATATATATATAAAATGCAATGTCTCTCTGTGTGTCTGTCTGTCCATTACTGCGTTTATCACGCGAGAATCACTTATCCGATTTACGTGTCTTTTTTTAAATTCATACATATATTCTTTAGCCAGGTTATATAATAATAATAATCTATATCTATAACATATATAACATGCAACGTCTCTCTGTCTGTCTGTCTGTCCGTTAGTGCGCTTATCCCTCGAGAACCACTTATCCGATTTACATGATTTTTTAAATATTCATACATATGTTCTCTGACGAGGTTATATATATATATATATATATATATATATATATATATATATATATATATATATATATATATATATATATATATATATATATATTTTTATTACATCTATAATATATATAAAATGCAACGTATCTCTGCCTATCTGTCTGTCCGTTAGTGAGCTTATCACTCGAGAACCACTTATCCGATTTACGTGTTTTTTTTTATGGCCAGGTTATCTATAATCTTCTATCTAGAATATATATAAAATGCAACGTCTCTCTGTCTGTCTGTCTGCCTGTCTCTCTGCCTGTCTCTCTGTCTGTCTGTCTGTCCGTTAGTGCGCTTATCACTTGAGAACCACTTATCCGATTTACGTGTTTTTATAAATTTATACATATGTTCTATATAATTCGATATAAGCCTTGATAATGGGAAATAAGGTGAGATAATGGGAGATAAGGAGAAATAATGGGGGAGCAGTCGAGATAAGCCTCGATAATGGGAGATAAGGTGAAATAATGGAAGATAAGTATAAATAATGGGAGATAAGGAGAAATAATGAGAGATAAGCAGAGATAAGTCTATATAATAGGAGTTATGGTGAGATAATGGGAGATAAGGAGAAATAATGGGAGATGAGCAGAGATAAGCCTAGGTAATGGAAATTATGTATATATATATATATATATATATATATATATATATATATATATATATATATATATATATAACTGCCAGCTATCCCTCCAGCGTTTCGGTGGTCGCCCTGGAAGTTTTGTACCCGGTGGTTTGCGATCTCTGGTCACTTTCACCATTCTATCATCTGTCATGTGTGTAATGTGCTCGTTCCATTTTCTGCATCTCTGGCGGATCCATCAACATCTTTGGTTTTTGGTCTTCTCTCTGATGTAAGTGTTTCTTTTCTTGTCTAGTAATGCGATGGGTCTTAATGTTTTCATCTCTGTAGTCCTCATCATTCTTTCAGTTTTTACTGTATCGGCTCTTGTTTCACCTGCATATGTCATTAGAGGTCGTATGCAAGTTTTGTATATTCTGACCTTACATTCCCTTGTCATGTGCCTGTTGTTCCACATGCTGTGCTTCAGACCACCTGACACTCTTGTTGCTTTGTTAGTCTGTTGCCTTACGTCGTTGGTTAAATCGCCGTAGCTTGATATCTCAGCTCCTAGGTAGTTAAAAGACATGACTTGTTCAGTAGGTTTGTTATTGATGGCTATTTTGCATCTTAATGATTGTCTAGATATAGTCATGCACTTTGTTTTTGTTACAGATATCTCCATGTTAGTTGCGGCAGCTATTTGTTCAAATGCGTATACTAGTCTCTGCAGATCATCTTCGGATTCAGCAATGGTGGCGACGTCGTCTGCATAGCATATTATTTGGATCTCTTGATCACCCAGCCTATAACCTTCTTCTTCATTTAGTAGAGCGTTTATTAATAATTTCATTATTAAGTTGAAAAGTAGAGGGTTGAGACTCTCGCCCTGCCGAATGCCTGAGTTCGTAGGGATTTCTCTGGTGATCTTCGTGTGCGTTTTTATCTTTGTACTGGTGTTCATGTTTAGTTTTCGTATTATTTTTATGTTTTTTTTTTAGGTATATTTTAGGAGAATCTGGATAATGTCTTGTAAGATTACTTTGTCGAATGCTTTTGTCAGATCCACAAAGCAGATATATGCGGGTATGTTGTCTGTATTCCGAGGCTTTCTCCGCGATTTGTCGGAGTATGTATATTGCGTCTATAGTGGATAGACTTTTTCTAAACCCCTGTTGTTGCTCATTTATAAGTATGTTGTCTGATATAATGTCTGCTATGATTCTGGTAAACAGCTTCATCACTGAACTAAGTAGAGTTATCCCTCGGTAGTTGGGGGGTATGCTTTTACTACCTTTTTTAAAAAGCGGAATGGTTATGTTTTTCTTCCATTCCTCTGGTACTGATTGCTGTATCATGATTTTGTTAAACAGTTTCAGCAGTTCCTCTTGTAGTATTTCGCCACCGTATTTAATTAGTTCGTTTGCTATGTCGTCTTCTCCCGGGGCTTTCCTATTTTTCAATTTATTTATGGCATTTTGGATTTCCGTACGTGCCATCAGTCTTACTGCTTCGTCATTGATTTCTTCTGTCTGTGTTGGCGTTCTGTCTGCCTTTGGTGTATAATTGCTGGAAGTATGATGTCCATTCCTCTTCTGATATTGTCGCAATTTGCACAAGTTCGTTTACTTCACTTTTTAATCTGCGTAGGCTGTCCCAGACTCTATTTTGTACACCATACATATCGTGTTCAATATCTCTGCTAAATTTTTGTTCTTATTTTATTTGTCGGTTTCTATTGCTTACTCGATTTCGTATTCTTACGTAATTTTCTGCTGCTTCAGTCGTTTGTCGACTTCTATATTCCAAGTATGCTTTCTTCTGCTATGGTCTTTATTTCTTTTCGAACCATAGGGTCCTGCTACAGTTGTTTGTTGCTACCATGCGGGTTCCTATTTGCAGCTCTTTGTATGGTTATGGGTTATGTTACGACTGTCGCTTATGTTGTTTTGAGCGAACTGTTGTTGCAGTCTTGTTTGATATAGTATACGAGTGCTGTCATAATTTAGAGACTCGATATTGTACTTCTGCCTTTTTTGAGCAGTGGTTTTTTTTTTGCTTCTCTTCTTTCGTTAATAGCCTATTCATTGTATTTCTGTTTCACGTTATCAATATATATATATATATATATATATATATATATATATATATATATATATATATACAGGGTGCGGCGCCAAAATCCGGACAAATTAAACATTTTTTAAAAACATTTTTATTGCAAAAATAGAAAAGTTTATAATTATTTTTTATACTAAATTGTTTGTTAGGTCATAAAGAACACATTTACTCAATATAACTCCCTTCTGTTTGAATGATCGCCTCCATTCTCGGTCTGAAACGGTCGCAGGCCAATTTTAATGAATCACGGTCCATATCGGCGAATGCCGCTTCAATAGCTGCTCTCAATGATGCGACGCTTGGATGTCTGAACTTATTAGTGACCCTTTCAACCACGCCCCATATATAGAAGTCCAAAGGATTTAAATCTGGGTTGTTGGGGAGGCCTAAATTCTTGTCCGACAACCAATTTGTGTTGCAAGACCTTCGTTGGACTTCTCCGACTCGGTATATTTCGCGACAACATCATACACAGTCGATCTTGGTTTCCCGAACAATTGAATGATTTCTGTCGCTGAGCACCCAGCGCGAACAGTTTCGATAATCGCGGCTCTTGGATTATACTCAGCGCTTGGTTTCAACATTGCGACTGTTTGGAGGTTATGAATGTTTAATACATGCGTCAAGCTATTTTGACGCCAATCCCGACCTCTCGAAGTGGTATAGAACGGCGGGAAATTCAAATTGAATTTTGTCCGGATTTTGGCCCCCCACTCTGTATATATATATATATATATATATATATATATATATATATATATATATATATATATATATATATATATATATTAATTGCATCGAAAAACAGGCATCGAGACCTAAATTTTGAAAAAAAGAGATCCATTTTGGACCAAATGGCATAAAATGGCGGGCAATTCAAATGTTAAATATCAAATTCAATTGTGCCCACTGGGTTTAATATTTTTGCACCAAAATTTCAGGGTATTTTTGCTATAATAAATGGCATATTTTCTGAAAGTTTCAAGCCGATCGGTTCGCTTAGTCAACCTGAACAATAAAATGAAAAAAAAAAACAATTTTTTTGCCTGTTTTTTCAAGTTAGTAGGTTATATATATACGCACTTGAGCAACTTAAAACTAACGAGGATTTGTTAGAAACTATTATGAAGAGTTTGATTTTTTTTTGTCTCTATTCGACTCATATAACCGTTAAAATTCACATTTTAAGCTCAAAAAACGCATTTTGAAAACTTCATTTGTTTATAAACGAAAGAGCAAAAGTTCTTTGAGGTCCAGAACTCAGGACAATAGTCCTGGTGATGCCCCAGAGAGGATAAAATCATAATATACTTTGACCCTTTTTTACTGCACTAATCAACTACCTGTTTAAAGTTACTGTCAACTAGCGTAACGCTTAACTATTACTTAATTAATTTAATTCCTGCCAATGTAATATTTAAACTAGTAACTCGTTTAAAATATTTTTCATTTACGAATTTTAATGGTACTATAAAAAGCCGATTGGACTTGAAATTTAAAATTATAAACGCTTTTGCAGGCGAGCGCAAACTAGATTCTGACTTAATTTTCTTTTTCCTTTACGAGATAGAAGTACTTTAATTAATTTTTAAAACTAGAGGATCATAAAATTTACTTCTTTAAAAATTTATTGTATTACTACAAATATACAGAAACTTAAGAAACATAAGATGAATTATTAAATATATATATATATATATATATATATATATATATATATATATATATATATATATGTTTTACTTTTCAGGGATATGTAGTAGATAGTAATTCCTCCCTGAGTGGTACATGCTAGACATGAGACATGAATCGCTAATACATTACATTCGTATGAGGTTCAGCTTGTCACTCGTCGTGTGATCCTTTTGAAGAATTCTTTTATATGGAGAACCTCATCCCTTTGAAACGATTTGCCTAGAACTGTGTTTCTCATCGAGTAAAATTGCAGCGATTCAAAACCAACGCGAATCCCTAGTTCTCCATACGCGTTGCTTCTGTAACACTTTAGGTGTTTCTCTGTAGCACGTGCCAGCAAAAAAATTTTTATAAAGTCACCCTTAGTTTGGCCTGTGAGTGTCAACTTGGTTATTATTGGATTAGTGCGAAAATATTCATAAAATATAAATATTAAGGTTTTCAAGGTAACAAAATAGGTGTAATCATTTTTGTTTCACTGTGTATACATAAACGTATGTATGCATGTGTAAAACACATAAAATGTGTATATATAGACCACATTACTGTTACACTACCTATACAACATCCTGTTCTTGATAATTTTATAAGCTATAACAGACAATCTGTCAAGTAAGAATGTGACTGCTGGTATTCTTGAAAAGATGTGTTTTGAGAACATTTTTTCTCATCAATGTATTCTTTGGTGTGCTGACAATGGTGCAATTACCTTAGTAAGTTGTCCAATCGCCTCCTGCATTAATAATCGCCTGGCATCTTCGAGGTATGTTGTCGACGAGATTTTCTGCAGACCCTGCAAATTTTTCGACTCTCGTTAAACAACTGAGTCAAAATCCTTTCCTCTGAGCTTTCTCTTTCCAAGGGACCAAAAGTTTTTAATAAGGTTGGCGCCCAACGATTGTGACGGCCACTCAAGTATCTTATCGTGGGCCCAAGCGACCCGCTTCGCGACGTGGTGTTCGCCCAACAAAGATTTCTTCAACGTGCTGCGGAATTTGACATTATGAGCAGGCGTTGCCAAATGGTTTCATGGAACACATTCAAACTCAATTTTCTTAATTTTGCCACTCCTTGACACAGTGTCAATTTCGGGTCCCGTGAAAACCAAGACACGAGTCGTTTTTCGACTTTCGAGGAGACTTTGCCTACCGAGCCACGATTTAGCAAGTCGTCGACATTTTGCATCTCGTTAAAATGATTTACTTACTTTTTCACAAACGACACCGACTTTTTTAATATATTTAGAGGCCGCATAATATGCCATTTTAGTCCCATTTGAATGGGAATAAAAAAAAAACTGCCTCAAACCTAATCATTTTGGATTTTACGTGATTTCGACAGCAATTCGGAATCGCCTGATACTTTTACTAAAATGTGTCATAGACAAAGGTTCTCTCTACCGATTTTTTGTTGAATCGTTAGATTCGCATCTACCAAAAATGAATTATCGCGAGCACGTTCTTACTTGACAGACTGCACGCGATTCAAAATACCCAGACTGACTAATTTTTTTTTATATTTTAAGAAATTTATTAAACCAAGTATATGCCATTTCGTTCGATGACTTTCCGCTATTTTTCTGGTTACACCATAATCCCGTCATTGTAGAACTTCTGTAGTTTCTGGACAAAAAATTATGACAAATGATTTTCACAGGCCCCTTATTAAACTAACTTTTTTTTATGGGTCTCGCACACGTGCTGCAGGGAAGTCCCTAAAGCGCTCCAGGAGCGACACGTATGCCGAAAAAAAGCGATTCACGTTGTTCTTGAATCGCTGTAAATTGTACTCGGTGGAAAACACAGCGCTGGGCAAATTATTCCAAAGGGATGATGTTCCCCATATAAAAGACTGCTTGAAAAGCATTGTACGCGGAGTAACAAGCTGAACCTCATACGGATGTGAAGCACCAGCACGACGTGTATTTTTAATATGCACCGCTTTGGGAGGAATTAAGCTGGCTACATCCTTCGAACACTTTCCATGAAAATACTTGTAGAACAGACTCAAGTCGCCAACCGTTCTTCGATGTTCCAGCGAATCAAGGCCGCCGGTCAATTCCGGGTCTCCAATCAGACAAACAGCTCTTCTCTGAACAGAATCCAACAAATGCAGTGCATGTTTGGGAGCGGAGCCCCAAACATGGGAGCAGTATTCCATAGTTGGTCGAATTTTAGCTTTGTAAAGAATTAACAGTTGTTGTGGAGTGTAAAGCTTTCTGGTTCGAAATAGTATTCCCAACTTTTGAGAAGCTCTCCTTGCTATGCCTGCAACATGTTCATGCCAGGACATATTTGTTCCCAAATTAACGCCCAACAAATTGAGCGACGATGTTGGGGGAATGGGGGTAGAAAAAACTGCCGCCTGAGTTTTTGTAGCATTAAATTCCACTTGGTTACTGTCACCCCAAGATAGAATTTCTTCCAGATCTTTGTCAAGTTGAACGACCTCCTGCTGTCTGCGGATATTCGCCTGAGCAGCCGATGTCCGAGCGTTCAAAGCGAATGAAGAGATAAGCGTACTGTCATCTGCAAAGCAAAGATAGAATTTCCTCTGTAGGCTTGTCATTGGGAGGGATAGAAATCTTCTATGTCTATCAAAATGACTTTGGAAACCTCCCTAGCACAGTCAAATGGATTGTCGGATTTAAAACAAACCAAAAAGTAAACCAAGTGGGAGATTGAAAATATTCAATTTGATTTCGGCGCTTCCTTGTCCCTAATTGGTAGAACATTCAGTGTTGAAACCAGTTTATTGTAAATGAACCTAACGGGAGATTTACAGTGACAATGTAAATCAATCGATTGATGGTTAAAAAGATGTCAAGAAGACGGCGAACTCTGCGCCACGATCAGAAATCCATGCTACTTCATTGATTAACTGACAACTTCACAATTGAAAAGATTCAGCTTCATGGCCTTTTTCATCTGTGTTATTCAGATATATAAGCCAGCTAATGTTGACTTTAAACCCACCCAGGATGGTAATTTTGCCACTTGGGTGATTAATCCGTATTCTTTCTTTACTTTATTTTTTCTTCACTCTATATTTGTTTGTAATGAAAGAGTATTTCTTATGAAACATATTTTCTTTGGTTGTAAAAACCGTTTATCTCCAAAATGATGTGATAGTCAATACCCGAAAAATGTTACGAAATAAAAAATTTCGTAAGCAGTATCTTTTGTTACGTCTAATAGCTAATAACACTGAAAAAAAAAGCCAAATTGACGGTAAAAAGAAAAATGCTGGAGAACAATTTGCTGTTCGTTCAAAAAACTGGATATTCTGGCCAATTGAGTTTTTCGGTTTTTATTATTAAATTTTTTTAGGGGTTTAGGTAACCTTAACAAAAAGTTTGTTGATTTATTCCTAATTTAGTTTTATTCTTCAAAAATTACGTTGGGGAATCGATGATTGGCTAAAAATATATTAGCCTCAAGAGGCATTTTAATAACATAATTGAACGCTATCGCATAAAAGCAAATTGTAAGATTATTCTGGCATTTGATTTATAAGTGTACCGTACAATCAAGTTAAAAAATGGAAAATACAAAATCTGCATAATAAATGTGCAATTATTACCTCAAAAAAAGTTTACTGGTAATTGCATGGTTTTCAAAAATAAATTTATCTTTGTTCATACAAGATGGCTCAACGAATATTGCATAATGTGAATTATGTAATTAAGTAAATCTTACACGTGTTAACATACACACATTATTTTTGCAAGTTTGTAGTTGAGTTACTCACTCAGGTTAACAATTTTAAGCAAACCACCTCCCGCCTTTGCTCGTAGTTGGTACATTTTTTTAAGTGTTCCACAGACAAAAGGGACCTACAGTTTAATGCTGGCTCTAAACGGCCAAAGCGAGAAGGCCGTCTGTCCGTTTGTCACACCCGATTTTCTCCGAAACTATTTGTCGTAGAAAGTTGCAATTTGGTAATAATATAGGAATTGATGGCCTCATCAGAGCCATGTAGTTTCGAAATTTAAATTTTGACTTAAGGGTTTAGTTTTGGGGGGTGAAATCGGAAGAGAAAAAAATTTTTTTTACTAGGTAATCGAGTGTGGTGTCAAATGAAAGCTTGTGAAAACACGAGTAAAAATATATATATAATGTAATACTTGCGCGCACATTTCTTTGTATTATTTTTAAAAAATCGCGAAAAATCGCTGTCCACCCGTCTTATCTCGAAAAGTGCTTATCAAAAATTTTGAAAAAATTCTGGAATATTCTCCACGGGGTGTAGATTGAACGAAAATTATCACGAGTGCATTACCTTTAATAATTTATCTGGTATATAAAAAAAAAAAATTTCAAGGTCTTTTTTTTTTTTTTTTTTTTTTATTGGTCTAGCACACGTGCTGCAGGGAAGTCCCTAAAGCGCTCCAGGAGCGGCACGAGTGCGGAAAAAGCGATTCACGTTGTTCTTGAATCGCTGTAAATTGTACTCGGTGGGAAACACAGCGCTGGGCAAATTATTCCAAAGGGATGACGTTCTCCATATAAAAGATTGCTTGAAAAGCGTTGTACGCGGAGTAACAAGCTGAACCTCATACGGATGCGAAGCACCAGCGCGACGTGTATTTCTAACATGCACCGCTTTGGGAGGAATTAAGCGGGCTACATCCTTCGAACACTTTCCATGAAAATACTTGTAGAACAGACTCAAGTCGACAACCGTTCTTCGATGTTCCAGCGAATCAAGGCCGCGGTCAATTCGGGTCCCCAATCAGACGGACCGCTCTTCTCTGAACAGAATCCAACAAATGCAGTGTATGTTTGGGAGCGGAGCCCCAAACGTGGGAGCAGTATTCCATAGTTGGTCGAATTTGGGCTTTGTAAAGAATTAACAGTTGTTGTGGGGTGTAAAGCTTTCTGGTTCTAAATAATATTCCCAACTTTTGAGAAGCTCTCCTTGCTATGCCTGCAACATGCTCATGCCAAGACATATTTGCTCCCAAACTAACGCCCAACAAATTGAGCGACGATGCTAAGGAATGGAGTGCCCCGACATAACTATGTCGGGTTCAGCAACGTTAACTTTTTTAGAAAAAACTGCCGCTTGGGTTTTTGTAGCGTTAAATTCCACTTGGTTACTGTCACCCCAAGATAGAATTTCTTCCAGGTCTTTGTTGAGTTGAACGACCTCCTGCTGTCTGCGGACATTCGCCTGAGCAGCCGATGTCCGAGCGTTCAAGGTGAATGAAGAGACAAGCGTACTGTCATCTGCAAAGCTATAGATTGGATTCCCGGTCTTTTCCAGCAGATCGTTAATGTAAATGAGAAAGAGATTAGGAGACAGTATGGAGCCCTGGGGCACACCAGCGTTGATAGTGAGGGTGTCGATCCGTCGACCGCCACTCGTAAAGAACGCTCTCTGAGGAAACATGAGAGCCACAAACAGAACCTTTCAGACATACCATAAGAGCGCAACTTAGCCAACAGTCCATCGTGCCAAACACGGTCGAATGCCTTGGATATGTCAAGAGCAACCGCTCGAGTTTCTCCAAAGTGTTCAATTGCGTTGTTCCAAACATGTGTTACATAAGTCAGAAGATCTCCTGTTGATCTATGTTTACGAAAACCATATTGGTGATCGCTAATAATATTGAATCGTTCAAGATATTTTAGAAGATGCTCATTGATAACCTTTTCCATGACTTTCGATATTATTGAAAGCAGTGCAACTGGTCGGTAGTTATTTGGCAAGGTCTTCTTACCTTTTTTAGGTATCGGCTGAACCGTGGCACATTTCCAGCAGGACGGAAATATTCCCTTTCTGTAGGATAGGTTAAAAAAGTCTACAGAAAACTGGTGTTAGTTCGCTTGCACAGTTTTTGAGAACTATGGCAGGTATTCCGTCAGCGCCAAAAGCCTTCTTGGTGTCTAGCTTCATTAAAATACGCTTTATGATGCGCTGTCTGAAGACAACATCGGGCATCCTTGACTGCAATATGGGAATAGTAGGTGGTGTTTTTCCTTGGAAATCGACAGTAGAATGTGAAGCAAAAGCATCAGATTCATGGAAAACAAACTTTGTTGAAAACTCATTTGGGGTGTGTTTTTGTGAAGTCACTCATCATTTTATACCTCTGTAACAAATTTTATTATTTGAAAAGCAATCAACGTACGGAACACTAATTGCGCAAGTTCAACTTGCACTTGACCGGTTATTTTTTATTAATTATTTCCCGAGGCGAGATTCAAACTCGAGGCTCCTGCGTAGAAAGCAAACACCTTACCCACTACGCTATGGCGGCAGAAAAGGGTTAGTTGAATACAATGCTGCCCTTTTCTTGAAGTCAGATGCTGTGGTTAGGACTCAACTTAGCAGTTAAGTATAATTTGCATCTTTAAAAAGAGTTTCCAGGCAACAGTTTATTTATTTATTATTAGTTTTTAAAGTATTATGCAAATACCAATTGTGCAAATAAATTAATTCATTTCGCAGTATAGAAAAAGGAACAAGTTAAAGCTATTAAAAGTGCCACGTTCCTTTGGCAAGCCGTAACATATTTCACAATTCTACAATTAATCGATAAGTTATTAAGTGTGCTTTAACGCATTGAGTTCCGTTAAATTGCTACTTTTATGTATATTTTTGCAAAATAAAAAACATACAACCAAAAAGTTTATCAGTTAGATTCAGTAAAATGGTATAAAAATTACATCCGGTGTAATTGGCATGAATTCTAAAAACCTTTTTTTATCGTTCACCGTCTGAGTAGGGATTTTAATCTTTTTCATATCCTGAGGTTATTGGTGGGGATGTCGTAATACCCGTCAACAATGTTCAAGTGCCGAAACGTTATGGTATTTCACGACACCTTTTAGACAACGCAGTAGGGCTGCCACGGCCGTTATAGCATTTCTGCAAACAACTACTACCTATGTACGTGGCCAGGCCATATATACCTAAATAAATAAATATACCGACCTGCCGAGATTGGAACCCGAGACTTTCTGCACCGCAAGCAAGTACTACGCCACGGACCCACAGGCCGCCAGTTGCCCAATTGATTTTTGTATAAGTTTTATCTTTATCGGCTTATTCATAATGGAAATGAATCGTTCTGTACTGTATAGAATTGAAACTTTAGTTACTTTCAATTTTACTTTTGATCTTTTACTATGCTAAAACTATTTGATGGAGGGTAATTTTTCCATGAATTTTTTCACGAATACAATATTTCCCGTTAACAAGTGACGTGACCATGTCTGGCAGCCGACCATAAGTCCAGCTCTGATAATCATTTTGTAAATTAGCAACTTGTTATGAGTTGATAATTTAGCTCGATGGTTCAGAAGCGGGTACAGCATCTCTAGGAGCTGATTTGCTTTTCGCACCGCCGCTGTCCCATGGTCCTTCCGTACGAGCCTCAAGGAGTATTATTATTAGTTTTTAAAGTATTATGCAAATACCAATTGTGAATATTTAATAAATTAATTCATTTTGCAATATAGGAAAAGGAACAAGTTAAAGCTATTAAAAGTGCCACGTTCGTTTGGCAAGCCGTAACATATTCGCAATTCTACGATCAATCGATAAGTTATTAAGTGTGCTTTAAGGCACTGAGTTCCGTTAAATTGCTACTTTTATGTATATTTTTGCAAAATAAAAAACATACAACCAAAAAGTTAATCAGTTAGATTCAGTAAAATGGTATAAAAATTACATCCGGTGTAATTGGCATGAATTCTAAAACCTTTTTTTTATCGTTCACCGTCTGAGTAGGATTTTAATCTTTTTTACATCCTGAGGGTTATCGGTGGGGATGTCGTAATACCCGTCAACAATGTCCAAGTGCCGAAACATTATGGTATTTCACGACACCTTTTAGATAACGCAGTAGGGCTGCCACGGCCGTTATAGCATTTCTGCAAACAACTACTACCTATGTACGTGGCCAGGCCATATATACCTAAATAAATAAATATACCGACCTGCCGAGATTGGAACCCGAGACTTTCTGCACCGCAAGCTAGTACTACGCCACGGACCCACAGGCCGCCAGTTGCCCAATTGATTTTTGTATAAGTTTTATCTTTATCCGCTTATTCATAAATGGAAATGAATCGTTCTGTACTGTATAGAATTGAAACTTTAGTTACTTTCCAATTTAACTTTTGATCTTTTACTATGCTAAAACTATTTGATGGAGGGTAATTTTTCCATGAATTTTTTCACCAATACAATATTTCCCGTTAACAAGTGACGTGACCATGTCTGGCAGCCGACCGTAAGTCCAGCTCTGATAATCATTTTGTAAATTAGCAACTTGTTATGAGTTGATAATTTAGCTCGATGGTTCAGAAGCGGGTACAGCATCTCTAGGAGCTGATTTGCTTTTCGCACCGCCGCTGTCCCATGGTCCTTCCGTACGAGCCCTCAAGGAGTATTATTATTAGTTTTTAAAGTATTATGCAAATACCAATTGTGAATATTTAATAAATTAATTCATTTTGCAATATAGGAAAAGGAACAAGTTAAAAGCTATTAAAAGTGCCACGTTCGTTTGGCAAGCCGTAACGTATTCGCAATTCTACGATCAATCGATAAGTTATTAAGTGTGCTTTAAGGCATTGAGTTCCGTTTAATTGCCACTTTTATATATATTTTTGCAAAATAAAAAACATACAACCAAAAAGTTAATCAGTTAGATTCAGTAAAATGGTATAAAAATTACATCCGGTGTAATTGGCATCAATTCTAAAACCTTTTTTTTTATCGTTCACCGTCTGAGTAGGGATTTTAATCTTTTTCATATCCTGAGGTTATCGGTGGGGATGTCGTAATACCCGTCAACAATGTTCAAGTGCCGAAACGTTATGGTATTTCACGACACCTTTTAGACAACGCAGTAGGGCTGCCACGGCCGTTATAGCATTTCTGCAAACAACTACTACCTATGTACGTGGCCAGGCCATATGTACCTAAATAAATAAATATACCGACCTGCCGAGATTGGAACCCGAGACTTTCTGCACCGCAAGCAAGTACTACGCCACGGACCCACAGGCCGCCAGTTGCCCAATTGATTTTTGTATAAGTTTTATCTTTATCGGCTTATTCATAAATGGAAATGAATCATTCTGTACTGTATAGAATTGAAACTTTAGTTACTTTCCAATTTTACTTTTGATCTTTTACTATGCTAAAACTATTTGATGGAGGGTAATTTTTCCATGAATTTTTTCACGAATACAATATTTCCCGTTAACAAGTGACGTGACCATGTCTGGCAGCCGACCGTAAGTCCAGCTCTGATAATCATTTTGTAAATTAGCAACTTGTTATGAGTTGATAATTTAGCTCGATGGTTCAGAAGCGGGTACAGCATCTCTAGGAGCTGATTTGCTTTTTGCACCGCCGCTGTCCCATGGTCCTTCCGTACGAACCTCAAGGAGTATTATTATTAGTTTTTAAAGTATTATGCAAATACCAATTGTGAATATTTAATAAATTAATTCATTTTGCAATATAGAAAAAGGAACAAGTTAAAGCTATTAAAAGTGCCACGTTCGTTTGGCAAGCCGTAACATATTCGCAATTCTACGATCAATCGATAAGTTATTAAGTGTGCTTTAAGGCATTGAGTTCCATTTAATTGCCACTTTTATATATATTTTTGCAAAATAAAAAACATACAACCAAAAAGTTAATCAGTTAGATTCAGTAAAATGGTATAAAAATTACATCCGGTGTAATTGGCATGAATTCTAAAACCTTTTTTTTATCGTTCACCGTCTGAGTAGAGATTTTAATCTTTTTCATATCCTGAGGTTATCGGTGGGGATGTCGTAATACCCGTCAACAATGTCCAAGTGCCGAAACATTATGGTATTTCACGACACCTTTTAGACAACGCAGTAGGGCTGCCACGGACGTTATAGCATTTCTGCAAACAACTACTACCTATGTACGTGGCCAGGCCATATATACCTAAATAAATAAATATACCGACCTGCCGAGATTGGAACCCGAGACTTTCTGCACCGCAAGCAAGTACTACGCCACGGACCCACAGGCCGCCAGTTGCCCAATTGATTTTTGTATAAGTTTTATCTTTATCGGCTTATTCGTAGATGGGAATGAATCGTTCTGTACTGTACAGAATTGAAACTTTAGTTACTTTCCAATTTTACTTTTGATCTTTTACTATGCTAAAACTATTTGATGGAGGGTAATTTTTCCATGAATTTTTTCACGAATACAATATTTCCCGTTAACAAGTGACGTGACCATGTCTGGCAGCCGACCGTAAGCCCAGCTCTGATAATCATTTTGTAAATTAGCAACTTGTTATGAGTTGATAATTTAGCTCGATGGTTCAGAAGCGGGTACGGCATCTCTAGGAGCTGATTTGCTTTTCGCACCGCCGCTGTCCCATGGTCCTTCCGTACGAGCCTCAGGGAGTATCGGAGAGATGGAAACAAATGGTAATCTGAAGATGCAAGCTCTGGACTATACCGTGTTTGCATTTAAACTGCCCAGTCACGCTCTCCTAATTTTTGCCGAATCATCAAAGAAGGGTATGGTGGAAGACGACATCCTTTCTGTTCACTAGTCAAAGCCGTTTTTTTTTAATATCTTCCTTTAATCTTAGCAATTGCTGATAGTAGAGTACAAAACCAATCGCTTGGTCAGGCTGCAGCAGCACGGTTCCCTTCCAATCCCACTAAACACACAGCGTCACCTTTTTTGGCATCAATCCGGACTTTTTCATCATTCCTGAAGCTTCATTCTGTTTCTATCACGATCTTTTACACACATTATTGTCATTCGTGATCCACTTTTTATCGCCCGTGATCTTGCGCTTCAGTATCGGCTTAATCGTAAATAGAAATTAATCGTCCTGTACTGTATGGAATTGAAACTTTAGTTGAGAATCTGCTCTTCAATTTTACTTTTGATCTTTTATTTTGTTAAAACTGTTTGATGAAGGGTAATTTTTCCATGAATTTTTTCACGAATACAATACTTTCCGTTAGCAAATGAAGTAAGTACAATAAATTACGTACCGTGCCATAAATACGTCTCCTGCCAACTTACCGTTTATATTTCTAAAACTTCTTTTATATTCAACTCATCATTCTTTTAGGTTACTCTGTAATCTCAATCGCTTCTATATACTAATTCTCCTTAAATTTTAAATAATGGAACAACAAGAATACTGAAATAGAAGTATATATAGGCAACCATCCTTCTAGTCCCCTATCTCAACTTTTTTACCCATTATATATTTTATTATAAAAAAATCTATTTTATAATAATTATTCAATAGTCTCATAAAAAACCAGCAGAGATTCTCATAATACTATTGAAATGATACAAAATCCCCGCCCCTCTAACCATCTTCCCATATTAACAATGAAAATAATTAAAAAGAATGTAATATTTTGATTTTTTGACTAAAATAACCCCGAAAAAGACCTACAACAAAATATAAACTCATCCTTCTACCTCCCTCCCACACTTCTGGTCCCTCACTTGTTTTATTATAAAGTATTATGTTTAAAATTAACCCATTCTCCCATCGGAAATACCTGTAAAATGATTCATAAGTATATAGAAAAATTCTTCTATCTTTTTTACCCCCTTCCCCTATTAAAATTAAAAGTAGTGATGAAATAAAAAACATAAAATAAATTTCCATATTCCCACTGTCAAAGAAACCAGAAAAAGAGATATAGCAAGATATATATGAAGCAACCCCCTTACATATTTTACCTAAATAATATGCTTCAAATTTGTCAATTATATCCAGTAAGAAACCTGCAAAAACTTCCAAAATAAATTTGAAACCATACAATGTTTAACGACCCTCATTCCTTTCACTCCCCCTTTTTGGCTTCAAATTGAAAGTGACGAAAAAAAATCCTGATTTTGTAATTCGACTCCAAAAACCTCAAAACAGTCCTTCAAGAGTTTGCTACAATTTACACGGAAGTATGGTATCATAGGCCTTTGTCGGATCTACGAAAAGTCTATTTGTATACCAATTTCTTTTCATTCACTTATTTTACTGCTAAAAGATAATCTATATGTGAACGACTCACTCGGAATCCAATTGACTATTTCAATTTAATTGGGGCTTTTTATCATTTTCCGAAAGGGCCTGCCGAAAGTGCTGGTAACTAAATTGCACCGACAGTTGTTGCAATTTTGTACACTATCTTATGTATTGGTGTAATTCAGACCTATCTTCAAATATTTAAGGACTTTTCGTCATTTACATATTTGTTTTAAAGGTTTTGGGCATAATTTGTCTTTATACATAAACAAAAATTTGCATTACTGACTCCAAATCTTTTAGAACTATCTACATTAAAAAACGTGGATTTTAAACTCACTGTATACACATTTTATTAACTTTTTAGTATATTTGTTTAAATGTTTATTTATTGTTTGGATGTACAAGAGCTTGCCGACGTGCCGAATTAATAGATCCAATCTTTTCTAGGGAAAGAGTAAATACATTTTGAGCATGTGTGTGTTTTTTATTTAATATGTGCATAGGCACGCAAACTGGTAATTATTTTTATACAAACATATAAAAAGTATTAACGAATACATATTACATTTTTATTTTTGAGTTTGAGTGAATCGGAAGTTAATATTAATTCAGGTAGACCAAAAATGTGTTGATACAGGGTGATTGAATGATTAATAGATTGCAGTACGATGTTATTACAAAGCTTCGCTGTATAAAAAGTTTGCCGTATCGGAACGTATAAAATTACATAATTCGCGCGCTCAGTATTTTTCACTATCATAGTATAAATGAGACCTATATTTATGGTTTGCTTTTGAAACGTGATAATAGAGGGTGCCTGTAATTGTCCTATAATCAAGTTTTTTTACCATAATGTTGATACAACCGTTGAAACCACACGGTTTACAGTACGTTCGGCGCACCCGCTGCTAGTACACGTGGTAAAAAAGAGATTTTGCAATTTTTTGTTAGAATTCAGTTTTGTTTTTTATAATAATCAAGTGTGAATTAATAAGTGAAAATAGAGTTTATCGTGGCAAAAAAAGGCACGAAAAGCTCCAAATCCACGAGAAAGACATTCATATGGTGCCGGAATCGCAAATTAACGGTAAAATTTTTTTATTATAACAATTTTCAATTTTAAAAGCTAGAAATCAGTAGTTGAAACTTTAGACGCGTTTATCTCAAAACTATGTTTTTCAAATCGGCTTCCAGGATAACTCAATCAATTTTTATCCGATTGACTTCAAATTTTAACTGTAGCTTTTGTATTAGATTACGAAGAGAACTATATAGGATTTTTACGAAATATTAAAAATTGCAAAAGTTATTAACACATTTTTGTCAATTTCTTTTGCGAAAATCAAGACTTTTTTTCAAAAGCTTGCAATTTTTAAAAAAATTAATGTTTTAAAAATATCCTTCGTACTTCTCTAGCTATTTACGTGTAGCTTAAGCAGAATTTTTTTTGTTACAGAATTAAATTTACTCAAGATATGCTGCAAACCTCGAAGCCTTTTTTTAAAAAAATATGCACTAAGCCGCCATTTTGCAAAACATATTATATCAAAAAATATATTTTTATACCTCAAAGCATATGTGACCATGTGGTATAGTTTATTTTTTGAATAAAAATTTTTTTCAATCCGAAAAAAAATGTTTAAAAGTTGCTTCATTTTCATGCCTGTACAGTGGCCTAAGGCCTTGAGTCGATAAGACATTGTTATAGTAGTTATATTGTTAAGTACAAGTCCTTGTAATACTAAGATTTTTACAATGATGGTTCGAATTGATTGTGTGTAATCTAGGGTATTAAATTGTTTCTTAAAACCTGCTTGTTCTTCTTTTTGGTATAACTCGAATTTGTTTGTCAGCCTCGTAATTATTATTTTTATTAGCAACTTATATGTTTGATACGGAGAACTTATTGGTCAATAATTCCCCAATTTTGACTTATCACTTTTTATCACTGATCTGTAACTTAATAATAAACAATTTGTATTAATTTCGTCAACTCTGTATAAAGGACATCTTCACAATTTGTAATAGAAGAAAAGCCATTGTATTGTTGTGTGTGGTTTATGAATATAACAATTATGGTACACAATATCATGTAAAATTTTTATGATGGATTATTTCCGTAATGCATTTAGAAAACACTTTTTCTCCAAGTTGTCAGTTAGTAATAGTGTCTTTTCTGAAAAAGCTTTTTACAATTGCTCTTTAACATTACTTTCCAATAACAATAATATGAAATTATACAGAAAACAAAATTTAGATGTAAAAATGTACATTTAAATTTAAAATGTATTTCATGAAGCCTAATCGTAACCTTAGCTTCTCTATACGTGACCGAAAACGTCGTGAAATCTATGTACTCTTCTTTTTTACTCAGCTTTAGTATATATAGTTGACTTCTCAAGGAAATGAGCAGAGCCGTAAAGAGAAAATCCAGTCCAGGGAAACTTTAACAAAAACCTCCCTTATAACTAAACTTAAAAATCTTTACAATTTGATGACTAGAGGAGGGAGATTTCCCCCAAAAAGAGCCCTGTCTTATTAAAACAGAAACAGTTTCTTATACTCATATTCTACCAGTTTCTACAAGCGTTGACCAAGGGGAAAACTTCCCTCGCATAGACTTCTATCTTTTTAAAACAGAACCACCTCTTATACATATTTAACGTTTGTCAATTTCTTAAAGGAGACTGTCTAAAAAAGAATTGTTTTAATTTGGTTCTATTTTTGGCAATGTTATGTTATTTACATTTTCAAGCTCTTAAAAAAAACACTTAAATTTATATTATTATTTTATTCGATTTCAAGAATATGTTTTTTTGTATACATTCGCTGGCGTTTTTTTGTTTCTTTATATATATATATATATATATATATATATATATATATATATATATATATATATATATACAGTTCAGGCACAGTAAAAACACTATACAGTAGCGAAACTCAAGGATAATCGCATAGGAAAATCAGGTTCGTTTTCAGAAGGTCACGTGGCAATCCGCCATGTTAAAAGTGGACCAGCGCGAGATTTGAAATACAAATAAAGTTGTGCAAAGTTTTATCATTCAAAATCATAGATATAGAAATGTTCGAAAATTTTTGATTTGCTATTTAATACAGCATGAGTAATATAAAAGTGAATGCAGCATGAGTAATATAAAAAAAAAAACAAAAAGAATGAAGCACTTTGTTAGAAAATAAATGAATAGAGGTAAAAAACTTGATAGGAAGGTATTTGATGGAATTCTTCATATTCAACTTCAGTTTTTAATAACCTTATCCAAAAATTCAAAAGTCTATCAAAGTTAAACGTCACTGTTTGAGGTTAAAGTTTTATTTACATCATTATTCAAGTAAATTTGTGATTAAAGATGTTTTTTAAGGACTAAATTAATTTAATTTTAATTGTAATTACTAAGATGTCAACATCTTCTAAAATAAGAGCATTTTTTTCTAAGAAGTGTTGTGTTGTTTGGTGTGATAGATCTCTCGTTAATTAAAAAACACTGTATCGACTTTTTTGGTACTTATTTTTTTCTTAAACTACAAAACTATATTGTGTAACTTCGAGAAAGGTTAATATAATATTATTAATGAATTATGAACGTATATGTATAGACTTCTATTTTCTATGTGAATGATTCTTAGAGGTTCTATACCTTTTTGTGTTCTGTTATCTGTATTGCTTTTTGATAATGTAATTAACGCTTGCTTTTATTTACAATGAATTAATATTTAGATCAAAGAGTCAATACAGTTATTTCCTAATTATAGTTACATACAATACTTAGTTATGACCAAGCTGACTTGTCAATTACAACTATATTGGGAATGTGGAATCTTTGGCACAATGACACTACTCAGTATATATCACCACTACACCAAACACTTTATTTTTGCACTCGACGCGCGTTTCGCTAACCATATTAGCTTCATTAGGAAAAATTATTAACTCATATATACTGAGTATTGTCAATTACAGTTTAAAAGGAAAATAACTATATTTAATTTATAGTATAGGTATACAACAATAGAAATAAGTTCTTTATAGGAGGAATATTAATAACAGGTAACTAAATCTTCAAAATTTTAATAGTAATCATAATTACCATCAAAATGGACTTCGATTAGGTGTACTGTCCATTTAACGAACTTATTTTCAGAATATTTTTACCCTCTGGCACACTTTGTCTGACAAAATCATATTACAAAAATTTCTTTGGAATCACATTAAAATTTTTCTTATTTTAATAGCATATTTGATTCAATAATCCATTTATATCAGTTATTTCAATAATCCCAATCCCCAGTGGTTCTGTGATCTCAACACGACACTTAATATTTAAACTTTCAAACCCAGCTTATAAGAAAATAAAATATACTGTCTAAAATTTGAAAATAATAAATATGTTGTTATAAGTTCTGTATTCCTTAGAATATATTCACAGAAACTTTTGAAAGATTGGCATGAAAAAGGAGCAATGTAATTTATAGAGAAAAATAGAAAAAAAAAAGTCACTTTCAGAGTATTAATTGTACTTGCAATTAAACAGTGTTAAATTTATCAGGTTTATTATTAGAAAAGGTGTGTCAAACAATTAATTCAGATGACGTTATTGAAAACTAGAAGCCTCTTGAGAATACACCTTTTAGAAAAAAATAATATGTTTTATTTATAATTTATCAAATATAAATAGTTTTAAATAACTGAATACTAGTTAACACAAAAATAAATCTTTCTGAAAACCAGAATTTGGGGGATTATTTATTAATCATAAAAAAATTACACAGGCACACAAAAAAAGTTTTTCACTACCGAACAGATCGCTATACCTATATGTATTTTTGGACGCTGAAACCGAATCTGATGTCAGAATTGAGCAATCACGTCAGGATTTTTTAAATAACCAGCCGAACTAAGTTTAGAAATAAATTTCAAGCTTTAATGATGAAATCACTCTACCAATACGAACGTTTTATTAAATCAATCAAGGTTCCTTGGAAGGCCGTCTCTTGAGCAAATACGCCTAAACAAAATGTACATTAGTAATGATAATATTGATTCATGCATATGTATTTTTTCAAAAATGCATTTAAGATAGTGAAAAGTCGTCTTGTGAAAGCAAGCAATAGAGATTTATTAAAATAATCAACAACTCCAACAACTTTAATCGCATACCATGATTTCTATGAAATCATTGTTTCAACTAAAAACAGAGGAACTGCAAAAAAAAATCATTAATGCAGCAACTTAAACTTTGATGGATAATACTGTTGATGATTACATGTGATGTAAATAAAGCATAATTAAATTTAGTTATGATTTAGAATAATAGTCTTAGCGCGAGTTAGAAATTTCTTATTTGCAAATTTTAGAGCATAAAAAAGTGTGACTCGAGCAAATAATTTGCGAAAATAATTATATGGAATATTGCAATTCTCAACGGCACAACAATAACTTCCCTTCCCCATGATTATATAAATTGTTTCTCAACCTTTTCGATTCTCTTCACTTAGAAACGTTTTTAATTCTCTTTTTCTACAAACTCTCTTTTCCTTCTGTCTTTATATTCATATAAACTGTAGTCACATCAAGAAACGATGGACAATACATTTCCAAAGACACATTCCGAGATCGGATGTAAACACTGAGCGGCCCTTTTGAAAAAGGACCCGTCGACGCACGCGCCGTCAAAATCTCGTCACTAAATTGGAGCTCAGTTTCGCTACTGTAGTATGTTTACTGTGGTTCAGGCGTCCAAAGCTATAGACTACCCGGGCGTGCCCTATATAAATCACTAAACTAGGACATAGATGCGCAACCAGCGTAGGTAGAGACAAAAACTCCCGGTATCAGCAACAAAGCTCAGCGCCATCCGGTGAGAAATATTCAAAGCTTTTAATTTAAATGCAAAACACATAGGTAAAATAAGATTTAGTACCTTCCAAGCTGTTCATGTAGTAATTTATCTTCATGATATGGTTTTTCAAAATTATACATTTTCGTAAGTCAGATTGCATATCCAAGAGGTGGTCGCTGATTAGATCGATAACTCTTATGTGCCCAAATCGTACAGGCTGTTATTGCCAGTCCCCATTTGTCCTCATTCGACAGGCGCTATTAATAGCCCCACTTTTTATGTATATATCTAGGGCGAATAGGGTAGGCCAGTAAATGAATAACAAGAACTGTAAAAATAGAGTACTAATACGACTATTGGTTGTTTAGCGGTAACTCTAAAAAATAAAGATTAATATAAACGGAAATACGGCTGACGGGGGTATAGAGATCTCTTTAGTTCTAAGTGTATTAAGTAATATATATTGCTTACATTTCTTGCGTTTGCGTTCAATTATTTTATATAAGCAGATAGGATCACCTTTTTAAGATTAAGAAAAGACGTTATTTTGTACTTTTTATCACTTTTCGGAAGATCACATCGTTGTCCTTCTGTCTGACTGTTCGTCTGTCTATCACCCGATTTTCTCCGAAACTATTTGACATAAAAAGCTGAAATTTGGCACTAATATGGGAATTAATGGCCCCATCGGAGCCGTGTAGTTTTGACAATTAAATTTTGACTTAAAGGCTTAGTTTTGTTTTACCAGGTCATCAAGTGGGGTGTCAAATGAAAGCTTGTAAAAACACGAGTTCAAAATATATAATGTAATACTTGCGAACACTTTTCTTTGCATTATTTTTAAAAAATTGCGAAAAATCGCTGTCTCCTCCCTTATCGCGAAAAGTCCTGATCAAAAAATTTTGAAAAAATTCTGGAATGTTCTCTACAAAGCGTAGATTGAACGAAAATTATCACGAGTGCATTACCTTTAATAATTTATGTGGGATATAAAAAAAAAAATTTCAAGATCATCAGTTTTCAGTAAAGATCGGACAGAACTTTGTAGAAAACTCATTTTAGATGTGTTTTGTGAAGTCACCGATCATTTTATACCTCCGTAACAAAAATTTTTATTTAAAAAGCAATTGCACTAATTGCGCAAGTCCGACTTGCACTTGGCTGATTATTTCAGTTTCATTTTGAAAAACATAATGAAGTGAGAGTTGTTACGTGCCAATGGTTATTATGCTTCCTCTGATTAATATCTCACCACACAGTACCTGCTATCTATTTCGGACTGTAATGCTTCAGATAAATTAATATTTAGCATGAAAAAATAAAAAGTAGTATTTATTTTATAAATTACGCTCTTTATTGCCAATATCTAACACTTCCGCAAAACAAACAATAAATAATTCTGAGTCTGAATTTGAGTATTAAAAATATTTAAATTGCTTTTACTAGTAACGAATTTCAAGGGATATCTCGCTGAAAGTTTCCGTAATAAAAAACCGCTCACAATAAAAAACCACTTTAAGTTACCTTCGTAAACACCCAACTTAAAAAAAGTCTTCCTCCAAACAGCAAAGTAAAACAGGAGTGGGTTTCTCTAAAACCCCAAGTGATCGAATCCATAAAAACTTTTAAACAAGTTTTCGACTTTTATGTGAATATTTTTAAAGAGTTGAAAAATAAATTTATGCGATCTGCAAGATACGGTAAAACTTTTAGCTTTGAATAAAGCAGTAGTTGTAACTTGTATATGCTGATGATATATAATGTTCTGGCTTTTTATATTTTGCTAGGGTTTTATAATTATATCAGTAACTTTGCGTGAACAGAAAATTCTGCCTTTCTTTCCATGGCTTTGGCTAAGAGTAACTTAAAGCTTATTAGTGAAAGAACAATTGTCAAGAACTCTGTCCATTGTCGGATTCCTGACTGGCTATGGATGTCACTCCTGGTGACTCCTCGAGCCAATTCGGGACACACCTCATACTGATTTCTAATAAATTTAAATTAATTTAAAATTTTATAAAATCGCAAAACTACCTGAATAAGAAAGAAAGAGAATTTTTAAAGTGAGTTGTAGAGAGACTGAACATCGATTAAATGTAAAAAATAATCACCATCCATTAGTATTCCTTTATTTCCCCACTTTAACGATTTGAACAGGTCTTCTAGAGTCAACGTGAACAGTTTTGGGGATATCGGGTCGCATTGTCTAATTCGTCTTTTAATTTTGACTTTATGTGTTTTCTCTTCAAGCATTATTTGTGAAATGGCATTTTTATAGATATATTCAAAAAGGTGTTGAAGACTGCCCATATCTCTACCGAATTAGAAGCTCACTTAAGGTTCGTAGATGAGGTCACTCTGATCGCCAACACAAAAGAAGAATTACAAGAAATGCTGATGGAATTAAATAATAAGTCTCGAGAGATAAGTCTAAAAGTAAACTTCACGAAAACCAAATATTTGAACAACGAAAGTGAAGGTGACAGCCAGGAACTATTAACAGAAGGTGAAAGAATAGGAAAAGTTCAAGCATTCAAATCTCAAAAAATAATTTGAAGGCTGACATGGATAGAAGAGTGTCGTTAGCTTGGTCTGCGTTCGGACATTTCAATTGGACATCCTAAATTCAATAAAAGCCAGAGTGTTCGATCAATAGGTACTGTTGGTATTAATATATGGCACTGAAACGTGAGCTTTAAATAAAAGTATAATAAATAGACTCCAAGTAACCCAAAGGGCAATGGAGAGGAGAATGCTAAATATTAGACTCCAAGATCGTATTCCTAACATCGAGATTCAAAGAAAATCAAAAGTGGCAGATTTAATACAACAGATATATATATATATATATATATATATATATATATATATATATATATATATATATATATATATATATATATATATATATTAAGGTGGAATTGGGCGGGGCATATAGCAATAATGAATGATAACAGATGGACACGCCGTAAAATTGAATGGAGGCCCAGAGAACACAAAAGATGCAGAAGTAGACCACAGACAAGATGGACGGACGACATAAAAAGATTAGCGGGACACGAATGGATGCAAAAAGCAAACAACACAGCTCATTGGAGACAACTTGGGGAGGCTTACATCCGACTATAGATAAAATACGCTAATGATGATGATGATGAAACATCCAATGTTATTTTTTCTTTTTTTTTATGGACATAGAACATGCGCTGCAGAGAAATCCCTAAATCGATACAGGAGCGACGCATGTGCGGAAAAAGCGATTAACGTTGATCTTCAATCGCTGTACATTGTTCTCCGTGGGAAGCACAGTCCTGGGCTAATCATTCCAAAGGGATAATGTTCTCCATATAAGAGGCTGCTTGAAAAGGGTTGTACGTATGACAAGCTGAATCTCATACCGACCGTATTAGTGTATTAGAAATTTTGACTTATGGCCTTAGCAACTGACCAAAAGGACCTGAAACTGTCAGGCCAGGTGAGAAGCTTGTTTTTAATTCTTTAATTCTGTACCTTCTTGGTTTCGTCGAACATTTATTTGAATCTGTTCCGAGTATGACCAAAGATATAACGATTTATGACGTTAGGATTTTTACACCATTATCGGTAGAAAGAGATATTTACAAGCAACAGCTTTTTTGCATTTGCGATCGAACCAAGGCTTGCAGTTAGAAGCGCATTTCTTCGAAAAAGAGATATAAGCTTCCATCCCAAAATGACATCGGAAACCTTCTTAGCACAGTCAGATAGGCCGTCGGATCTAAAATAAACGAAAAATTCGTTTAGTAGATTTGTAGTACCAAATCTTGCACAGTTCAGCACCTCTCTGTCAGTGATTGGTAGGATACTCGATGTAGAAAACAGTTTATGGTCGGAAGAATCTAACGGCAGATTTACGGTGACAGTGTCAATCTCTAGGTTGGTGGGTAAAAACAGGTCAAGAAGATTGGCGAACTCTCAGTCTCGATCAGGGATCTATGTTGGTTCATCGATAAGTTTCATAAAACCACAACTGACTGAGAATGATTCAGCTTGTCCACCTGGTTCATCGGTCTTATTTGAATACGGTAACCAGTTGCTGTTGTGGACATTAGAGTCGCCCAAGAAGGCGATTTCAGCATTTGGATAATTAATCTATAAATGATAGATGGTATCTGCAAGAGAAGCGAAAAGTGTTCTGAAGTTAATATGACTGGTGGTTCATAGAGGCAGCAGATACATCTTGTGATTATTTTTAACCCCATAACATCAAAGGTCCTGGGCTCCAGAGCCTTCTCTCGTTAGCATGAGAGATCGCTTCTGTCAAAACAAAAACAGATTCCAAAGTTACGCCTAAACCGGGAATAGAAGTCGTACCCAGAATAAAGAAAAATGACTGTTCTGATCGATGAACTGACCTTGGTTTCGCAGGTGTTGGTGCACTGGATTTATGTTCAAGTTCAAATTCAAATTCAATTCAGTAAATTACACTTGGTAACACTGGTTTCGTCAAAGAAAAAATAACAATAGCAATAAGGTATAAATATAAATATAACTATAATTACCGTCAAAATACAAATATAATTACAAATAAGTAAATAGGTATAAAAATATAATAAAATAATAAAAAAACAAAATATCCAAGACAGAAACAAACGTGATACATCCTACTATCCGACTCATACACGCATTCACACCGTCGGAGTCGGACTGATTTGCACGCCTGCCCCCCTGTATATTATATTCAAACCTCGTATATTATAAAGATCTACCTTAAAAGTTGCGATCTCCGCATGAGAGGCTATTTTACTTCTGGAATTTTTTAACCCTGGGAGTTGCAACATGTTATTTTTCTCACAGTCAATCCGGAGACATCGGCCACGAAATATTAAGCAACTTCACACACAATGTTGATGTTACCACTCTATTTTGAGAGTTAGGTTCTAAATCTTTTTTTGCCGATGCGTTTTGTTCTTAAATTAAAATTTTTGACCGTTACACACCGAATGGGGCTAAGCTATGCTGACATTTTTCTCTTATTCAAATCTCTCCTGCTGATGATTGGTGATTGCGTTTTACCCCTTCACCTATAGCTGACAAGTTCTAATGTAGAGCGAGGCATAGATGTCCTAGTTTGGTGATTCATAGATGGCAGGCCCGGGGAATCCATAGATTTAGACGACCGTATTTTTGATGCAAGAAAGACCACAGTTTTAGTCTGCTAAAGGCTATATACATTTTTTCTTTTCTTTATATTTTGTACAGACGATAAATATTTACTCTATATATGTATATATATATATATATATATATATATATATATATATATATATAAATATATATATATATATATATATATATATATATATATATATATATATATATATATATATATATATATATATATATATATATATATATATATATATATATATATATATATATATATATATATATATATATATATATATATATATATATATATAAATATATATATATATATATATATATATATATATATATATGTATATATATATATATATATATATATATATATATATATGTTATATATATATATATATATATATATATATATATATATATGTACATATACATATATATACAGACATGAAGGAAGTGAAATAGTATAATTAAAGTGAGTAAATTGTCTTATGAAATGGTAATTTACTCCTTATACCTATTTACTACACGAAATCTCCCTATCTTTTTCCTTTAATTAATGATATACAGCAACACTTGGTGCCTTGAGAGTTGTAGTGTATAAGTCATCATTAACACGCAATCATCTTTTATTTACACATTAAGAAAATCAATGTTACATAATATATCACATTGAATCGTGTATCTTCAGGCATATTAATGAAAACTGATTTCTTAACAGCACTACATGTAACAAAATTTGGAGCACGGTTTTGCTACTTTAGGCATTTGTAATTAAGAGAAAATACCATTTCCAAACACTAAAAACAAAAGAACGCTAGAAATGTATTTATAGCAACCAGAATTTGGCGTGATTAATATAACCAATTAAAACAGACAAATAGTTCCACCAAATTTCTGTTAATTGTGGTTGTTATATTTACAGTGTTGTAAAATGGCGGTCCTTCGTAATTTTAACCGGGTATATTATCAAAAATTCTATTATTTTACATTATTCAAATGTCGTTATGTAAGGTTTAACTGCAAAACTCGTTTATTTTACCAATTAGGGTTTGAAATGAACAAGAACACCAGTAAGTAAACTAAGATTAGCTGCGAATCGCAAAAATTCGTGTGCATTCATAATTAGACTAATAAAGTAGTAGTAGTAGTAAGAAGAGTGGGTGGTACCTTAAGTCCCTAATGTCACCTAGATCTAAAAGTTCTTCTGTGACTTCCCACTGTCGAATCAGGGTCGCAGTCCTAGTCCGACATTTTCTGCCAAAAGACAGGCTACTCACCCTGACCTCTTGTAGATCTTTGGGTTCACAGAATAGTTGACCCCAGTATCTGTATTTTTTAACCATTAGTGCAGAACATTCGCACAAAATGTGAATGTTGTCCTTGCACAGCCGACATGTTTTCCGCTCAGCCAGTTTGAGCCAGTTTTAGGTTATATAAATGGGCTTGTAATGCCACATGTCCCGTAAAGAGTCCTATACTCAGGCGTAGCCTTTGTTTTGACATCGACAGGAATTCCTTTGTTCTGCCTGTCGTAGTTTGTTTCATAAGGAGTTTGGCTTGACGACACCCCGCTCCTGCAGTCCAAGAGCGTCGGTGTTCCTTGTCCAACCATTCCCTGATCTTGTTTTTGCCGAAAGCGAATGGAACTCCTACAACCTGTTCAGGCGGGTCCTCTAAGGTGCCTCTTTTGGCGAGTTCGTCCGCTATTTCATTTCCAGATATGCCTTGGTGGCCTAGTACTCACATTAGGGTAACCTCGTTGTTACCTCCTAACGTGTTTACTTCTTGCACGCATTCCCTGATCAGCAAGCTGTCCGTGGTATATTTGGCAAAAGCTTGTATAGCTGCCTTACTGTCGCAGCAAATTAAAATTTTCTTGTTATTTGTCTCTTTCGAGATTTGTATTTTCAAACATCTGAGGATGGCTAACACCTCAGCTTGAAAAACCGTTGCCATATTGCCCATGGGTTTACTTTCCCTGTGGTTTAATTTATGACAAAAGATTCCCGCCCCAAAGCGGCCGTTAGCACCCGAACCATCAGTATACCAAATATCGGTATTTAGCCTGTTCAGGAGCTTTTGCGTGACCTTCCTTTCAGGAATGTAGACAGAAAAAGACTTAATCACTTATTTTGTTTTCGTAATTCTGTCTTGTTTTAAGAGTTCGTGGAGGAATTTCAGACCAGAGTGTCCTCAGTCCCCATTCCTCCTTTCGCATTTTAGTCTATATGCTGCTAATCTCACCGTGTAGATGACGAACTGATTTAGTGGTGGGACACAGAGTGCTACTTCTAGCGCCTCCGTTGGTTTCGTTCTCACAGCCCCCACTGCCGCCCTAAGGTAGTTCCCCTGTAGGCTGCGCAATAGGTTCTTTGACTCCACCGTGTCCACTCTGGGCCACCACATCACTGCCGCGTACGTTAATCTAGGCTGTAGCACCGCCCTGTATATCCACAGTGCGACCTTGGGTTGCATCCCCCAAATTTTGCCGAGAGCTTTCCTACAGGCCCAAAGGGACGTGTAGAATTTGTTCCTCTTTTCGTTGAGGTGTTGTTTCCAGTTTAGTTTTGGATCCAGACAAACTCCACGGTATTTCACTGAGTACGAGTAGACCAGTTCACTGCCCCAGAAACTAAGTAATACAATTTCTTGGGGTTTGTATTTCCTGGTAAAGATCATGGCGTTGGTTTTTGTTGGATTGACCGTTAGTCCCTTTGCAATACACCATCTTTGAGTGATCCTCAGGGCTCTCTGCATGATCTCCCTGAGGGGTTGAATAACAGAGTAATAACACCAACATTTTTTAATAGAAATTGGAGCAACAGTAACGAGAACTGTTAGAAATGTAATAACACATAAAAAAGGAAATTATCCGAAATCAGGCCTGAGACACTGTAAAAAACAAAAGGGCAGATATCCCTTTTCTCGTTATGAATGTCATTTAGTAACCGAGTTCGATTATCATCGGCTGAGCAGAACGACTGCCGAATTTAACAGAGAAATGAAATACATACTAAATATCACTTTACCGTTTATCTTTGTCCTTAATATGTTAAAGTAGTTTTTACCTCAAAATTTTGAAATAAAAATATTTTTTTCTATCAATTTGTTAAACAAATATAAATATTTAAGGTTGATATTTGTTTAAAAGAATAACCGCGTAGTTAGGGACAAATATCACAATTTGACAACGTTGTATATCGTCCTACTTTACGCACCAACATTCAAGCCGTTTAAGGTGGTTAACTTTTAAACAGAAATTCATTTGTAGGTTAAATGATTTATTTAATAAACAGAATATAATTATAAGCTGTATCTATAATCAAGAAATAAAAATATTAAATATATTAATTAAAAATTTGAATTTGTATCTTGATATTTATTATTTTTTTCTTTGGTATTTAAAAGATTAATATTTAATAAAAATATGCTTGTAAGTTCAATAATTTTTCAATATTTTAAGGTAATATTATGTTTATTTATCAACACTGTTACATATCAGTTAATAACAATATTAAATATATATTAAAAAATTGTGTTATAAATCGTCTCCCTAAAACTGAATCAATAACTAATGATAATTATTTTATTTAATACTCGCGTATCTTTAGTTACACGTGGTTTGCCATTGTTTTTTCGACTACATAATAATTGCACTATTCCTGTAGAACCCAATTTATCGTAAGAAGTTTTTAGATCTTCCATGGTTATGCATTCAGATGCAATTCTTTTAATCATAAAATCTGAAATAACACTTTTTAAAAGCAATAAAGATGTCAATATTAGTTTTTTTATGATGCACTCTTTATATGATACGTAATTTGTAATTACGACCTAAATATTTCTCATGAGTTATCTTTTCTAGTGAAAGGACTTTTTTATACAGACAACACTTTAAATTTTTTCCTAACCATCTAACTCAACGATCCGTCCACCACTATATAGGTTAGGCTTTTCAGTTTTTATTTTTTCACGTCATTTATTGCCGATATACTTTTTTGCGTTTATTAATGAACTTTTCCTTTGCAAATTTACCTTTATATCGCAAATGATTATAATCAAAAGACATTTTTTATTTAATTATATATATATATATATATATATATATATATATATATATATATATATATATATATATATATATATATATATGTATATGTATATGTATAAGTATATATATATATATATATATATATATATATATATATATATATATATATATATATATATATATGTATATGTATATGTATATATATATATATATATATATATATATATATATATATATATATATTTAAAATAGAAGTAATACGATCTAAACAGTCTAAACATACACAAGGTATAATAAATAACCTAACAACCTATATAAACGTTATTCTATAGAGCATTCGATATACGCATTGGCAGCGTTGCCACATTTATTTTCATGAAAAGTGTGTGTTTGCATATGAAAGTTTCCATGTATCGAATACAGTCTCCGACAGAAATAAAATACTCTGCTATTTTAAACTTTTTGTCACGAGTGAACTACCTTAAGCAAACTTTTCTTTGCAATAAACATTAAGCAGTACTTAAGAACACAAACCGCAAACAAGAATTCTAGAACGCATACCTAAATACTGATAGTTAAGAACTAAGGATTGTGACATTTGTGGAAATAAAACAGCTAGCCGATATTTTTTTAAATTAACAATATAAAATGTTTCGAATTCATATAAGAATTCTAGCCTAGCCAAAATATAGCGACATGAGAAAAAAAAAGGTTTTATAGAATATTGAATTCCAAATAGAAAAAAACTATCCTCTCTCCCTTTTCTTTTCTCTTTTTTCTTATCATCGCTACAGAATCCCAACTCAGAGAACGGCGCACAATATCCTTTTATGAATTCGGAGATTTGGACGATTAAGATGGCCACAAGTAACCCACATTAAACTCTATTTGACACCTTGCTATAGAAGTATATAAAAGATAAGCTTAAATATGACAGAAACTTAACAGTGACCAAGGAAGAAAATTACACAGTAGGTCGTTAAAAGGACAAACGAAATCGGTTTTTAATTTATTTATAATAATAACACCAGTATATTTAGGATCAAATGTTGTTCTTGTATTCCTTGTTTTCGGTAGTTTTTACACACGTAGTAAAATCAAAAAAATATAAATCGTCATTTCTAGAGTTCTACAAAAGCAATAAAATATTACAGTGGGTGTTTTATTCAAAGAAATAAAAATTTGTTATCATATGTCCTTATCAAAAGCGCTTAGCGAATGAAGAATGGAAACAACGACCTGCACAATTTGAGTACAGAAGAGTTATAAATCTAATCTGATTATATAGCAACGATGTATAATTTCGAAAAACCATATAGAATTAAGCGATCCAAATTTATGAATAGAAGTAGTGACTTCGACGAAGGCAACGAGTCTGGTCTATTACAGAGACGGATTAAAAATTTCAAGCAGGCACTATCATACTAATGTGGAACTTTGGCATTCCACTAGGAGCAGGTGTAACAATATTCCAAATAAAAATCACACAATACAAGCAGGTGTTCACAAGAATATTCGACGAGATTATCGCAGCTAAGAAATGTTTATTCTCTCAGACAGGCAAATTGTTCTAAAGGTGTTAAATAGAGGGTAATCGAGACTTGTTAGAACCATCCTCCAAGAACAACAGGATTGAACTCCTGTGAGTTCCAGGACATTTAGGGATAAAAGGTAATGAAAAAGCGGACGAATTAGCAAAAGCCGGAGCTACAAAGTCATACAAGGGTCCGGAACCAGTGTTTGGTATATCAAAACAGGCGGTAAAGACAACAATCAACAGATGGTCATATCAGCAATATCTAGAACGTTGGCTCGTAATTTCTGGCCTAACAACTGACGTCCTTGGTTTAAGAAGTGGAAAAGACAACCGCTTAAAGAAAAAAGATCTGTACGAAAAACATAACGGTTAGTTCAAGTTAGCATAAATTTAAGGTAGTTCATTCTTAAATCCAGCTTCCTTAAGAATTTGATGAAATTGAAATATGATGTTAATCTAAATATTTTTCATTTAATTACAAAACAAAAAAATCATCGATTGTTAAGCCAGATATTCATACTTTGAGCGCACATAATTAACATGCAATAGGCCAATGAAGTATTAAAAAAGGCATAGTTTTGTGTATATCTTAAGAACTTTCCTTACGAATTTTTTAAAAAACAAATATTTAGTAAAAAAAATTAGAAAAATTTTAAAAATATTTTTTTTTTCTATCGATTTGTTAAAAAGATATAAATATTTAACGTTGATATTTGTTCAAAAGAATAACCTCGTAGTGAGGGACAAATATCACAATTTGAACGTTGTCAAATTTTACGCACTAACATTCAAACCGCATTTAAGGTGGTTAACTTTTAAACAGAAATTCATCTGTAGGTTAAATGATTTATTTAATAAACACAATATAATTATCAGTTGTATCTATATAATCAACAAATAAAAATATGGTATTAAATATATTAATTAAAAATTTGAATTTGTACCTTGATATTTATTATTTTTTTCTTTAGTATTTAAAAGATTTATATTTAACAAAAATATACCTTGTAAGTTAAAAAATTTTCAATATTTTAAGTTAATATTATGTTTATTTATCAACACTGTTACATATCAATTAATAACAATATTAAATATATATTAAAAAAATGTTTTATAAATCTTCTCTCTAAAACTAAATAAATAATTAATGATAATTATTTTATTTAATACTCGCGTATCTTTAGTTACACGTGGTTTGCCATTGTCTTTTCGACTAGATAATAATTGCACTTTTCCTGTAGAACCCAATTTATCGTAAGAAGTTTTTAGATCTTCCATGGTTATGCATTCAGATGCAATTCTTTTAATCATAAAATCTGAAATAACACTTTTTAAAAGCAATAAAGATGTCAATATTAGTTTTTTTATGATGCACTCTTTATATGATACGTAATTTGTAATTACGACCTAAATATTTCTCATGAGTTATCTTTTCTAGTGAAAGGACTTTTTTATACAGACAACACTTTTAGTTTTTTCCTAACGATCCGTCCACCACTATATAGGTTAGGCTTTTCAGTTTTTATTTTTTCACGTCATTTATTGCCGATATACTTTTTTGCGTTAATTAATGAGCTTTTCCTTTGCAAATTTACCTTTATATCGCAAATGATTATAATCAAAATACATTTTTTATTCAATTATATATTTTTTTTATTTTAAACAGAAGTAATACGGTCTAAACAGTCTAAACATACACATAAATAACCTAACAACCTATATAAACGTTATTCTATAGAGCATTCGGTATACGCATTGGCAGCGTTGCCACATTTATTTCCATTAAAAGTGTGTGTTTGCATATGAAAGTTTCCATGTATCGAATACAGTCTCCGACAAAAATAAAATACTCTGCTATTTTAAACTTTTTGTATTTAGTATCGGACTATACTTTTGGCTCCGATTGTCACGAGTGAAGTACCTTAAGCAAACTTTTCTTTGCAATAAACATTAAGCAGTACTTAAGAACACAAAGCGCAAACAAGAATTCTAGAACGCATACCTAAATACTGATAGTTGAGAATTAAAGATTGTGACATTTGTGGAAATAAAACAGCTAGCCGATATTTTTTTAAATTAACAATGTGAAATGTTTCGAATTCATATAAAACTTCTAGCTTAGCTGAAATATAGCGACATGAGAAAAAAAAGGTTTTTATAGAATATTAAATTTCAAATAGAAAAGAAACTATCCTCTCTCCCTTTTTTCTTATCATCGCTATAGAATCCCAACACAGAGGACGTCGCACAATATCCTTTTATGAATTTGGAGATTTGGACGATTAAGATGGTCACAAGTAACCCAGATTAAACTCTATTGGATACCTTGCTATGGAAGTATATAAAAGATAAACTTAAATATGACAGAAACTTGACAGGAAGAAAATTACACAGTAGGTCGTTAAACGGACAAACGAAATCAGTTTTAATTTATTTGTAATAATAACGCCCGTATATTTAGGATCAAATGTTGTTCTTGTATTCCTTGTTTTCGGTAGTTTTTACACACAGTGACCTGTACAATTTAAGTACAGAAGAGTTATGAATCTAATCTGGTTATATAGCAACGTCGTATAATTTCGAAAAACCATATAGAATTGGGCGATCCTAATTTATGGATGGAAGTAGTGACTTCGACGAAGGCAACGAGTCTGGTCTATTACAAAGACGGATTAAAAATTTCAAGCAGGCATTGTCATATACTCAGAAAAGCCCAAGTGGAGCTTTGTCATTCCACTACGAGCAGACGTAACAATATTCCAAATAAAAATTCACACAATACAAGCAAGGATTCACAAGATTATTAGACGGGATTATCGCAGCTAAGAAATGTATATTCTCTCAGACAGTCAAGCTGTTCTAAAGGCTTAAAATAGAGTGTAATCGAGACCTGTTGGAACCATCCTCCAAGAACAATAGAATTGAACTCCTATGAGTTCCAGGACATTCGGGGATAAGAGATAATGAAAAAGCGGACGAATTAGCAAAAGTCGGAGCGGTTTTATAGCTCCGAGGGGGGTCCAGAACCAGCGTTTGGTAAACCAAAACAGACGGTAAAAACAACAATAAACAGATGGTCATATCAACAACATCTAGAACGTTGGTTCGTAATTTCTAGCTAAAGATATACAAGGGACGTAATTGGCGGCCCCCTCAAACAAACTAACAACTGACGTCCTTTGTTTAACAAAGGCCCATACCAAACTATTGGTTGGCTTGATCTCCGGCCACTGTCACCTGAGGAAACATTTACAGAAAATGGTCATCCACAATAATCCCATGACATGCAAAGTACCTAGTAAAGAGGAAGAAACCTCTACGTACATCCTATATGAATGTATGGCTTTAACTCTAAACCGACATAAACTATTTGGAGATCTACATCGAAACGATAAATTACCACATGAACGGCTTGGAAGGACAATAAACCTTCTTAAAAAAACGACGCTCATGTAACCAAGAGAGAGGACCACAATAAACCAGAACAACCTACAACCAACTAACCATCATATGTCAAAAATGCAATACTTAATTTTATCTTTCCTAACATTGTGCAAAATTCTCTAAAAACACTGGAAGTGGTGTATTCAAGATTTTTGTCTAACTCTTCAAATAGGTGAGTACATTAGTAACCCTTTACAGTAAATATTTTAAACTTACGCAAAGTTCTTTATTGTTACCCATAATTATCACTTGTAGTAACATATATCATCTTTTTACTTAGAGATGACCGCTGCTCTTATCTTCAAATGTAACAAGAAAACCTCCGGCAAACAAAACGCTCCCATTCAAATATTAACTCATAAACAGAATAAATAATAATTTCTCTCTTTAAAAATATCGAAAATAATGAAGGGAAAACTTTGTTTCATTATACAGTAGACATTTCTCGTTCGCAATCTTGCTCGTAACACAATTTTCTTTATTTAAATCATACAAATTCAAACAGCACTCTTTTCATTGTATCTCTTTTTGCTTTCTTCGAGGCGAAGAAAACGGCAAGTATTACATTTTCTTTTATTAAAACTTAAAATATTTTTATTTTTCAATTTTAATTTAAATATTTTTCTTTGTTGATTGCTTAACTTTGTAACGGATAAAAATGGGAGAAATAAGTTTTCAGAATAATTTTTAAAAGTTTTAATGTACAGTCCCTGGCCAAATTATTAGACGCACTGCAAGATTTCATGTAAAATATACATTACCGAGTGATATTGTACCGTTTTATTATTTTAAATTGATTTGTTTTTTTATTTTTATATTATCCAATCAATTACCTATTTATTTGACATAAATAAAACAGCATTAATTTAGAAAAGCATAAGTTTATTAAGTTTTAAAGAAAAGTGAAATTAATGTTAGTAAAAGTCAATATTTAGTTGAGCCACCTTTAGCCGCTATCAAAGCTTTAATTCTGCGCGGCATGCTATCAATGCAAGATTGTACTGTCTCCTGCATTTGAGGATGATGATTCCACACATGAATAATCTTTTCTAGGAGCTGGGTTTTGTTGGTAATCACATCTTTAGCTACTTCTCTTTTCATCAGCTCCCACACATTTTCAATGGGGTTCATATCAGGGCTATTACCCGGCCAATCCAACAGAGGGATATTTTTTTCTGCCAAAAAAGCTTTAACAGACCGAGCAGTGTGGCAGGGAGCTCCATCTTGCATGAAAGTGAATGGTTCCCCATTTGGAAACCATTCTCTGAGCTGCGGAATCAACCGATTTTGTAATACTTCTTTGTACTGATCTTGCCTCATTATTCCTTTGACGACATACAGACGTCCAGTGCCCTTGCCGCTGATGACTGACCAAATTATCACTTTGGTGGGATGTTTAACCGTCGGGACGACACAATCAGGATGAAACTTTTCTCCATGACGACGACGCACATACTGAGCTTTATTCTGCAAAATTTCGAATGTGCTTTCGTCACTGAAGTAGACCTGTCAAAAATAGGAAAAATATATAAACTTCCATGTTTATTTGCTTTATTTAACTGAAAATGATAATAAGGTATCAATTATTGATTAAATTGCTGTATCTTACCGATCTCCAGAAGTCCACATCTTTGTCTTGCCATTGTTTGGCCCACTTCAGGCGCTTTGCTTTCATTGCAGCTGTTAACTTGGGCTTCCTGGCGGGGCGACAGGCCTTAAAATCTAATTCTTTCAATTTTCTTCGAACAGTGCGCTCAGAAGCATTTACGCTAGCATCCTGGAGTTGTGATTTTATTACCTTTGTGGTAGCAAATCTGTTTTCTACACAAATTTTCTTCAAACATCTCTCTGACCGTGGAGTGAAAATTGGTTTTCTACCGCATCTTTTCTTTCTTTTCGGGCTTAATTCCTTCCCTGACTCAATTTTCTTTTTTATGCGTCGTACACTAGCTTCAGAAACCTACAATCTTCGTGATATTTCTCGGTTTGTAAATGTTTTCGCAATCACAAGGGCCTTCACTTCAGCTTTTTTACGTGGTGAAATATCGCCTTTTCTACCCATAATGAAAAAATAGTCCAATTACTTTTTTAAAACACTGCATACAAAGTAAACTAATAACTGAGTAGTATAAAACTGTTAAACAAACAATCACAGTCCATAAAGCCACAGAAACACGTCCGTACCTGACTCGATTCCGATCGCGACTGATACAGGTTTGTACTTGTTTACGTTCATGTATCACTTTGTCAACACAATGTTGCCATATGTTAAAAATAAATACAAATATGTAGTCTACAACAATTCTTTTAAATAAAAATCAATAATATTGTAGTTTAAATATACCATTATTGCATAAAAACTCTTAAGAAACATAAAATTACTAAAAAAAATACAGTGCGTCTAATAATTTGGCCAGGGACTGTATATATATATATATATATATATATATATATATATATATATATATATATATATATATATATATATACTCGTATATATATATATATATATATATATATATATATATATATATATATATATATAAATTAAATCTAAATCTCTCTCTATCTGTGTGTCTCTCTCTCTCTGTCTCTTTCTTTCTTCACCCCCATTTTCGATTTTTTGGGAGGTGAACTACTAAAGAGATCTCTATCAACATAGACCCAGAGGGCGACCCGAAATTTTGACCTGTCGACTAACCGTCTGCCTAGTGGTTCATTCCGCCGTGCCCTGGAATGCCCAGATAAGGCCCAAAATGCTACATCCAAAAATAGACTGTCTTTTAATCACTTAAATTAAGTACCATAACATTTGTTGACACTAAAAAACTCGAGCGCCCACAGGGCAGACGCCGCCAACACCGGACCTAGCTTTAGGGCCCCAAAAACGTCAATCCAAAAATGGACTATCATTTAACCATATAAAATCAATAAATTTAGTTCATTCTTGATAAAATAAGAAGGAACCTGGAAAAAGGCAGCTGGACCCACTTTTTCCTGCGAAAAAACGGTCATTTTTCGAGTTCAGAAAATCGAAAAAAAATGCATATATATATATATATATATATATATATATATATATATATATATATATATATATATATATATATATATATATATATATTACGTAGGCTGAAAAGTTTTTGGTCTTAAGACACATTTTTTTTTTTGTAAAACTCGACTTTATTCATCAACATAATTTCCTTCAAGAGCGATACAATTAGTCCAACGATTTCCTAACATTTCTACACCTTTCTTGTAGAAGGATTTGTCTTTGCCTTCAAAGTGGGCCTCAGTTTCGGCGGCAACTTCTTCATTGTAGCCAAATCTCTTTCCCGCCAGCATTTTTTTGAGGTCTGCGAAAAGATAATAGTTGCTAGGTGCCAAATCTGGAGAATACGGTGGATAAGGAAGAAATTTAATCTTCAATTCATGCAATTTTCTAATCGTAACCATTGACTTGTGGCACGATGCATTGCCTTGATGAAAGAGCACTTTTTTCTTGTTCATTTGGAACCCATTCTTTGTGATTTCTGCGTTCAAAAGAACCATTAACATTAAATAATATTTACTATTGATGATTTTTCCCTTCTCAGCATAATCGATGAAAATGATTTCATACGCATCCCAAAATACAGAGGCCAAAACCTTCCCAGCCGACCGTTGTATCTTAGGTCGCTTGGGACAGCTTGCACAGGCTGCTGTCCACTCAGCTGACTGCCGATTTAATTCCGGTGTGTAGTAGTGGATCTATGTTTTATCCATTGTCACATATCGCATGAAAAAATCCTTTTTATTGCGCTTAAACAGATCCAAACAGCACTCAGAATCATCAACACGTTGTTGTTTTTGGTCCACTGTGAGCAAACCCGGTACCCATTTCGAGTTTTCTCATGCTCAAATGTTCATGCAAAATATGACCAACACGTTCTTTTGATATCTTTAGGGTGTCACCTATCTCCCGCAATTTCACTTTGCGATTATCCAAAACAATTTTGTGGATTTTTTTTATGTTTTCCGGTGTAACCACCTCATTTGGGCAACCAGAACTTTCAGCATCATCTGTACAACCGCGTTTAAATTGAGTGAGTGAGGGGTAGAGTCCCTGGAACACTTATCAAGCCATTGCTTTGCTTGAACGGCATTTTTGAAAAGGGCGACATCTATGTGTCAGATCAAAAACTTTTCAGCTTATGGGTTATATATATATATATATATATATATATATATATATATATATATATATATATATATATATATATATATTAATATTATTTATATATATATATATATATATATATATATATATATATATATGTACATATATATATATATATATATATATATATATATATATATGTATATATATATATATATATATATATATATATATATATATATATATATTTATTTATTTATATATATATGGTCAATATGTCCAGCCAGGGACTTTATAATTGTAGAAACAGGAAGTTTTTATTCGAAATTATTTTTTGCAAAAATCAATGCCAAAAATTGCATGAAGAAGTAAAACACTATTTAAATTTCCACTAAATTTTTTATTTTTAACACCATGACATGTTTCGCTGTACAACAGCTTCTTCAGATAGTTGGATGTTAAAATCGATTTTTAAATTTTCATTGCTTGAAGGGTTTCCCTTTGTGAAAAATCTCCCCACCCTCCAGTCATCGATTTTTAAATGGAAAGTAAGTTTTGATGGTTCCGCTGTATGAACGAGTTCTTTTTATTATCACTCTCTTTCGCTCGATCATCGCTTTTTAGCTTACTGTATTAGGAAGAGCCTAAGCTTTTAGAGTTCCATTTCAAGAGAATTTTTTCCTTCAACCCCTGGTTGTCATTTGGAGCTTCCCTCTATAAATCGTTCTCTCTTTAATGTTCTCTTTTTTGTTTTCTTAAAAAAAAAAGCCGTTTGTAGCGATATGCATACCTAAACGTTTGCGCTGGGTATATACTAGAAATACTTAATGTATATGTAAACACTAAAGTTCAATGTACCTTAAGAATCCACATTTAACATCGACAAAAAAAAAATTCTGAATTTCACAGTGTTAAAATGTGTCTAAAATTTTCAGACCTAATGGCTTTATTAATTCCTAACATAAAACTCAAGGAAATCATTCCGAAATCAACACAGATGAATATAAATAACCGGCCAAGTGCAAGTCGGACTTGCGCAATTAGTGTTCCGTACGTTGATTGCTTTTAGATTAAAAACTTTTGTTACGGAAGTATAAAATGATCAATGATTTTACGAAACACACCGCAAATGAATTTTCAACAAAGTTTGTTTCCGATCTTGGTTGAAAACTGATGACTTTGAAATTTTGTTTTTTTTTTATAAAAGATAAATTATTATATTAAAGGTAACGTACTTGTGATAATTTTCGTTCAATCTACACCCCGTGGAGAATATTCCAGAATTTTTTCAAAATTTTTTGATCAGTACTTTTCAAGATAAGTAGGACAGCGATTTTGCAGTAGAAACACTCGGTTCCTAATATTGTGCTATTGTAGAAAAAGTAATAAAGTTATTTTTGTATTTTGCAACAAAAAGAGACTGTAAAATTGCAAACATCAAATGATTACTGTTGTAGTGTGTATTTTTTTCAGTTTTTAGTGTTCCGTACGGAACATTTATAAGACCACATCGGTGTCTTCAGTCAAAAGTAGAATAATGGATAATTCACTATTATTTTATTACAATTTAATCACTCTATATCAATGTTTACGCGCGTTTTCCCAAATTTGTTTACAATCATCGGCACCCCAACGCTTGCTTAGTTTACCAACACTTATCACACATTTTTGCCATCTCTCGTCTTTAAGCCTCTTAAGGTAAATGTCAAATTTAACTTGTAAACAATAATTTACTTGTCAAATTTAACTTGAAGGCTCTGAAAGAGTCTTATGAAAATATAGCCTTAATGTAACCCGAGTTTTCTTTTGTTTATGTTCTTAACGTGCGCGTTTACATCATCTTTGTAACTAGATTTATTGCGAAGAGTTTTTACATTTTAAAAAAATAACTAGAAACTTGTATGATGTTTAATACGGTTTTAATTGTCCTAATTAGTTCCTCTCTAGGTTCTTCATCTTATTTTTTTTATGGGCATAGAACATATGCTGCAGGAAAATCCCTAAGGAGCTACAGGAGCGAGGTCTGTGTGGAAACAGCGACTCACGTTGGTCTTGAATCGCAGTAAATTATACTCGATAAAAAACGCAGTCTCGGACAAATCATTCCAAAGGAATAATGTCGTTCATATAAAAGACTGCGGGCTAGTCGCCAACAATTCTTCGATGTTTCTAGTGATTTCTGGGTCTCGAGTAAAATCGAAACAAAACAGTGTATATTTGGGAGCAGAGCCCCAAATATGGGAGCAGTATTCCATCGTTCGTCGAATTGGAGCTTTGTATATATACTAGTGAGCAAAAAAATCATATCGAACTATTTGGCTTCATTAAACATGTCAAAAATTTAGTGTTCATATATTTTTACAGATTTTAGTATCATTTGAAAGCTCATTCTATTCTTTTTCTAATGATATCAAATTTCATAGCACACCTCATGCTTTTCACTAATTAAAATAATTGACAGGGGAAACAAGGAGAAGAGGGATTGAAAATAGGGGTAAGAGAAAAGAAAAATTAAACAAATTTTAAGTTTAACAATTAAATTTATTGATAGAAACCAAAATCAATATTTTGTATTCCCCCCTAGTTCTTATTACTCATCTCATATGTGGTCGATTGGATTGAGGTCAGGACTCCGTGCAGGCTAGTCTAATGTGGGTATTCCCACCTCCGCAGCAGCATATGATCTCGCATTATAGTGCATTAGCACAAAGCTATTGCCAACAAACCCAGCGTAAGGAATGACGTATTCCTACAGAATCTCCTCCATGTACCGGTGAGCAGTTAATCCACCGCTACGAGTCTCATCAGTCACGAAAACCAAATTGGTTTTCGCATCCAGTGAGATGCCTCCCTACACCATAACAGAACTTCCTCCGCAGGCGATCGTCAGTAATGCAGCACTGCGCACAGCACTTCCCATGCCTCCTATAGACTCATTTTCTTCCATCATTGTCATGTAGATACATTCGGGACTCATCGAAGAATAAAACGGAGCTCTATTGCTCTAAGATCCAGTCGACATGTTCCCGGACAAATCTGAGTCGCGCTGTCAATTTGGGTCCGTTAACTGGTCTCTTCGTAGTTAGGTTATCTTCTTCTGACTATCCAATGACTGACAGCCCGACCACGAACTTGTCGAAGCTCCTGCTGGACCTCAACGCCGGTCAAGTGACTATTTCTTACAGTTGTGTTGACAATGAAATTGTCTTCTCACTCCGAGATACACTTCTTCTTCCTGATCCTGGTCTCCGTGTAAAGGCGCTAGTCTCTTGGTAACGTCTGTCGACTCTGGAGACAGCTGACTGGCTCAGATGCAATTACGCAGCGACTACACTTTGGCTATGCCTTTCTCGCAATAGGGCAATGACTTGTGCCATTTCTTCCGGGGTGATATCCATTTTCTGATGACGTGATTAATGAGCAGGTATAGCAGAGATGTTGACGGTTCAAGTTCCGATAAAGGAAAATGCAGTTGTAACAGGTAACAACAATTTTATTGCGTTTCTGGAATTTCATATTTACTTAATGTTAAGTGAGTAATTAACTGTTTAATTATCGAGTTTTTTAAGAAAATATTCCCAAAAATCTTTAAAGAACAAGCCATAAGTTAAAAAACTCCATTGAACTCTGACGTGAAATCAGTTGAAGGTTGTTTATTACACATTTTTTGCCAAAATATCGAAAAATTGAGAGCTAGATGTCGCAAGTTTGGTATTTGTGTTAATTCTTGTGCGAAGGTATGCATGGATGCCATGGACGCGTAAATCTTACTTTCATGACGGCTTTGTCTTAAAATTCGGGAAAGTGTTACAAACAACAAAAATGTTATTAATTCGAGATATTGTTGCAAACTATGAAAAATAGTTAACAAATTCGGGTAAATATTGCAAAATGGAAAAAATACTTTAAAAATTCTGTCAACTGTAGCAAAATGGTAAAATTAGTTGAACAATTCGGGAAGATGTTGCAAAATAATAAAATTAGGTAAACAATTCAGGAAATTGTTACAAAATGTGAAAAATAATTCACAAATTCGGCTAAATATTGCAAAATGAGAAAAATACTGATAAAATTAGTTAAACAATTCGAGAAAATGTTACAACATGTAGTAAATTGTTTACAGCTTCAGAAAATTGTTGCCAAAATTGAAAAATACTTGAAAATTTCAATTAAATGTCACTAAAGAAAAATATTTTAAAATTCCGGAATTTGTTTCAAAATGGTAAAAACTGTTTAAAAATGCTGGAGAAAGTTGTAAAACAGAACTTTAAAAATTCAGTACATTGTGGAAAAATTTTCCAATTGTATTTAACTATTTACAATAATTACCCAAAATAAATGGAAAATATTGAATTCAAATGTATGTACTTTTTTATTTTTACAGTGTGACGTGTGATAAAATGGAAATTTCTTTTACAAGAAAAGACATTTTCCTACTTGTCAAAAACCAATTACATGATAACATAAATGTAATTATTGCCACTATAGAATCGGAGGTGACAAAAAAAACTTCTCATACATATATTTTGCCAGAAAATTTGAAGAAATCGATTGTTAAATTGATGACAAAATTCTCAAAATAGATGAAAAAAAGTCCACAATTTATGTGCCATTAACAAATAAGTATGGAACGGAAAACACAGAACCAACAGTACCTCACAGTACACCTCAGCACGTCTTTTAGTGAGTTGGGATGATTTAAGTGATTAAACACAATGGAGGAGGACGGCATATAATCGGGAATAACTCACGTTTTTATAAAAAATAGTCCGCCATTTAGTAATTTGAACTTCATATTCGTAATCAGTAACACAAAAAACCCATGTATACAGAATTTCATAAAAATAACTCACGTTTTTCCAAAAATAGACCGCCATTTTGGAGCCCTCATTTTGTTTTTTAAAAATTTGACTTCATGTTTGTTATCAGTGGTGCCAAAAACCCCAATATACCGAGTTTTGTAGAAATCGAATAATAACTTCATAATTTGATCAAAGTTTCTAGATATTTTTCTTCTCTGCGCCCTATGGGAGCTGTGGATACTGCCTTTTCTTGGAAATCGATAATAAAATGTGAAGCAACGGGTTCAACCAAGTTGGTTTTCTCATTACCAATCTATTCAATCTTCAACATTTATCCCAACATAGACAGGGGGTGCCTTCTTTAATCTGTCTAAATAAAGTTGCAGTGAATATTATGCCAAACTTGACGCGATTAGTTGCAAAAACTAGTTGTAGTAATTTTTTTCACATTTACACACCTACAAAACATTATTTTTCTTTTTGAGCTCTACAAAAATAATAAAAAAACTCCGTTCGATTCTACTTGAGCCAAATGTATTAAAAGGAAGCAACAAGTTGTGGCATATGTTTCAAACTTTATACATTGTTTTGCCAGCATTCAGCCTGAATTTTATAAAAACCTGCCAATTTTACTCCTGTAAATTTTTTATTTGATCTTTTTGGGCGCAAGCTGTATGGACGTCAAATGGTATGTTATTGCGAAGTAACAGTTCGCAACTTAACAAATTTTAAAATTAAATGTTACCGTTTAAAAGTAATGAAACCTACAACATTTATATTACTCATATTATTTTTCTACGACTTACATGATTTGTTGATAGAAGCAAAGGATACCTTGACACTAAAGTAGCCATTTTGTGTCAAAGAGGCAGTTTTTGCCAAAAAAACTGTAATAAGAAATTTCAAATTTTAAAATAATAATACCAAGTTTTTAGCAAAATTTCACACTCACATGTTGCTGTCACTTATTGGCCAATTCCACGGACAGCTTGTGTATATTCATAGTTCAACATTTGTAGCACTACAACTAATACTCATATCGAAAGGTCTCAAACTGCAGTTTGTAGTCTAAATCTACCCTTAGGGGCACTCAGTAGCCGCGGTACCCTTTAAGTTCTCATTGGCACGCGGTCGTTATTTGAAGTCTCCTCGTATAATACGTAACAACTATACGAGGACAGTTTGATAAGTCAGGACTTTGAAAGGAAAAAAAAATTCACAAAAATTTTATTTATTTTTCAACATACCAGGTGTACAAGTATGAAATGCGGATTTCAGACAACAGATTGTACTATAAAGATTTGACACTGCGCCATTTTGTTGCGTCATCAACAAGTATCAGACGCGCACGAGTGATAAATTGGAAAAGTGTGTGCATAGTGTTGTGTTGTGTTCAATATGTCGAAATTTATACCGGACAAAGAGCATTCGCGGACAGCATTAATTTTTTGTTTTAATTTGAAGAAAACTACTGTTGAATCATACCGATTACTTCGAGAAGCTTATGGTGAATATGCTCCATCGCAAGATACGTGTGAACGATGGTTTCGGCGTTTCAAAAGTGGTGACTTCGATGTTGCAGACAAGGAACGTGGAAAAAACGCCAAAAAAATACGAAGATGTGGAATTGCAAGCATTGTTGGACGAAGATGATTCTCAAACACAAAAACAACTCCCCGAGCAATTGGGCGTTAGTCAACAAGCTGTTTCCCATCGGCTACGAAAGATGGGAAAGACTCCGAAGCCGGTAGATTGGTACCACATGAGTTGAACGACAGGCAAATGGAAAAGCGCAAAAACACGTGTGACATTTTGCTCGCTCGGTACAAAAGGAAGTCGTTTTTGCATCGTATAGTTACAGAGGATAAAAAGTGGATTTATTTTGAGAATTCCAAACTCAAAAAATCATGGGTAGACCCAGGTGCACCATCCACATCGACCGCAAGACCGAATCGCTTTGGCAGAAAGACGATGCTCTGTGTTTGGTGGGACCAGAGGGGCGTGGTCTATTATGAGCTGTTAAAACCTGGGGAAACGGTTAATACTAAACATTACCAACCACAATTGACCGATTTGAACCGTTCGCTGCTTGAAAAAAGGCCAGAATACCGAAAGAGGCAACACAAAGTCATTTTTCTTCATGACAGTGCTCCATCACATACCGCAAAACCAGTTTGCGACACGTTGGAAGCTCTACCCCATGCGACTTACTCACCAGACTTGGCTTCTTCCGATTACCACTTGTTTGCATCGATGGGTCACGCAGTTGAAGAGCAGCGCTTTGGTTCGTAGGAAGATGTGAAAAAATGACTCGATGAATGGTTCGCAGCAAAAGGTAAAGATTTTTACTGGCGCGGTATTCACAAAATGCCCGAAAGATGGGAAAAATGTATAACAAGCGATGGAGCATAGTTTGAATAAAGCACTTTTTATCATTCTTCCGAATTTAACATATTTGTTTAGAAAAAAAAATCCGCATTTCATACTTGTACACCTGGCAATCTCCTTTTATGTCTATACATTTTGCCCAACGAGTTTCTAACTTTTTTAAACCGTCCAAAAAATATGATTATTCAAAGTCATCAAAATACACATTTGTTTCATCGATGATCTCTTCGTTCGATGCGAACTTCTTTCCACCGAGCCGATTTTTTAAATTTGGAAAGAGGGAGAAGTCATAAGGGGACAAATCTGGAAAATAAGTTGGATGAGCAAGCAGTTTGTACTTCAACTCCGCAATTTTGGCCATGGTAGTTGCAGCCGTGTGATCTGGTGCGTTATCAGGATGGAAAACAATTTTTTTCTTTGGTAAATGGGATTGCTTTTTCATTAACGCAACGTGAAATCGATCCAATAATGAAGCATAATATTGTGCTGTGACAATTTTTTCTTTTTCCATGTTGTCAATGAAGATTATACCACGGGATTCCTAGAAAACTGTGGCTATGACCTTTCCAGCCGACCAAACCGTTTTTGCTTTTTTCGGAGCACCTCGTTGCAATCCATTTGCGGTAACATATCTCCCCAAAATTCACTTGGATTTCACTTGAACATGTCCAAACACTGCTTCGAAATGATTACGTGATTCCGTTTTTGATCGACGGTGAGCAAATGAGACAACCACCTTGCTGACAGCTTCCTCATACCCAAATGTCCACGCAAGAGATTAAAAACACGTTAGTTTGAGATGTTTACCATATTGGCTCGCCTATCTTCAGTCGACTGATGGATTTTATTGACCAGTTCTTCATTTGTAACCTCATTTGGACGTCCCTGGTGATCAGCATCATTCGTGCTTGTACGACCACAATGAAATTCAGTGCACCATTCCATGTCACGGAGCAGAGTCCTCATAATACTTTTTTTAAGCTTTCTTCAGTTTTCTTAATGGTTTTTCCACTCAACAAATAATATTTTATTAGAACACGAAATTCACTTTTCGATACGTGTACTTGAAACTTGATGTGTAACCTTAAATGAGGTTGTAAATAATAACAATAAAAAGCGGCAGCGATTTGAGCGCTATCTCTTATGAAAGTCACTAATTTATCAGATAGACCTCATATATTTGATTTTGTTCTCTGTGCTTATTTAATTTTAATTAAATCGGAAATTAATAAGTTTATATTTATTAGGCTTATAGTGCAACACAAACAGGCGAGAAGGTAATGTAGGGGGACACGGCGTAATCTCTATTCAAATATCTAATATTTGATTGCTATGAAATGTTTCACCTGAGCGAAGGCATGCCTCTTGAGTGTGACCAAGTTCACAGAAACAGTAATTCTGCGACAATTGCGTGGAAGAAATTTCACATTTATTAGCGTAGCCTTGAATGTTCAACTAACTTAAAAATGGATGCAAAAGTTTGAAGAAACCTGTTCGCCTTTTAAATAAACCTTGGGCAATGCATCGGCAACTTATGTAACATTAGACTGCGTTCAAATGCGAAAATCCCGACTTCTCAATACACAAATGACTAAGTACCATAAATGTTATCAAAATTTGATTATTATGCATTCTTCCTAAAGATCTATGTCTACAAAATTCAGATGGTGGAAAAATTAAAGTCAACTGATACTGCTCAGAAACTCAGCTTCGTTAACAATACGGTTCAGAAATTTTACTCGTTCACCCTTGACCACTGACACATGTTTGTCAGGTAAAAATATGAGAGAGGCAAAAAATTCCAATTTTACTTTTGTTTCAAGCCTTGTAAGAGTTTGCTACCCGTTTTTCCTTCCTTTCCTTCCTCCTGAAGCATACACTCTTGTCGTGTAAGGCGTTATTTATAGGTTAAAGCTTAAAATGAAGCAATTCAAAAATATCAGGGAAATATTTTCGTTAATGTGAAATTTGAAAAGAAATTAGACAAGTAGTAACCTGACCACACGTAAATTAAACACATTAAGATATATAATTTTAATATACAGGTAGTATTAAAATAAAAATAAGAAAAACAAGCTTCTTCATTAGGGACCTAAGAAATTTGTGCTTGGGAAACATGCTTTGACTTTGAGCCGTCATAGAGATAATTAGGTTATCTACCAAATAGAAGAACGTAAACAAGTGTTATTTACATAATAATTCATTTTAGGTAAATATTCCAGTTAAAAATCTTCATATTAAAGGGACTTTACTGCTTGCAAACGCAAGGGTTTAAGAATTATATTCTTTTAGAATATTTTCTAAGCATTAAAAAAGTCATTTCGCTCCCATCAATTTGTCGGGCCTATAGTCTACTAAAAGTAAAACCATAAATCCTATTTTTTGCTTAAAACTATGAATGAAAAATGAGTTCAAAGAAAAATTTTTCAATTTTCAACAAAAAAACTGTCCTTTATAGTTTTACCCTTAGCAGACTGTAAGCCTCACCAATTGATGTGAGCCAAATTTTAAATTTTACTTTTGCTTAGAAAACATTATAAAAAACATAATTTTTATATTCTCGGTTTACAAAGTTTTTTACTGGAGAAAGTAACAATTTTATGTTTCATCATTTAATTTTCTCCAAAATAATTATCGTAAATGCCACCTTCCACTTAGAGGAATAAGAAAAACTGCATATAAATAGCAAGTTTAGGAAAAATATATTAAAAAAAGTTATAATACCACAACAATATTGTTAAATAAATATCCTTGTTGTACCGAACATAAATTTAGTAGATCGCCGTAATATCTATATTTAATAAGAGACGCAGAAAACATCCTTTCAAGTCAGGAAAACGTGGGTTACTTGGATTTAACTAGCCTGTAACTACTTTAAAAAATCAGGAATGTTGCTTAAAAGTGATGTTGCCGGATTTACCGGAAATACGTACACGTAAACCAAACTTTTAATCAAATGTTTAAATATTTTTCAAGGTTAACAACATTTTATTCTTAGATAAGGTACATTTTTACCTTAACTGCTATATCAATAAACAGAATTGGTATTATTGGAATCCGACAACTCCCAAACGAAAGCATTTACAGCTTTGACATTCCCCAAAAGTGTCGGCTTGAGCCAGCCAGAATTGGAAGATATCACATACTTTAAACACATATTTACCAATCATTCGAGAAATTTTCCCGAATAAATAGAATTCTGAAAAAAGTAACATACGTTGGACACCGATGGAATTTTTCTTGCAGGAATCTCTCAAAATAATAATTGAAAGAAAATATTCGGAAAAAAATGAAAGCGATCACAGAAACTTCGGGACAAACAGTAATTAATAATTTTGCTGCCCGCGTCGTAGTACCGTGAATCTCTACATTAAGATTGCATTATTTTAAGGAAATAATTACCCAAATATTTAAAAATTAAACTTTTTTATGGATCATTTCTTATTATAAGCACATAAAATAATTTCAATGAAAATTTAAAAGTTGTGTTATGTTTAGAGACCTCAACTTTCTTGTAAAACATACACCCGACTTCCTAAACTACCAATATTAAATTTATTAAAACGGAGTTAAAATAAATAAAATCGGCGAATAGTTGCATTTACGAAATCATATAAATCAGTCAAGATTTTCCAATATAATCGAACAAAATCGTTCTACTTAAAAATTTCTTATTTTCGTGATAGTTTTCACATCGTCTCCGGACTGCGAGAAAAGTCAATTTACTTTAACATTTTATGCAAAATAAGAATTTTCCGTATGAAAAAAGGTAGTATTATAATTACTCCCTATAGTCTTTTTAGCAAATTGACACAAGATAAAATACTAGGGTGGATGGACAAATCTGGTAAATGTCTACCGAATGGAGGGAAATTATGTTAACTACATGACTGTTGGTAAGCGGGGGTCTTGTATCGGTTGTGTTCAAAGTTCCTGTGGCTGGCCATGGCTCGGTGATGTAGTACTTTGCTACTGTGTAGAAGGTCGAGGGTTCAATCCCGCAGGTCGGTATACTTATTTATTAATTTATTTAAGTATGTTTGGCCTGGCCACGTACGTAGTTGTTTGCAGAAATGCAAATAACGTCCGTGGCAGCACTACCGCGTTTTTTAAAAGGTGCCGTGAAATGTATGTTTCGGCACATGGACAACGTTGACGGGTATTATGACATCCTCGCCGATATCCTTGGGATATGGAAAATTGGTAAAATCCCTACTGCGGCGAGGAGGTGAGCGTTAAAAAAGAAAACAGATGCAACGCGCAGTTGTTTGTTGGCAGCTATCGTAAATGATCGGTGTTACACATTAAAGCATTTTTATTCAAAAAAGTGGACCACAGCCCGGATAAAAACTGACCTGATGGAAGGTCATGAAGGTTCTGCACTACCACTCCAAACCATTTATTACTGGTTAAATAAATTTAAACGTCCCCGTACGAGCACTGCACTTTCAGGGCGTCCGACTGAGTTTTCTTCTGTAGAATTGGTTATTTATTCATAGTATCGTGATCGAAGATGTTCGATTTAAACTTAGTGAGACTGCTGAGATGGTAGGTATCTCATATGAAGAGGTACATAATCTATTTATCTATCTATCTATCTAATAAGCCTTCTTCCATCCATTGTCGGACATAGGCCTCCCCTTCTTTTTTCCATCCCTCTGGGTCTTTCTGATCCGTCCTAAAGCAGCCGTTCTTTTCAGGTCATCTTTCCATCTTGTTTGAGGCCTTCCTTTGGATCTTTATCCTAACCATAGCCTCCATTCTTGTGTTCTTTTATTCAATCTCTCTTCTTGTCGTCTCATTGTATGACCTGCCCATCTCCATTTCAAACCTGCTACCTCTTATGTCTATCACTTTAGTCTTTTGTCTTATACTTTCGTTTCTGATTTTGTCCTGTAATCTTATATTCAGCATCTGGCGTTCCATTGCTTTCTCTGTTTTACTCAGTTAGTCCAATATCTTTTTAGTCAATGTCCATGTCTGGGCCGCGTAGGTGAGAACCGGTAGAATGCATTGATCAAATACTATCTTTCTTAGTTTCAGAAGAATTCTTTAGTTGGTCAGTATTTTCCTTTGTTTGCCAAATGCTGCCCATTCCAGTCTGATTCTTCTGTGTACTTCTGCCATTTGATTTACTTTTCCACACTTTATTATTTGCCCTAGGTAGATGTATTCCTCTACGTATTCAAGTGTTCTGTCCTCTATTCTCAAATCTCGCGGACTATCTTCGTTTATCATAGCCTTTGTCTTATCTCTATTCAACAGTAGTCCTACCCTCTCTAATTTATTTTTTAGTTCAGTAATCATTTCCTGTATATCATCAAAATTATCTGATATTAGCACTACATCATCAGCATAACTCAAATGATTTAACTTTTGTCCATTTATACTGATCCACTTTTTCTCCTATTCGAGTTCCTTGAATTTTTTCTAATGTTGCTATAAATAGTTTTGGGCTCATAAAATCTCCCCGTCTTACTCCATGTTTGATAGTTATTGGATTTGTTTTACTATCCGTTTCCACTATCATTGAGCCTTGTAGTAAATTGTTCTTATAAGCCTTTCGTCTATTCTGCTATTATACAAGGCTCTTTGGACGGCCCAGCTCTCGATACCATCAAAAGCCTTTTGATAATCTATAAATACCAGATACAACTGTAAGTTATATTTTGTTGCTTTCTCTATTAAAGTTCTGATAGTTAAGAGATGATCACAAGTACTAAAACTCTTCCTGAAGCCAGCCTGTTCTACCGATTGGTTTAATTCCAGCTTGTTTTCCAATCTAAGTAATGATATTGGGCGGTAATTGTCTAATTTAGTCTTATCACCTTTTTTAAAAAGTAAAATTGTTCCAATTTTCTAGTATCCTCTCTTCATCTAGACATTTATTGAATAAGAGTTTTAGCACCTGTATCACCAAGTCTCCTCCTTCTTTCATTAGTTCTGTTAATACTCCGTCAGGTCCTGGTGTTTTATTGTTTTTCATAGTTTTTAGTGTTAGTTAATATTTCTTTATCGGTTATCTCTGGTATTTCTTCTGAGCTAATACTGATTATCTTTCTATTTCGACGTTCTTTGAGATCATTTGGTGGGCATTTTTTTCGTTCATACAAGTTCTGATAGTATGTTTGAATCAAGTGTGTTATTTTTTTTCGATCCTTTACATATTCTCCATTTTCATCCATTAAGTTGTCTCTAACTGTTGTCTTTTATATTCTTTAATGGACTCTTTACGGGTTTAGTTAGTTTCTACAAACTAAATAGTATTTCTCTTTCCCTGGGCTAGCAGTTTACATCTTTCTTAAAAGAGTTCTTCCGTTTTTATGCTCCATATTTTTGTGTTATTGCTCTTCTTTCTAACTATTTGCTCTCCTGTTTTCACCAAGATATTCCTCAATATTTCATTAATTTCATTTATTTCTCCTCTATCAAAACTTACACATACATATACATAATATCCTGCTTGAAATTCTAAAAATTGAAAAGCGGAATGCGCAGTGGATGCTGTGTTGGTTGACTCCAGACCACAAACGCACGAGCAAGGACGTTTCAAAGTCGTGTTTGAAAAAGTTGCAGCGTAATCCGACTTCTAACGTCATTTTGTGACTGTAGATGAAAGGTGGATCCACCATTACACTCGGGAGACAAAACGGTGAAGGTAATAGTGCGCCAAAAAAAAAACGAAAACAATTTTATCGGCGGGAATAGTGATAACTATTTGCGAGCAAAAAACTGCTCCTTTACCAGAACAATGCGCCTGTTCACACATCGGCCATTGCAATAACAACACTGTACAAGCTGGACTTCCAAATAGTTCCTCATCCACTCTATTTTTCAGATTTGGCCGCAAGTGACTTTTTTTGTTTCTTAACTTCAAATATTGGAATGGAAATTTTCATCGAATGAAAAGGTTATCTGTGTTGTAAGTGTATAAAGTATTATGCATAGTTCAAAACAATTTTTATTTTATTTCGTTTTTGTTTATGTTGTCAATACCAATTTGCTATATTCTTTTTGTTTATGTTCTCGTTTATTATTTTCCTACTAAAAAAAGAATTACAATTATGAAAAGACATCCTATAAAATTTTTTTGACTTGTGTTAACACCTTATATAAAAAACACGAAATATTTATCTAACTACCTATTAGTCTGCCTGTTTAAATAAAGAAGTTTATCGCTTAGGCTATTTCTTTCGGGTACCTTAATATTATTACTCGCTTCCAAAAAATATTAACAAATAATAGTACCTAAACCCCAAAATAAAATAAAAACGACAAAAAAGAACATAGAAATAAATATTTTTTTAGAAATGTACGACAGATTTATTTAGGGATCCTTCTGAAGTATTCACGTGTGTTCATATCTTTTCAGACCTTCTTGTCTGAAATTTTTTTTGTATTGGTGCTTAAGAAACATTGCATGAAACGAAGAAAAAAGAAAGTGATTTATGTGGGTTTTAAGAACATTATAATCAAATAAATTCGAGAAGGAGAATGTAAAATACCGTTGTTTATTTGTGAGATTTACGATATTTTGTGAAACTAAAAGTTTATTGTATCAGTTTAATGAGTATTTAAGATTTTAACGTTGTAAAGTTCCATTTAGTTTATTCTAAGCAACTTTTAGAGTCACTTTGACAGTATATAGGCCTAAAAAATTATTCTTTAATACCCTGCTATAAAAGTATAAACGGTATTCAAACATTCTGGATGAGAATATAAGTTTCTTCTCGGTCGGGTTATTGCCTTTATTTGATTTAAACAACATCATTTAGATCAGTATTTATAAATGATAGCTTAGATCATTTTTGGACACAGACACATTGATTTCTTTCTGGGTTACTTAGTTGAGTTTTGAAACGCCCTAATATACTGAAGAAAGAAATTGAAGTCTCAATATTAAACGGCCTAGCCATCTTTCACACCTTCTCCAATGGTTTTCTTAAATTTAGTACAGTTACAAGACAGAATTTCTGAGTATTTTTTCAATAAATTTCCAGAATGCTATCTTCGCACAATTCCTAACATGAGCGGAACATAAAAAAATATAAGACTGACTGTACATTGCATTCTTGGAAGCTTTCCTATTAAATAACAAACCAACCAGCTTATAAATGGAAAAGAATTATAGATAAGGAAGGCCACCAGAACAAAAAGAAATTAAATAGAGCTGAGAGATCAGCCAGTCAACATTTTGTCTTTTGATCGCTATACAAATAATAAAGATTCATATAGAACAAAATAGACAGAAATGTAGTCCGCGTTCTGAAATACTATTTATTTCATTTCTTTACGTTCTAGGGTCCCCCAAATCAAGAGAAACAAGGTTTCCCATTTCCGTTGGTCTGCCTGCTTGCCGGTCTTCTAACATGATAATTCTTGAAAGAAATTAAATATCGATTTCAAATTTGGTACACACGTAATTCTTGACTTAGGAAAGAAACTTATGATTTATAAGCGATGTCTCTTCAGGGGAAGCAGGTGAAAGAGTATTCTGAAAATTATTTTCACTTTTAGTCGCGAAAATAAACAAAATTCCAAAATTTGATATAGCCAGTAACTCAGACATAGTAAAAACGAACATTGTCAAACTACCATTAATAACATCGGTTTAGATTAGGCTGTTTACACTCTCGGTGGTAAAAAGTGGAAAATGTCTTTATTGGCCGAGTATTGTTTATTGCCAGTGTAGTTAGACTGGCATGAATTAACATGTTTTTGAAAAACCTTTTCACTTTTGAGCAGATCAAGAACCTGTAGTTTTTGAGCAATATGGCTTTAAAAGAAGAGGATGAAAGAAATAGGGGTGGTTAAATATTATTGTATAACAATCGTAATGATAATTTTGCCTTGTTTTTCGTAGTAGAGATGATTTAATGCAAAATTATCTACAGAATTAACTATAGATTATGTCTTGCATCTTATTACAATTTAAGAAAAAAGAAATACATTTGATTTTTCTGTTTCAAGGCAAAAGCATTATGATCACAACTAATTGTGGTATGGTCTACAGGTTTCAACTGATACCTCAATTTTTTAGGATATGATAAACGTAATAGGCGAGTAATCGTATTTTTTGTTGAAGTCTAAAATAATATCATTTAAGTATGTTCAAAAAACCATAAAATATTTATTATTTTTATTTAAAACAGAGAAATCTAGTCTATTAGACAATCTATTTTTAGAGAAACTAAAAAAGAAAAGCCATTTTCCGAGTGTGAAACCAAATATAAGTACCTACTGAAAGTATGTTTTATGTTAATTATGAATACCTTATTAATTATGCAAATTTGTACTGTTATATTATATCGTGCGCGGTGAGTAAAAATAGTTTGACAAGCATTTGCTACATGTTTAACATAAATTTAATCGTAAGCTATTATTATTATAAAATAGCTAAAAAGTAATCTATTCTCTTGAGCCCAAAATAACTTTATTAATAAAATTTTATCTAAAATATAGATTTTATTGACTATGCGGTTTTTAATCTATATTTTATTTTATGCAATATAAAACACTGAAAATTGATATTCTGGTGCCTATACCTATTACAACAAATACAATACTTTACAGCAAATCGAATGCACCCAGAGCGTAGTTATTATCTAGCGGTAAAAAATATTACACAAACAGTAAAATGACAAATAAAAATAGACCTAAATGTAAATTATATAAAAAATATATATAAATATATATATACACGTATATATATATATATATATATATATATATATATATATATATATATATATATATATATATATATATATACACATATATATATATATATATATATATATATATATATATATATATATATATATATATATATATATATATATATATATATATATATATATATATTTGCAAAGTAAATAGTTAAAGTTTTAAATATCCTCCACGACTCCGCTTGCATATTTAAGATCTTTTCATAGAATGTAATTTATTTTCTAATAATCAACTTTCAGCTCGAGAATTGTTTGTGGTTTGCCGGCATAAACTTGATTTTTTTCGAAATACCACAAAAAAAATTGTATGATCTCAAATCGTACGAACTTATCGGTTAATTAACATCGGTGGTTTTGGAGGTGAGTGATCTAGGAAAATTTTCGTGGAACAAATCCATTGTTACTTCAGTAGTGTGATATGTTGCTCCTACTGAACCCATATATCCTGAAGATTTATTATAAACAAATTAGGTCTAAAAAAACTCCAATATCATACTTTCCTGATCATTGCCAAGTACTGTTAGTTAAATTCTTGTATCTTTTTCAAATAATTACATTCTAATCACTCCTACTGCCTAAAAGCGCTGCGCCAAACTGTAACTCCTTGAGGATGTATCACTAGAGGATTGTCTCTGTCCCAATTGGGACACTCCTGTTAATTAATAAATCGATCTCAAAGTTTACCTAATTGCCAAAAATGGTTTTCTTTGTAATATACTTTTGCTTGTATACTTTCTGCAACGTCTACCTGGTAAGTTTTTGCTGTTCAAAATGATCTGTTGTCTTAAGTTCATGTGTCAATTGAATTTTGGATATGTGGAAATGTAAATTGGAAGAAAGCTTCTAGAAATATGCAACATCGATGCGATGTTCGACAGTTTTCAACGAGAGTTTCATTTCTTAGTGCGATATTGTGCATTACCCTGACGGATCGAATTTCTTATGCAAAATCAATCTAGTTTTTTTTTAATTTTTATATCCTAAAATTGTCATCCGAGAGTAATTCTCTCCCTTTCTCTCTATATACATATATATATATATATATATATATATATATATATATATATATATATATATATATATATATATATACATAACATAATAACAATTTATTTCCGCATAACCTTCTTTTAATATGATTTTATGAAGAGATTGAAAAGTCGTCAGGTATTTTATAGCGAAAACTTAATATGTTTGGCGGAGATTTAAAGCCAATTTCTTTCTATATGGAACATAAAATTTCTTGTCTGTTCCAAATGCTATGCCTTAATATTTTCTCACTTTATTTTGTTGTTTTCACCGCTCAGTGTTTCTTATATTAAATTTCTATTTTTGTATAAATTTCAGCACCCGAAGGCCTAGAGATATCGTAGCAAAAGTGAATTTATATAACTAGTCTAAGGCATGGCTGAAAAAGATATTTGATATAGCCTATAATTATAGAAAGAAAGATTTATATAGTTTTTATATAGTTTCTTCAATATGTCGGAGCAATTCCAGTGCAACTACAACGTTTTAATATATTTCATTCAGAATATGACCCCAGTCTTAAGCCAAATGAACTCATGTGGTTGGTTTTTAAATGTCTAATCCCAGCGGGAAATCGTATCCACCATATAAGACTAAACAAATATTCTCTCATGAGTAACTAGAGTAACCATTGCAAATAATTCCGTTACGTGTTGACATTATCAGGTTGCAAATATAGTCTGCATTTATTCGATTCTATCCCGCTGTTCACCTAATTCATAATTCGGAACTCATCAAAAATCGGTTTCCCTGGAACATCAAAAAGGTTGGGTATCTGAGTCTATTATATGAACGCTTTCATGGAAAGTGGCTAATAGATGTAGCTTGTACGATCCCTTTGAGCACTGTCTATGTTAGAAAAAGAGGTTGCGCTAATACATTACATCATCATCACATTAGTTTGTCATTCCCCATACTACAATACGGTACTGCCTATTGCCCAGGAGTATGGGTTCCACCGAGTATACCCTGCAATAGATTTAAAACAAATTTAATCAATCTTTCTCTCTCGCGTTCCTCTTATAGCGATTTAGGAATATTTCTGCCGGGCTTCTGCTAAGTCCTTGATAAAGAAATCGGTAACGTGATTTACCCTTACAAACATGTAGTTCTAAAATAAGTACAGAATTTGACTTTTTCAAGGAAAGAGTAAGTTAATTCTCACCTCTTTTACCCCCTTCCCATAAAACTGTATCAATTAAGAACTATAAGGTTTATCCATATTATATTATTATCTCATTCGAAAGTAATCGTGCCAACAAATCGACAGAAATATAAAAATATGTTTTTCGAGATCTAAAAACCCTAATATGTTAAGAAAACTAAAATTTTGGAGTAGTACTTTCCGTTAGCAAGGCAATAAATACAATAATTTACCTGCTATGCAATAAACCAACTCAACCGTTGGTATTGCTAAAACTTGTTCTCTATTGAGCTCAACATTTTCTTAAGTTATTCTGTAATAAGATCCCAATCCTTTCTATTTAGCATTTCTGTTAAAACAAGAATACTGAAATGAAAGTATATTACAATACTGCCTACCTCCTCCCTTTCACCCCATATATGTTTTTTCTTAAAAAAATTATTTTATAACAAATAATATCTAATATCTCAATTAAGAACCAGAGAAAATTTTCATAATACCATGGAAAATATTTAATGACTTTTACCCCTTTTCTCATGTTTACAATGAAAAATAACAGGATAATGTAATGTTTCGACTCAGGACCCCAAGAAAGACGTTTACCACGAGAAATACGAATATTCTAATTATGTTTAAAATTTGCGTATTCCTCCTTTTAAAAAGTCTGGAAAAATTATCATAATATTTTTAAAGTGTGCAAGATTCTCCCATCTCTTTCACTCCCTTCCTTAAAATTAAATATATTGACCAAATAGTTTAATTTCCATATTTTTAAGGTCCAAGAACCTTAAGAAAGATATAGGTATAGCCCGATATATATGAAGCAATCTCTTGAACCCTCAACCTTACCCCTTTAAGTCTATATATTTTACTATAAATAATATGCTTGAAATTTGCCAATTACATCAACGGAAAAACCTGTACAGGGTAAGTAAACGACAGAGTAAAGTTCATTATCTCATTTGTTTCGGGAATGACGAAAAAATGTTGACTACAATAGTTTTAAAGAATGTTAAGGTGCACAGTTTAAAATTATTTTTGAGTATACAGGGTACTTCAAAAAAGTGTGGCCGATATAACATATGTTTTTTTTTAATGGAGCATCCTATTTTCTAATTTATTTTTAAATTCCGCGTAAAATTTTAAAACTTTTTTACTAATAATGTTATATACCTAAACCTAGTAGTTTTTCTAATATTTCGATTTAAAAAAAAAAATAAATACTAGTTTTCAGTTTTGTAAAAAATTGCCAGTAGCGCCATTGTTTCTGAAGGTGGCATACGTATAATTGGTACGAGCTTTCTATAGAGATGAAAAAAAGGATATATGTAAAGAAATTTGAGCTGGATGCTACAGGGTGTTCAAAATAAATTTGTATATTTCGACTATTTTAAATTAAAAAAATTTCAAATTTTTTAAATGGTATACCCTGTATATTATTATTTTTTCTGATAGACTTTACAAAACCCTCCAACTTTTATTAAGTATATCATATAACTATTTCCAATAGTTTCCGATTTATTTTGAATTTTTCAATTTTTACCCTTGTTTTTAATACACTTACGCTATTGTGAAAACATAATAGTTTATAATAATTTAAATATAATTTAACTTGTCTAATGATTAATTATTATGACGTAATAGATGTTCAAAAATATGCCCGTCTACTTGAATACACATGTTTAGTGGTTTTACTATACTTTCCTTCACTTTCCTTAGCATAAAGGGCGTTATTGTCCAGCACGTATCCCGTATCCTATTTTCCATATCTACTAGTGTTGTAGGGGATTCACATAAACACGATCTTTAATGTAGCACCACAAATATAAGTCTAAAGGTGTTAAGTCCCCCCCCCCCCCCCCCCCACATGATCGAGGGGGCCACTGAGTGAATCCATCCCTACCGAGCCATTTTTGTGGGTAAGGATCGTTTAAAAAGTCCCGAATTTCCCGTTGGTAATGAGCAGGAGCTCCGTCTTGTTGAATCCACATTTGTTCCCTTTCAAAGTTATCAACTTCTTCAAAAAGGTAATTCGTTTGCAAAAAATTTAGTTATCTAGGCCCGTGAAGCCGTTCGCGGAAAAAATATGGACCAATAATTCGAAAATTTAATATTCCACACCATACATTAAGCGACCAATGGTTTTGGTTTTGAACTTCCATCACCCAAAATGGATTAACTGTTGAATAATAATGCATGTTATGGCTGTTAACTGCTCCAATACTGCGAAAAGTAGCTTCATCAAAAAACATTATTTTGGATAAAAAATTTGGATCGGCCTCTATTACTTCATTCATGGTGGTACAAAAGTTTACTCGTCGTTCAAAATCACGGTCTTGAAATTCTTGGTGTAGTTCCATATGAAAAGGATGATACTTATATTTTCTCGTGGAACGATTAGCCGTAGATTGAAATGTGCCAGATAAGTCAGCTAGTTGACGGCTGCTGACTGGGGATTATCTTCAACATAAAGTAAAATCTCCATTTCTTTTTCCTAATTGGTAGCATTCTGGTTTACTACTTTCCATTTCGTACACTCAATGCTACCACTATCATCAAACCGTTCCATTAAGCACTAAAAAGATTTTCTAGATGGTATACGTCTATTAGGGTACGAGGCTGGTTTGAAAAGTACGTGCAAAAATAAAAACTACTTATGTGTTTGGGGTAAACCTTTTTTATTTTTCGACATAGTCTCCTTTTAGGCTTATACACTTCGTCCAACGATATTTTAGTTTGTTGATCCCTTCCGAATAATAGGATTTGTCCAAGTCTGCAAAATATCCATTAGTGTCTGCAATCACCTCCTCGTTTGAATAAAATCTTTGTCCCGCCAGCCATTTCTTCAAATTGGGGAACAAATAGTAGTCCGAGGGAGCCAAGTCTGGAGAATAGGAGGGATGTGAAACGAGTTGGAATCCTATTTTCATTAATTTTGCGACCACAACTGCTGAGGTGTGTGCTGGTGCGTTGTCGTGATGGAAAAGGACTTTCTTGTGGGCCAATCGCGGGCGTTTTTCTTGCAGCTCGGTTTTCAAACGGTCCAATAACGATGAATAATATTCACCTGTAATAGTTTTACCCTTTTCCAGATAGTCGATGAGGATTATCCCTTGCGAATCCCAAAAGACAGTCGCCATAACCTTTCCGGCCGAAGGAACGGTCTTCGCCTTTTTTGGTGCAGATTCCCCCTTGGTAACCCATTGTTTAGATTGTTTTTTGGTCTCAGGAGTATAGTAATGTATCCATGTTTCATCCACAGTGACGAAACGACGCTTAAAGTCCTCCGGATTCTTCTGGAACAGCTGCAAACCATCCTTGCAACACTTCACACGATTCCGTTTTTGGTCAAGCGTGAGCAATCGCGGCACCCATCTTGCGGATAGCTTTCTCATGTCCAAATATTTATGCAAAATATTATGTACCCGTTCAGTTGAGATGCCCACAGCACTAGCAATCTCACGCACCTTAACTCTTCTGTCATCCATCACCATATCATGGATTTGATCAATGATCTCTGGAGTCGTAACTTTCACAGGCCGTCCAGAACGTTCAGCGTCACTTGTGCCCATATGGCCAGTCCGAAAATTTTGAAAGTACTTATAAACTGTTCTAATCGAAGGTGCAGAGTCACCATAATGTTTATCAAGCTTCTCTTTAGTCTCCTGAGGCGTTTTGCCTTTCATAAAGTAATGTTTAATCACCACACGAAATTCTTTTTCGTCCATTTCTTGAAAATCACTCGACTTCCTTGTTTACACGAATGCCAAACACAAAGAAATAGACCAATATGGCTGAAACTTGGTGTGCGTTCATTCAAGAGATGCTACTAACTAAAGATGACCTCGATACGCGCCGGTGGTGCCATCTCTCGGACTTTTCAAACCAGCCTCGTACTTCGCTCCATAAAGCCTTACTGCCAAAAGACAATTTTTTCCCGCCTCGCCCAATGTACAAACCATATCAATTAATTCATTTTTTAGGAAAATCCATAACTATTACCTTTATACGTCACTTACTATAACAAATTAAACTATTTTTACTTGCTTAATAGACATGTCAAAATTTGACAATGCCTACAATTTTGTTTTGTCTTGACAACTATGATGTTATAGTGTAAGTAGTATTAAAAACAGGGTAAAAATTTAACAAAAGTTGGAGGGTTTTGAAAAATCTATCAGAAAAAATAATAATATACAGGGTGTGCTATTAAAAAATTTGAGATTTTTCAATTTAAAATAGTCGAAAAGTCGAAAAAAAATTTATTTTGAACACCCTGTAGCGTCTAACTCAAATTTCCTTACATATATCTTTTTTTTCATCTCTATAGAACGCTCGTACCAATTATGAGTATTCCATCTTCAGAAACAATGGCGCTACTGGCAATTTTTTACAAAACTGAAAAATAGTATTTTTTTTATAAATTAAAATATTAGAAAAACTAGTACTTTTTAAAAAAATTGAAATATTTTTGAAGTACTCTGTATACTCAAAAAGAATTTTAAACTATATACCTTAACATTCCCTAAAATTATTGTAATTAACATTTTTTCGTCATTCCCGAAACAAATGAGATAATGAACTTTACTCTATCGTTGACTTACCCTGTACAAATCCTCAAAGTACTGTTAAAACGGCATTTAACCACCATTATCCCTTTCACCCCTTTTTAGAATTAAAATGTAAAGTTATGATGAAAATAAGATAATTTTTTTAATTTCTCGGTTCCAAAAACCTTGAAAAGGACATATAACGCTATACCATATATACGAAACCACCCTTCTAATCTCCTCTCCCATCCTTTTCACTCCTTTTCTGTTTTACTATAAATATTTATGCTTAATATTTGTACATTATCTCAACAAAAAGAAAACAGAAAAAAATAACCATATTACTATTAATACCATACAACATTTATTGACCCTCCTGTCCTTTTCCCATAAGCGATATCATTCAAAAACTTAAAGTTTTATCCTCTCATTAGATATTATCCATGTACCAAGTCTGAAATCAATATATTATTTTGTTCGAGAGTTCTTGTGCCAACCGACCGACAGACCGAGAGAAATGCGTGACTATACTTTTCATGAGCTAGAAATCCTAAAACGTGAAAAAAAGAAAAAATTTCGGATGGTAAATACAATACTTTTCTTTAGCAAGGACAATAAAAATTCAATAATTATGTCAATATTTTATTAAAACTTATTTTATAAAATTCACGAACCAATTTTTATTAGGAAGTTATAAAACAGCACACCAACACCTTTTTTAGAAATTCAAATTTTTTTCTTTTGCGATAGACCCAACCTTCGTTATCTATATGTTTATAGGCTGCCATATTTTCGCAGTCAAAAGAGTGTTTTATTGATTATGGCGGCTGATACGGAAAGGTTATACACATCAGGAATATCTATTTTATTCATATATATAAAAGAGACGAAATTGATGCTTGGAGTTTTATTTCATGTTAAAATAAACATATACCATCCAATTTTTATGTAATCTTACTTAATATATAAGATATCGAGATATTCATGAAAATTTTGATGTATTGGATACTAACAAAAAAGAATTGAAATATAGAAATTGTTTTATCTTGGATCACGACTTTGTTAACAAACAGAGTTTGACGAACCAACACGGATCCCTGATCGAGACGGAGAGTTTGCCAGTCTTCTTGATCTCTTTTTAACCACCAATCCGGAAATTTACACAGTCAGCGTAAATCCGCCGTTAGGTTCTTTCGACCATAAACTTCTTTCGACATCGAGTATTCTACCAATCAATGACATAGAGGCGCCTAAACCGCGCAAGATTTGGCACTACAAGTCTGCTAAATGGGAAGATCTCATGGAATATTTTCGAACTTTCCCTTGGTTGGACGTTTGTTTTCGATCCGACGACCCATCTGACTGCGCCAGGGAGGTTTCCGATGTTATTTTTGGCCGGTATGGAGGCTTACATCCCTTTTTCGAAGAAATGCTCTTCCAACGGCAAGCCTTGGTTTGACCGAAAATGCAAAGAAGCTGTTGCTTCTAAACATCTTGCGTACCGACAATGGCGCGAAAATCCTAACACCATAAATCGTAACACATTTGTTCGTGCCAGGAATAGATGCAAAGAAATTATCGACGAAACCAAGGAGGTACACAATCAACGGATTAGAAACAAACTTCTCGCCTGTCCCGGCAATTCAAGGTCTTTTTGGTCGGTCGCTAAGGCAGTTAGTCAAAATTTCACCAAATCCACCATACCACCACTCACACGGCCAGATAATTCTATTGCAACGACACCTGTTGAGAAAGCGAACTTGTTGGCTGAACTCTTTGCTTCACATTCTACTGTCGATTTCCAAGGAAAAACACCACCTACTATTCCCATAGTGCAGTCAAGGATGCCCGATGTTGTCTTCAGACAGCGTATTATAAAGCGTATTCTGATAAAGCTAGACACCAAAAAGGCTTCTGGCGCTGACGGAATACCTGCCATAGTTCTTAAAATCTGTGCGAGGGAACTAACACCCAGTTTTTCTGTAGACTTTTCAACCTATCCTACAGAAAGGGAATATTTCCGTCCTGCTGGAAATGTGCCACGGTTCAACCGATACCTAAAAAGGGCAAGAAGACCTTGCCAAATAACTACCGACCAGTCCCACTGCTTTCAATAGTATCGAAAGTCATGGAAAAGGTTATCAATGAGCATCTTCTAAAATATCTTGAACGATTCAATATTATTAGCGATCACCAATATGGTTTTCATAAACATAGATCAACAGAAGATCTTCTGACTTATGTAACTCATGTTTGGAACAACGCAATTGAACACTTTCTTTGACATATCCAAGGCATTCGACCGTGTTTGGCACGATGGACTGTTGGCTAAGTTACGCTCTTATAGTATGTCTGAAAGGTTCTGTTTGTGGCTCTCATGTTTCCTCAGAGAGCGTTCTTTACGAGTGGCGGTAGACGGTACGCTTGTCTCTTCATTCACCTTGAACGCTCGGACATCGGTTGCTCAGGCGAATATCCGCAGACAGCAGGAGGTCGTTCAACTTAACAAAGATCTGGAAGAAATTCTATCTTTGGGTGACAGTAACCAAGTGGAATTTAACGCTACAATAACCCAGGCGGCAGTTTTTTCTAAAAAAGTTAACGTTGCTGAACCCGAGGCACTCCATTCCCCTAGCATCGTCGCTCAATTTGTTGGGCGTTAGTTTGAAAGAAAATATGTCCTGGCATGAACATGTTGCAGGCAAAGCAAGGAGAGCTTCTCAGAAGTTGGGAATATTATTTCGAACCAGAAAGCTTTACACCTCACAACTGTTAATTCTTTACAAAGCCCAAATTCGACCAACTATGGAATACTGCTCCCACTTTTGGGGCTCCGCTCCCAAACATATACTGCATTTGTTGGATTCTGTTCAGAGAAGAGCTGTCCGTCTGTTTGGAGACCCGGAATTGACCGGTGGCTTTGATTCGCTGGAACATCGAAGAACGGTTGGCGACTTGAGTCTGTTCTACAAGTATTTTCATGGAAAGTGTTCGAAGGATGTAGCCCGCTTAATTCCTCTCAAAAACGGTGCATTTTAGAAATACACGTCGCGCTGGTGCTTCACATCCGTATGAGGTTCAGCTTGTTACTCCGCGTACAACGCTTTTCAAGCAGTCTTTTATATGGAGAACACCATCCCTTTGGAATAATTTGTCCAGCGCTGTGTTTCCAACCGAGTACAATTTACAGTGATTCAAGAACAACGTGAATCGCTTTTTCCGCACACATGCCGCTCCTGGAGCGCTTTAGGGACTTCCTTGCAGCACGTGTGCTAGACCCCAGACTAAAAAAAAACTGAAACGGTATCACACATTTTTAACGTAATTTTTAAAAGCTTATACTTTCGAAATGGCCTAACTAATTTTGATAAGACTTTTAAATATTGAGATTTTATATTGTGTAATATTGAGAATTTATGTTGAGTAACGGACCATTTGCTACAAACTGAGTATGAGGAAATTTCGATATCGTTCGATGCAGCACGCAGTTGCAAGATATCTGTTATAATAAAAACTAAAAACGTTGTTGTATGGTTCTCATGCGATTCACGTAATCGTCGTTCTTAACCTCTTCTGTTCCGTTTCATGACTTTCTTGACACTTTTGCGCGATACTCTGCGCATTGAGCCATCACACTGCCAATAGTATTTCTAAACCATATCATGACTAAATAATATACGGGATAACTATAACTTCGACTATACTAGTTCTAATCTTATCACATCTTTTCCGTCCAATCGTCTCGCAGTGGGAAAAAATGGAAAAAATTCGAGCCAATCCAATGGCGATAATCTTTTTTTAATCTTCTTAGTATAACGTATAGTATATACTCGAAGTGCTAAAAATGTGGAATCTCTCAAGGCACTTTTTTGAAAAACACTTACAATATCACTATAACTAGAGTCAATTGTCCATGGTACATGGATTATAACTGCTTGGATTTTTGATTTTTAATTTAGCGAGCTAATGTGAATGGATTTTTCTCAGATGATAGTCTTTGGTTAAATTTTTTTTGACTTACTTCCTTACTTATTTAATCCTTATGCCTTTCTACCCCTTTAGGGATGTAAGGCCCGTAGAGTTGAGTTATTCTATATTTGTCTTTTTCTTATTTTCTTCCACTTCTTTTTATCCTGTGTGGCTCGTCTTGCGTGTTCCCACTCTATTCCTCTTTTGGCCACTGCCTCTCTAACATCCCCCAACCATGCCCTTCTAGCTCGGCCTCTTATTCTTTTCTAGCTCACTCTGGCTTCAAACAATTATCTAACTATTCCTTGTTCAGTCATCCTTTTGACGTGACCATACCATCTTAATTATGCTTCCTTAACCTTTTCCATCATGGGTTTCAAGTTCAAATTCCTTCTGAGTTGTATATTCCTAACCCTGTCCATCCTTGTTTTGTCCTCTATTTTCTTTATGAATCTCATTTCTGTAGCCGTTATCTTTCCTTTCTGTCTCTCTGTCATTGTCCATGTTTCTCCTCCATATAAAAGTATATGTGCAACCTTCTCAAATACTTGGGCTTTAATATTTTTTGGTATCTCCCTCCTTCTTTCCTAGGAATGTATTCTTTATACTATTAAATAATCTTCCTCTTGTTATTATTCTCTCGTTGATCTCCTCTTCCATCCTTCCATCCTCCGTTATTGTTGATCCCAAATATTTAAACTTCTCCACTTGGTCCAGCCTTTCCTCTTCTATCTTTATTTCATATTGTCGCTTTTGCTTTCCTATTATCATAGTCTTTGTCTTTTCTTTATTAATTTTCATGTTTATTTTTTCAACGCTTCATTATATATCCGTATGTTCCTGTTAAGCGTTTCCTCGTCTTTTGCTATAATAACCATATCATCCGCATAGCATAGTTCTGATATTTCTATCTTTTTCATCTTCTAATAGCCTATCTGGCATGATCTTACCCATTTCTTCTTTGCTTCTTTTATTGCTTCATCCAGAACTGTTGAGAAAATCATGGGGCTCAAAATGCATCCCTGCCTAAGGCCCATAGTTGTTTCAAATATATCAGATCTATCTTGTCTTGTTCTTACATAATTTGTTGATTCTTTGTATAAACTCTGTACGCCTTTTATTATTATTTCTGGTATTTCTCTTTTCCTCAGTGTTTCCCATATGTCTTCTCTTTTAATCCTGTCGAAAGCCTTTTGTAGATCTATAAAACCCAAGTGCATTTCCCTATCTTCTCCTATTGCTTTTTCACATAATTGCTTCACTATAAATATTGCATCATTCAACCCCCTTTTGTCTTTAATCTCTTCCTGAACCCCATTCGTCCACCAGTTTGTCTTTTTAATATTTCTATTTACTATTTTTGATGAGCCACAGGTATTTTCTGCTGCCGTTAAAACAGTATCTTTAAATTCTTTCCGCCCCTCCACCACTCCCATTCCACTCCTATTTGTCTTCATTTTTTCTTTATATATTCTTTGTTATTCTTCTCTTATTTCACTATGTTTTAATTTATAACTTAATATTTGAATTTATTATTTTACGTTTATTTTCCTTTACACTGTCTTTTCCCAATTTTAATACCATTTTTAAAAGAAAGTGATAGCTTCCTATCTCCAGGCCTCTTTTTACCTCAATATCCTTTACTCTATCCCAACCTTCTTTATTTATCAAAAAGTAGTCAGTTATCAATTTTTCATTTCTCGAGATCACGAGATCTAGTTATTTTGTAAATTTCTTTTTCTTTTAAATGAGTATTACCGATCTTTAATTCGTTTTCTAAACTTATCTGTATTATTCGTTCGCCGTTATCGTGCCTCACTGTCTCTCCTTGTTTTCCTAGGCACCATTCTATTCCCTCGTTCTCCTTTCCCACCCTTCCGTTCATATCTCCCATTATTATTATCGTATTGTTTATATTGTCTATCTCTTCCTGTAAATCATTGAAAAAATTGTCCTTTTCCTCAATTCTTGCGTTGTCATTTAGTCCACAGCACACAATCAAAGTACAGTCTTCATCCGCTCCATCTTCTTTTATTGCTATCGAGAGTATTCTCTCATTGACTTTTAAAGGTCAAATGCGTAATTTATTTCTTTTTTGTTACTCAAACACGAATTTTATTTGAATAAATGGCATATTTTCTTTTTCAAAAAAGTTCCTTGACAGATTTCACATTTTTAGCACTTCCAGCATATAATATGGGTTATACCAAGAAGATTAAAAAAATATTACCGCCATTGGATTAGATTTGCGCAATGGCTCAAATTTTTTCTATTTTTTCCCGCTGTGCGTCGCCAGTCTGAATCATGCGATGGTAAACAATCTAAAACGTTACTCATACACAATGATATGATCCAAGCCTCTGTCCTATATCCGACTTTATTTCTTATATACGCTAAAGATCTTATTAATGATGCCCCTGATTTAAGTTTGATCTTATTTGCAGACGATACCACACTTCTCATATCTTACCTCAGTATAAAAGTTACTCTGGATAACTCACAGACCACTATCAACCAGCCAAAGAGTTGTTTACCCAAAACAATATGAATATCTCAGTAGCACTGTAGATCCTTAATATTAACTCAATTTCTGTGATGCCGCCTCTCTCGCATGCGTCACAAGTAAATTTACGTTGTTATATCCGATTTTTCTTATAAATATGCTAAATAAGATATTTACGTTTATCACATTAGGATAAAACTGTGGTAATTTATTGTTTTTATTGTATTTTTTTTTACTTTATTTATACATCTGATAATTAAACACCTTGTGTAATAGGATGAATATACATATGGGATTGAATTGAATTAAATTTTGACGTGCTAGTTTAATTTCTCTAGATCCTTACAGTCACATTTATATAACGCTGGATTATTATCAAATTAATTTAAATATTCACCTTCACACTATACAAGAAAGATTCCTTTTCCAAAACTGCTATTTTTAACCCGATCAATACTCAATCCCTTTTACTAAAGTCAGCATAAATAGAATAGAATCAGAGTAGACCAATAAACTTGTCTACTTTGACCGCAATAATCGTAGACGCCAATAAGATTCTATTCTCAAATGTAACAGTAGGCAACTATAATTTATTCTAAACGTTTTTTCGAATTGTAATTAATTAGAATATAAAATATACTACAGATCATCCATAAAAAATTGTGCGAATACTACGGATAGGAAGAGCCAAGTGGGGGTTCAGACCGTTATATTGGTCCTCGGTAATTTAACTGGGCCTTGGTAATTTGGCTCCTTTGAAGCGTCTTATCAGATCTAAGCTTTCCTTCTGAGTACGAGAGGCATTTTAACATTTACCAGCATCTTATTTTTGAAAAGCTCTCAGTCCCGCCTTATCGGCCAAGTCAATAAACAGAATTAACATTATGGCGCCCGAAAATCGTAAATTCAACAATCAAAAGCCTTTATATTCTCCTAGTCGCAATTTCGGCACGTGGATACTCGTGTTATACTTTTTGAGGATGTCCAAGATCGAACGCGAACTGTGGATTTGAAGAAGTAGATAGAGATAATTCAAAACTTCTTTACATCCGTGTCATACAATTTTGATTATTACAATTAGATAACCTACGAGTATTTTTAACAGGATGATAGCAGAACATTACACACTTCAAAGACATATTTGCCAGTCATTCGACAAATTTTCCGAAATAAATTCATTTCTAAGAATATGTGACATAGTTGGGACACCACGTAGCCCTGATTTTGCACCTATGGAGTTTTTCTTGAGGGGCCATTTCAATATAGTAGCAATCCTCGCTATTCAGAACAACTAAAAGATAATATTCGGCAAGAAATAGTACCGATTAAGGAAGCGACTGGCCGAGCGTTAATCAATAATTTCGCTACCCGCATAGAAGGGTGCCCTAACGATCCCCATGTAGATAAGTGCATTTTTACGAAACGATCTTATCATTTGTAAATTTCTTTTTCACTATAATCATTCTGAATTAAATGTTTTTCTGATATATCATGTGGAATAAAAACTATAATTTCTTTGTCAATTTATAATATATTTTATTTCTTTCAAATTTTAAATAGCCCGAACTAACCTGAGCTACATTGCTTAGGCAGCTACATATTATCTTATTAATAGAATAGGCAGTCGTATTTTCTAAGGTTTGTTATAAGGCAAACAAGTCGATAACTAAAAAAAAATCAATAATACAATGCAAGACCATTAATCTTGTCCCAAAAGCATGCCTTTTTTAACATGTACTAATGAAACCAATTTAGGAAAACAGAACGACGGGATTATGTGGGTTTTCTTTCAATAGATAAAACCGTTTTCATTCGATTATACCCTGAGGATTTAGGGCTTTCAATACTATTTTAGTGATTGTATAAAGGTCTGTCTAAAGCTAAATATTTGAATAGAATGGGCCATGATGGGATAACATTTTTGCATTTATTCCCAAAATTCCTAAAAAATCTAAATAAATATATTACCAGAATATTATTTTACTCAACAGTTATCAACAAAAAAATATGAAAATGAAATTTCAAAAAATTGTAAACTCAATTTAGACATCTTATTGTCATTTCAGGTTCTATCAACGTCGTCAATGTCACTTTCACACAATCTTTACTTTTTTTTTCATAAATATAGCCGGTCAAGGATGAGTTTGTCGTGCATTGTTTTTTAAAAAGTGTACTTACTTAAAAGTGTTTTACATCATTCGACAGTAAAGGATTGCCATTCAAATGTTAATGATTTAGTAGTTCATCCAGTCTCCATCAGCGTCGATGATCGCCTAGAATCTTCGAGGCATCCTTTCGACGAGATTTTCCACGTATCCTTGCCGCAAAGCTTTCCAAATTGCCCGAATTTGCCGTGACAGTTGCTTCACTGTGTTCATCTTTTTACGAGAAATAGTACAGTAAAAAAGGTCAAAATAATGATGAGATAGTCAATATTATGATTTTATCCTCTCTAGGGTATCACCATGCGTATTATCCTAAGTTTTGGACCCCAAAAAAACTTGAGCTCTTTTGTTTATAAACAATTCAAGTTTTCAAAATGCGTTTTTTTGAGATTAAAATATGAATAACTCCGATTATATAAGTCGGATCGAGACAAAAAGAACCAAACTCTTTCTAATGAAATTTCCAACCAATCCTTGGTTTTAAGTCGCTCAAGTGCGTACATAACCTACAAAATTGAAAAAACAGCCAAAACACTGTTTTTTTTCCATTTTATTGTACGGGTCGACTAAGTAAACCCAAATATGCCTTTTGTTATAACCCTGAAATTTTGATACAAAAATATTGAACCCAGTTTGAATTTGGTTTTTAAAATTTGAATTGGCCACGATTTTATGACATTTGGTCCAAAACAGATCTTTCTTTTTTCAAAATTTAGGTCTCGATACTTTCCCGATGCCATTAATTTCTTTTTTTTTTTAATTCATTTTAACCGTTTTCTTTATTAATCAAAAAACAACAAATACGTTTTTTCGTATACGAAACTGATTTTTTTTAATAACAGTCTCGCGATGTGATAAAAAATTTTCAATTTTTTTTTTAAATGACCGAAAAAACGCATTTACTTACATTACTTACTGAATATATAGAAAGAGCATCCATAATTAATGGAAGAGTTTGCAGAAGCACAATCTAAAACTTGATGTAGACCATTAGATAAAAACGTCCGAATTCATCAGTGAAAAGCAAAATTTCACCGGGGAACAATAACTACCGGTTCACACAGCTGAAACAATTGCCGACAGCTACAGGTTCACAGAGTTACGTCTACCTTATAGCCCTAGTTTTGGGTCCATCTAATTCTTTGTCTACAAGTATTTGAACAAAGATTCCATGTGCCGAAAACTTACCTCAGATGATGAGTTGAAAACGTCATTTCTTAGTGTTAGTGTAGCTGGTTAGTGGCTTTCGTATACGAAAATGTTTTTTTTTTATATAAAGGTCTCGCGATTCTCTACCAGATGTGATAAAAAATTTTCATTTTTTTTTTAAATGGCCGAAAAAAAAAAACGCATTTGTTGTTATTCGATTAATAAACAAATGGAAAAAACAAACGGTTAAAATGAGTCTAATTTTTTTATGGCATCGGAAAGCTAGCGTCGAGGCCTAAATTTTGAAAGAAAGGTCCAATTTGGACCCAAAGGCATAAAATGGCGAGCAATTCTAATTTTAAATAACAAATTCAATTGTGCCTACTGGGTTCAATATTTTTGTACCAAAATTTCAGAGTATTTTTGCTATAAAAAAAAGGTATATTTTTGAAAGTTTCAAGCCGATCGGTTCACTTAGTCGACCTGTACAATGAAATGAAAAAGAAAACAATTTTTTGCCTGGTTTTTTCAATTTTGTAGGTTATGTGTGCATTTGAGCGACTTAAAACCAACGAGGATCTGTTGGAAATTTCATTACGAAGATTTTTTTGTCTCTATCCGACTTATATGACCGGAGTTATTCACATTTTAAGCTCAAAAAACTCGTTTTGAAAACTTAAATTGTTTATAAACAAAACAGCACAAGTTTTTGGAGGTCCAAAACTCAGGGCAATACTCCTGGTGATACCCCAGAGAGGATAAGTATGAGTACACGTTCTCGATTGTGTTTGTATCGGACAACTGGGATGGCTAATCTAGGGTGGCAATACCGGATTCCCATTTCCACTGACTACACGTTTTACTCCGATGTTTGGGGTCGTTATCCTCTTGAAAAATCCGCTCCTCATTTTTATCAAAATTGCAGTAATTTTTACTGCTCAAGAAAAATAAGGGTGTTCAATCGAGAAACCACCGTTTGGCAATAGGTACTAATGCCTTGTCAATCCAAAGCATTTTTTCAACTTTCAAGTTATAGATAAAAATGAAGAGTCTCCTAAAATCTTTTTCCGAAGGACATCCCCAAACATGGATCTTCAAAGCGTGTTTCACGGTGCGCTGCATCAGTCAATTAGTGAAGATTAACCAGGATTATGTAGTGATAACCTCTGAATTAAGCTTCATTAGAAAAAATTACATTGCTCCAGCCTCCATCTATGTTTTCCTCTACTCACGTGAGTCGTCCCCCTCTGTCTTTTTCGCTCGGCAATGGTTTCTAGATTGCACTCCGCCACTTCAAATCGTTAGCCCTGAGATGAGTGCGAATCATTTCATATGATATATTCAAACCTTTCTGCTTTAGTTTTTACGCCCCTTGGCGCAAAGTTAATTGGGAATTTCGGAAAAATATGTTAATAATCATTTTTAGTGTTCCGTACGGAATACTTATAAGATGACTTCGGTGTCTGTCTGTCTGTCCGTCTGTCTGTCACACTCGATTTTCTCCGAAACTATTTGTCATAGAAAGTTGAAATTTGATAATAATATAGGAATTGATGACCTCATCAGAGCCGTGTAGTTTTGAAAGTTAAATTTTGACTTAAGGGGTTAGTTTTGCGAGGTGAAATCGGAAGTGAAAAAAAAATTTTTTACTAGGTCGTCCAGTGTGGTGTCAAATAAAAGCTTGTAAAAACACGAGTAAAAATATGTATATATATATATATATATATATATATATATATATATATATATATATATATATATATATATATATATGTGACGTTCCACGTCAACCGTGCCACCCATGGAACCAAAATTTGACGCAAGTAGGTAAATGAACGGTTGCTTAAAAAACTCGTATTGATGAGTACTTTTGAAATCCGATGGGCCTTTTGAGAAATTCAATACGGCGAATGCAAAATGGCGTCGGTAACGTGTAAAAATTAATCAAATTATATGGAGTATAATAATGAAAAAAAGATTCCTAATTATGTGAAATTTACCAACAAATATGTTTTTTGGTTCGCTGATTATGAATTCGAAGTCCAACTAGGCAAATTATACCCGCAAAATCCAATATGGCGTCTTGACTGAGCAAAATTAAGTAATTTTTAGTAATATTTCCAGTAAAATTTAAAAAAGCACCTTTTTTCTTGTCCATCAGTATTGCATCTCACCCTTGGCATAATCGATCATAAGTGTTTTGTCATCATTATTCTTTCCAATATAGCGGATCAAAATGGCTTCAGCTTTTAAAGAAAACCTCTGGTAATCGAATGATAACAAGTGTAATAATAAAATACACGTACCAAATAACCTAGTATTTGTCACTGAATATATCTTCGGGGTCGGTGATCATGAATTCAAAGTCCAACTAGCCCAATTCCACCTGCAAAATCCAATATGGCGTCTTGAGTGAGCAAAATTAGGGATTCTTACTGATATTGCTCGAAAATTTGAAAGAGCAGCCCTTTTTGTCCATATGTATTGCATCTTATCCTTCGAATAAAAACCGATCATAAGTGTATGGTCGTCATTATTTTTTCCAATATGGCGGATCAAAAATGTACTTGTAACTTGTAAAGAAAACCTCTGGTAGTGGAATGATAATAAGTGTAATAATAAAATAAACGTATTAAATTACCTAGTATTTGTCAATCTGTGTAATTGTGCAGTCAATCCAATCGATTGAGCCTAAATCACGCAAGATAGCTAGAAAAAGGTGGGTTAAAAGTTAGTAAAAATATTTTACTAACGTGATGATAACATATACTTGTTTACATTTAAAAGATTGTGATCAACTCTAAGTTATGTTATCTGAGATTTTGTCTCGTATTATAAATGTATTCTGAAGCTAGTGACGTAAAAGCCTACGATTGTAAATAAACGTTTCTTAAGACAAGATAGTCAACATTATTTTTTTTACGATGACTAATCTCCACGCTACATGAAGTAATCTTTTTTATTTTTTACCGATTACATTATTCGATTATCAGCAATTCTTGCTAACGTTAACGCTATTAAAACTACTATATTAAAAATGGTAACTATGACTTGGAAATCATTACCAGTGCGTACAAGGTTAAGTACACTTAACGAACATGGAGTCGTTAAGCAAAGTATGCGAAAGTCTGTACTTACATTGTGCAATTTCATAACCTAACTTCAATTATTGAAAGGTTTTCCTTGTGTAGCCTGTTGACAGCACCAATTAAGAAACACGCACAATTTTCTATGTATTATTTTTAAAAAATCGCGAAAAATCGCTGCCCCCCCACTTTATCTCGAAAAGTACTGATCAAAAAATTTTGAAAAAATTCTGGAATATTTTCGACGGGGTGCAGATTGAACGAAAATTATCACAAGTGCATTACCTTTAATAACACAGGTCAACATTTGATCTAAAAAAAAAACACTCGGAGCGGTATGGTCCTTATGGGGTTTTTGGGGTCGCTGATTACGATGACCGGGTTGGTTAACCTTCATCACATCAGATTCAAGGTCATTTGAAGGTCAAATAGAGAAAAAACCGTAGGAAAAATCTGAAAAATTTCATGCGTATGTTTTTGAGGTCCCTGAGTCCGAATCCGTAGTTTGTTTGACTCAAGCCGCCTTTCAGAGGTCATTGTAGGTCATTTCATCATCAGTTTATGTTTATTTGAAAAATGTGTATGGTCATTTTGCGTTGTTAAATTTAACTTTGTTTTTATCGTACACTTGCCAAGCATACCGAGGTTAATTTACGGTACATTTTTATTGATTATATCTTATACATATCATTTTACATTTACGTTAATATATCACAATCAAAAATGTCTTTTATGCTGCTCGGTCATTACAAGGGAATTAATATGTGAAATATAAGCTAAATAATGGCAGGTAGACTGATGCAAGCAAATGTTTTAATACTGTTTAAAGGTACTTATTAGTAAAACTTAAAATATTTTTCATATCAAAAATAGACTATACAAATATTTTGACTAGTTTTGTGACTGTGAAATAGACTTTTAAAATCTTAAAAAAAATTTGACTTAATTTTTGTACTCTCCATGTTCGTTCCATATATCTAGTAAATTTAAAGTCCAGCCCGACTGTGTTTCTTGAGATATAAATGAAACATTGTGCGCTATGTTATGTTTAAATTTCGTTTTATAACTCAATTAGGTAGCACTTTAAAAATATGCATGAAAGCAGGACTTTCGTTTCGGCTCATGGCCTTGACAAGTTGCTTTGCAATACCTAGTTTGATATACAAAGGTGGAAGTAGGACCTTATTGGTTGATATCAAACTTGGACCTATGATGTTTTTTTCACCTGGAATTAATTCTTGTCTCAACGACCAGTCTTTCCTCACATAATGCTCATCTCGAGCCCGACTATTCCACTCACAAATAAAGCACGGATAAGAAGTGTTTCCAGATTTCTGTCCCAGTAATATTGTAAATATCTTTAAGTCCCCACAAAGTTCCCACTGGTTTTGATCATAATTCAATTTTTACAATAGCAACTCAAAATTATGTTATTCTTCATCTAATACAACAGAATGAGCGACTGGTAAAGGGGCATAAATATTTCCATTATGTAACAAGATAGCTTTTAAGCTTCTTTTTAAAGAATCTATAAACAGTCGCCAATCACTTGCTGTGTATTCTATACCGTATTCTTGCACTAACCCTTCAATATTATGGCAATAGACTAGATTATTTATTTTAGTAAAATATTTTCTGAATGGGCGTTCTCTCGAACGATAGACAGAAATTTTTTGTTCCTGTGGATAGACAATTTTTTTTTTAGCCTAGATGCTAAAAGCTCTGATCTATCTTTCGAGAGTCCAAGTCTCTGCACAGATCACTTAATTCGTTTTGCTTAAATGTTTCGGCTTCCGATATATAATTTTCCTCAACATCTGATTCTTCTGTGCTGAAATTTTCTCTTTCTTCTTGTTCGAATGTTTCATCTGGCATATCTTCATCAGTTACCACCTTGTCCCAATTCATTAATTTCCATGAATTTGTTTCAATAAAAACTGGTAAAGTCACAGATGTTACACGTGCATATGAAATAGAATCCTTATTCTTTCGGTTGTACCTTTTCAAGTTTGTTACGCAGAAGTAACAGTCGGTGGTATGGTCTGTTGGGGGTCTCCATATCATTGGCCGAGAAAATACCTGGTTGTTAATTTTATATAGAACATTGCGGCATTTATGACATATAGATTTTGGTGTGTAAGAGTTATCCAATGAGGTTGTATCAATATGATAATTTTGGTGATATTTTACTTTTAACGAATCTGAAAACATGAATTTCTTTTATGGAATATACTCCCCACGAACAACGCAAGAATTGTCGAGTTTAATGGAACATGACGAATTTCTTGTAGCATTTGACTCTACAGAGGCCAAGTTTCCCACCAATGTAGAGCTACGGTCGCATGATGACGACGCCTGCGGACCCGGTTTCCCACCCTGACCAGCCGCCGATTCTGGGTTTCCGGGACCCTGTCTCGTAATTTTTTTAGGAGTAGTTGCCATGACGGCATAAACGCCGTAACCCAGGGACTTCGCCGAATAGTGAGACAACTCCGTTGCCCACCGTCACAACGTGGAGGTGCCCTGGGTGCAACTACACCTTAATACTGGAGTTTAAAGCGAGACTGAGCTAAATTTATAAAAAAGAAGAGAAATAATTTCGCGAGGAATGAAAAAGCATTTTATCGTCAAAGTAAAACTCCAAATATATATACAAAGATACTTAAAATGAGCACCATATATCTTTTGAGCATAAGATCATGCAGGATTTGAACTGAATGATCTGAAAAAATAATAGATGAATTTTTTCAGATTTTTTCCACGATTTTTTCTCTATTTGACCTTCAAATAGCCTTCAAATGACCTCTGGAAAAAGGCGTAAGGTCAAACAAACTACGGATTCGGACTCAGGGACCTCAAAAACATACGCATGAAATTTTTCAGATTTTTCCTACGGTTTTTTCTCTATTTGACCTTCAAATAACCTTGAATCTGATGTGATGAAGGTTAACCAACCCGCTCATCGTAATCAGCGACCCCAAAAACCCCATAAGGACTATACCGCTCCGAGTGTTTTTTTTTTAGATCAAATGTTGACCTGTGTAATTTATCTGGTATATAAAAAAAAAAAAATTCAAGGTCATCAGTTTTCAGTAAAGACTGGAAACTAACTTTGTTGAAAACTCATTTGGGGTGTGTTTTGTGAAGTCACTGATCATTTTATACCACCGCAACCATTTTTTTTTTATTTTAAAAGCAATCAACTTACGGAACACTAATTGTGCAAGTTCAACTTGCACTTGACCGGTTTTTTCATTCTTGTCAGACACTTTTCCTTTCGAATCGCGTTCTGATAGATCGCCAACATTTTATAACTGAGATTATCATCTTACCCAGTTGCTAACGAATGCTCTCAACTTGCTCATATACTTAGCAGCAGCTGAAGGGGTCATTTTCGGACCTCTTAGATGATTACTGAGGAACACGGCCTCGAAGCGCGAAGTGTATGCAGCACTCATGTTCGATAAGGTACTATTTAACCGTAAGTAAGGTTAGAAATGAATCTTTTCCACAAAGAATTGTTTTTAGGGATGCCAACCATAACCTCAAAAAAAAAAGAATTTCTTTTAACGACTACAGGTTATAGGGGACACACAGTCTTGCTGGACCGACTATATATAGCAGTTTCAGGTTTCTTCTTTCTAACAACATACATAATTTATTCTTGTATGCAATTTATTCCCTTTCAACACAGAGTTAGTCAAAAACAACAGCCTGTTAGCCTATATTATATGAAAATTTGGATATTTCATTAAAAATTCTGCTCAATTTGTCAGAGAACGTAAATTTTTAAGTTCATTCTCTATGCAACGCTGTGCGCCACTCGGTGTAAAAAGCTTTTGAAAATTCACACATTAAAATTATGCATTATTTATAAACCTCAGTCCTTAAAAAGACCCATATTTGATAGAATATTTAGTGTTGTGAATTAAATTGCTTTCTATTTTTCGATGTCGATCTTTTTTCGAAATGATTAAGTGTTTTTTTAACTTATTTAATTAGTTTTGAAGGAAAACTACCAGCTACACTAACACTAAGAAATGACATTTTCAACTCATCATTTCAGATAAATTTTCGGCACATGGAGTCTTTCTTCAAATACTTGTAGACTTCGATGGACCCAAAACTAGGGCTATAAAGTAGATGTAACTCTGTGAATCTGTAGCTGTCAGCAATTGTTTCAGCTGTGTGAACCGGTAGTTATTGTGCCCCATTAATTATGGATGCTCTTTCTATATATTCAGTAAGTAAAACTCAATTTTCCAGAAGAAAACTTCTTTGGAAGGGGAAACGTCACAAAAAAAAATACTTGATTGTCAAATTACTGTCGCTGTTCTAAGAATTTTAACGACCTTTGGTAAGAGTTCGTTGGGTTTTAATGTTTCTTCCAAAAATTGAATAAAAGAATTTGGAACATCATGCAGTGTTTTATTAAAGAGAAAAATGGACCGAAACTTGAAAGAATACAGGTAAACTAAGAAACGAAATGTCGATTTTAGATTTTTTACCAATATAATACTTAAAACTGAAAAAAAAATCTAAACTTTTTAAGCAATATTGCTTTTGAAAAAGGTGATCGTGACCAATTTCACAAGGTTTTAAAAGTATTATGAGACATTTTCTCGAATAAGATTATCAAGTTTTTTATGGTAATTATTTATAAGTAAACGTTGTACGTATTTAAGGAGTGGCAGAGGAGTTCTGAGGAGGTTGCTTTGAGTATATTCTAGTATAAGTCATTTTCAGAGATCTAGGAGTAAAGAAATAAACAAATAAACTTTATTAATCCAGGAGACCATACACAATAGCATAGGACCAGTCAGACACTATTTTAAATGAGTGAGAAGAAGTATTACAAATAAATTTACATAAATTTAATAAAGCAAACAAAAGTTATCATCTTAACATTAGTAGCCTCTATCTGTTAAAAAATCGTTTATACTATAATAACATTTGTCCAAAAAAAATCAATTAACGTTCTTTTATACAATTTTATATTATCAATATTTTGAACACGGGGGGGCAATTTATTAAATAGGTGAATGCCAATATAACGGGGATTGTTTTCCGTTGTGGATAAACTGTGGACTGGAATAGCATAGTTATCACCGTACCTTGTATTATAATAGTGATAATAATTGTTAGTAACAACAAGAGTGGATGAATATAAAAATGATATTATTTTCTTATTATGTGAGTATGAGAAATAATTGCGTTTTTGTAAAGATTCTTTACAAAAAATCAATTACAAGATTTGATTAACAAATACACGAAATTTTAGTTTTTCTCAAAAACTATTTATTCACGTATACTAATTTTTGTTTCCTTCATAGTAGTTCCCACCAGATACAATACACTTGCTTCGCTTTTTCCAATCTTCAAAGCACTACTGGCGCTAAGTAGTCACAGAAGGCCATGTCTGCTCAATACAGAGTCTGAGGCATCATAACGATATTTTTTGACCAAATAATTACGAACAAGCAATGAGCAGGTATATTATCGTGGTGCAATTGTCATGAGTTGTTTCGTCACAAATTCGGGAATCTTTTTCAGATTGCTTTACGTAAACGTCATAGAACTTCTAGCTAGTACTCTTTACTGACCGCACGACCTGGTGATAAAAACTGATGGTACACTATGCCCTTGAAATCCAAGAAAACAGTGGGCAGAATCTTCACATTCGATTGAACTTGACGAGCTTTTTTCAATCTTGGCTCTTCTGGAAACTTCCATTGGGACGCTCCTGCCTTAGTTTCGACGTCCTAACCATAGTGCCGTGTTTCGTCACCAGTTATGACCCATTGAGGAGTTCTCTGACGGCGGAAAGCGGTTAAATCAATAGGCGACGGTAACAATGACTGATAACGATGACGGATGAGGTTAATTTGGTGTATAGATGACTTCACTCAGGAACTTTTGAGCAATCTCAATTCGGCGCTGCATTTGGCCAGAACTAAACAATTTCGGAACAGATTGTGATGACACGACTCACATTAAAAACATCGGAAAAAATTTTTTACATGAGTCAAATGAAACACCAACTTCATCAGCAACCTCTCTGATAGTACGAGGATGGATTAAAAAGTTCGCGTCCTAGTCAAGAAAATAAAATAAAATACGTACAAAAATATTTTTATTTTTCGACGTAATCTCCACCAAGTTCTATGCACTTCTTGCGTCTGCTTTCCAAAGCTTCCACACCTGTTTGCAAAAAAAGTTTCCTCAAGGTCTTCAAAATACTGGTTAACTGCAGCTTCGACTTCTTGATTTGATGAAAATTTCTGGCCACCAAGGTGTTTTTTTAGATTTGAAAACAGATGAAAGTCCGAAGGTGCCAAATCAGGAGAATAAGCCGGGTGAGGCAGCAATTCGAAACCACAATCAAGAATTTGAGCCATAGACTCAACGTGTGAACGCGAGCGGTGTCCTGATAAAACAAAACTTTCTTTCTCAGTAATTCTGGGCGTTTCTCTTTAATTTCTTGGCGTAAACGACGTAAAAGGGTGCAATAGTAAATTGAGTTTATTGTTTAGCATTATGGTAGTCCACCATAATAATACCTTTCGCATCCTAAAAAACTGACTTCATCACTTTTCCAGCAGACAGAATTGCCTTCGCTTTCTTTGGGGTCGGTTCACCAGATTTTTTCCACAGCTTGTATTATTGTTTTTGACTCTGGAGTATAGTGGTGAACCAGGTTTCGTCCATTGTCTAAAACCTGTTAAGAAAACCTCGCGGATCAACCTCAAACATCTTCGAAGAGTCGCAAGCAATCTGAGGACCCACCTAGCGGAAACCTTAGAAAATGCGAGTTCGTTGGCAATGATGTTTTGTGTTCGTTCATACGAGATGCCTGTAGTGTCTGCAATCTCTCTGATAGTTAATCTAAGGTCTTTCAACATGAGATCGCACACTTTGCCGATGTTTTCTTCAGTCGTAGACGTCGTGGGCTGGCCGGAGCGAGGATCATCTTCGATGCTCTCTGGTCAACGTTTAAATTCTGCAACCCATTTTTTCACGGTGGTATATGACGGAGCAGATTCCCCTAGTGTTGTTTTCATATCATCGTGGATCTCCTATGGTGTTAATCTTTTTTTAAACAGGTACTTGATGACCGTAGGTTGTTCAATTTTTTTCCATCTTTCCAAAAACGCAACACTTGGTCTCACTAAACTTGGTCTAACCTAAAAACACAAATTTTACAGCAACAAAATTTTACACTCTGACAACCGAAGAAAGTATGAACTTATTGAGGGTACTATAATAAAAATATTATAATTATTTTTTGGTGAGGCCGATAACTTTTCAATCCATCCTCGTAATTCGGTGAATATCCATAATCATTTTTCTCAATTTGTCAACGTCGTTAACGATTGTTGATGTGTTGGGGTGCGGGCGTCCAGGGTGCTCATCTTCTTCAATGTATTCGCAGCCCTCTTGGAAACGTTTGTACCACTTGTAAACTCTTGTTTTATTCATAGAAGACTCGGGAAAAAGCAATATTCAACATTTTCAATACGGTGCTGCACTTTATTCTATTCTTAAAGCAAAGTTTAATGCAAATTCTTTGTTTAATTTTTTACCACCAGTAAAAAATCGCCGAGCACACGAAAACACGTGCGACATTTTCGACAGCCAGCAATAAACTAAGCAGCCAATATGGCCGCCATTATCGAGATACATCAGAAGCAACTATATCAATAGAACAAAAAAAAATTACAATTGGGCTACAACCTGTGAAATTCGAAAATTCCGAAAATTTTTTGATCAAGCCTCGCATGTCAGCAAAAAGTACTTTACTAAACTGGTTTTTATTTTATTAACAGATAAAATTATTTTTATATAAAAACAACTTTTCTTTATCATTTTTATACTGGCATGTGTCACAGCTTATTTTCCAAGTAATAAATATTCATTATTCACCTTTTTCCTGTGAAAAATATTAAGACTGCGAATAAAATTACCAAGCTTTTAATCTTTTATATTGCTTTCGAATGAGAAAATCGGTTATTAGGAAGTTTATTAATCAGCAAAGCTTCCAAGAATTCATTTATAAAAAAGAAAATGGTTCAAATTTTGAATAGATCTAAATATTTTGCCCATTCTAGAACAAAGCGTATCACAGCAGATGATATATGATCATAGAGGATAGCTAACTAGTATAACAAATATAATTTTCCGGGCGATTTTGTCATTACTCTATACTTTACGTATATTTTATGCATATTTTTAATAAATAAATGATTGTTCGAATGCACAACAAATTTTGTTCGGAAATTGATAGTGATACAGTAGTACTTCTAAATACTGCAAATATTAGTTCCCGAACTTGAATGAATAAACGCTAAATAAATTTATAAACTGTTTGTTACAAGTTTATGTAATTTATTGGAAGATACTTTCTGTGATGTTTTAAGATATAGAAAACACATCTCTCTTAGATGTCGTATTTAATGTTCCGTACGGAACACTTATAAGATCATTTCGGTGTCTGTCAGTCTATCTGTCTATCAGTCTATCACCCGATTTTCTCCGAAACTATTTGATATAGAAAGTTGAAATTTGGCACTAATATAGGAATTCATAACCCCATCAGAGCCATGTAGTTTTGAAAGTTAAATTTTGACTTAAGAGGTTAGTTTTGGCAGATTAAATCGGAAGTGAAAAAAAAAATGTTTACCAGGTCATCGGGTGGGATATCAAATAAAAGTTTGTGGAAACCCAAGTTCAAAAATATATATATAATGTAATACTTCGCACCATTTTCTTTATATTATTTTTAAAAAATTGCCATAAATCGCTGCCCCCCTTATCTCGAAAAGTACTGATCAAAAAGTTTTGAAAATATTCTCCACAAGGTGTAAATTGAACTAAAATTATCACGAGTGCATTACCTTTAATAATTTATCTGATATATAAAAAAAAATTTCAAAGTCATCAGTTTTCAACAAAAATTGGAAACAAACTTTGTTGAAAACTCATTTGGGGTGTGTCTTGTGAAATCGTTTATCATTTTATACCTCTGTAATAAAAATTTTAAGAGCAATGAACGTACGGAACACTAATTGCGCAAGTCCGACTTGCACTTGGCCGGTTATCTATAATATATATAAAATGCAACGTCTCTCTGCCTGTCTGTCTGTCCGTTAGTGCGCTTGTCACTGGAGAACCACTTATCCGATTTACGTATTTTTTTTTTTTTAACATACATATGTTCTCTGGCCAGGTTATAGGCTATATTTTATTACGATAGGTAGCACAGGGAATGAGCAGTGACGATAATAGTGAATGAAGTCGGAAAAAAGTTTGCCGCTAGCGCGTTCTCTTGCAGTACACAGCCTAAACCATTAAATTTGTAGCAGAAAATATCTCTATATATATATATATATATATATATATATATATATATATATATATATATATATATATATATATATATATATATATATAAAATGCAATGTCTCTCTGTCTGTCTGTCTGTCCATTAGTGCGTTTAACAGGCGAGAACCACTTATCCGATTTACGTGTCTTTTATTAAATTCTTACATATATTCTTTGGCCAGGTTATATAGTAATAATAATAATCTGTATCTATAATATATGTAAAATGCAACGTCTCTCTGTCTGTCAGTCTGTCCATTAGTACGCTTATCCCTCGAAAACCACTTATCCAATTTACGTGATTTTTTAAATTCATACATATGTTCCGACCAGGTTATATAATAATAATAATAATCTTTATAATATACATAAAATGCAACGTCTCTCTGTCTGTCTGTCCGTTAGTGTGCTTATCATCCGATTTACGTGATTTTTTTTTAATTCTTAATTTAATATGTGTCAAAAAAAAAATCCGTAATATATATAAAACGTAACGTCTCTCTGTCTGCCTGTCTATCCATTACTGCGCTTAGCACTCAAGAACCACTTATCCGATTTACGTGTTTTTTTTTATAAAATACAAAGGGAATAAACAGAGACAAAATGCAATATGTAGGAAAAAAGATGGAAGTTTAGCAGTAAGCTTCGCAGAAAGACTGAATCGATGGGGGTAATACTTTACAGAAACACTAAATGGAGATGAAAATAAGTTGAATGAGAAATAGGAAGCAAAATTAACTGAAGGGCAGGAGGCGACAAATAAACCCTGCAAAGAAGAAATAAGAGAAATACTCAGAACCCAAAAAAAATAAGGCCCCGGGTGGAAATTGTAGAACTGATAAAAGCTGGAGTAGTAGATCTGGAAAATGAAATATGCCGGTTGGTGCAAGAAATTTGGGAAACAGAAAAAGATGCCAGTGAGCTGGAGAGAGTCGGTCATTTGTCCAATATACAAAAAAGGAGAAAAAACTATATATGCTAATAGCCTTACTGGATGTGTCGTGTACAAGATAGTAGTATTAACTATCAAAAACAGACTAGCAGAGAAAGCCGAGTCTATTCTGGGATAGTACCAGTGTGGATTCAGGAAAAATAGATCGGTTACAGACCAGATATTTTCGATTAAGCAAATCCAAGATAATAGCTTAGAACAAAATTTGGCACTACACTTGGTCTTTGTGGATTTCAGAGAAACATATGACTCTGTAAATAGAGAAGGACTCTACAAGATAATGGGAGAACTAAAAATTTCAAGTAAATTGATTCGCATGGTGAGAATGATCCTGAATGACATAGAAAATAGAGTGTTGGTTGAGGGCGAAGTATCAGACAAGTTTAAGATGAAGAGAAGATTAAGACAGGGGGGACCAGTGTCGACATGTTTATTTAATTTGGTACTAGAGAAGATAATCCGGGAGTCAGAAATAAAAACAAATGGAACGATATACCAACAAACCTGCCAATGTTTGGCCTATGCGGATGATGTAGGAGTGATTGCAAGAGCAAAAGAGAACCTCAGAAAAGCCATAAGTAGGATAGAAGAAAGGGGAAGGATGAGAGGACTAAAGATAAATGAGGAAAAAACAAAATACATGGAAATTACAAAGAAGAAGGATAATAAAAACAACAAAAGTTTAGATATAATAAACAACTTAGGGAAAAGATATATGTTTGAAAAAGTAGACAAATTTAATTATCTGGGAGTAATAATAACAGAGAGTGGTCAAGAAAGGACGGAGATACAAGAAAGAGAGAGAGATGTTTGGGGGCAATGAATCCAATATTGAAATCAAAGAATGTATCAAGAAAAGCAACAGAAAGAATATATACGACAGTTGTCAGACCCACAGTGACATATAGATGCGAAACGTGGAAACTGAATGCAAGAGAAAAGGAGACGTTGGAGGTGTGGGAAAGGAAAGCTTTGAGAAGAATCTACGGAGGAAGGAAAGAAGAGGTACTGTGGAGAAGAAGAACAAACTACGAATTAAAATGCCTATATACGAAACCCCTTATAAGCCAAATCATAAGAGGCCAGCGATTAGGATGGTTGGGACACGTGGCAAGGATGAAGGAAGAAAGACAGGCAAAGCAAGCCCTAATAAGAGGAGTGGTTGGAAGAACTGGCAAGGGTAGACCTCGATCTACATGGATTCAGGCAGTAAAGCAAGATCCGGAGTTGATGGGAATCCCGCACTGCGAAAACTAACAGGAGACAAAAAGAAGTGGAGACAAGTATGCAACCAAGCTATGAGCCTCTAAGGCTCCTTGAGCTATATAATAATATAAACATAACGAATAAGCAGTGACGATAAAGGTGAATCAAGTCCACGCGAGCGGAGCCGCGGGCACGGCTAGTTTATTATAAATATAACATTCTTAAATGAATTAATATTTGTATGTTTCCTTTAAAAAAGTATTGCAGTGTTAGGACACTTAGCATCAGTCTTCAATCGGACAGCTGACTTTCAGCAACTTGCTGGCACAGATATTCCCTGAAATTAAAATGGGACAGAAAAACGAAATAAAACAACCGGTTCGAAATAAAGAAATAATAAAATCTGTGTTGTCAGCAGCACGTTAAACCGTAATAAAATTCAAGATAAAGGAAATAACCCAAAAGTAAAAGATGAAGAAGAATGTAGTTTGCATATATACGCAGTTAGAAATCAAAAGAATATGGAAGAAGAGGTCCTGTTGACTACAGTAAGCAGTAACACCAACTGACGACGCACAATGGGGCAATACATAATTTTTACCCAAATTCAGTTTCTGGCCGCAATTTTCGAAGAATCTCAATAATTTTTTTTTTAAATCTTCGGTTTTGATTTCTCTGTCGATCTGTCTAAGTGTTTTGATTATTTACCATGGTGTTTTACTAATTTATCAAACTATATTGCATTTTTTCCAAAAAACAACTTTTTAGGCAATAATATGAGTTTCAGTTACGCAATTTTCAAAGAATCTCAATAATTCTTTTTATAATCATCGTTTTTGATTTCTCTATCGATTTGTCTAGGCAGATTTGAACTAACTGTTTAATAAATATAGTTTTTAGCCATTTACACGAAGAACATCAAACCTATCATAACCCTATGCAAAGGAGAAAAAATGATCAGATGAACGTTTCCTAATATTTTAAGCCAGGAACTCTAAACCTACTTAATAACCTATTATAGCGAACTTTAGTCTAACATAACTTAATGTATTAAACTCTAAACCTAACATAACATAATGTAGCGAGCACCAATGGATAGAGGAGAGAACGAATATTAAAAAAAAAAATTATTGAGATTCCTTGAAAATTGTGACCAGAAAATGAATTTGGGTAAAAATTACATACTGTCCCCATAGTGCGACGGCAGACGGTCAGATTAATAGACGACGGTAACAATAACTAATGATGGTAAAGGTGAAGTCAACTTGGTGTAGTCGTAGAATATTATCTCATGGTTAAAGCTTTGCTCTCAAGCATACGCTGCATACTAGGGTGACCGCAAAAAATCGATGTCGGAATTTTGTTCGTCTGGACCCCACAAAACGATTCCCCTTTCCAGATATTGAGATAGCCGAAATTTGAGCTCGATTAAACGACGTTAACCCGTGCCGCTCGTCGCTCAAAGTTTGAAAAAATCCAAATTTTTGGCCAAAAAGCTGACATATGGAGCCATAACTCCAGAACGGTAAATAATAGAAACACGCTTAATATCTCAAAAGAAAGCTAATGTTGTTCTTCAAAATTTATATTCTATACATAATTGTTGTTACTTTAAGTCAAACCGAGTTACAACAGCCTTTAGCCCCAAAAACGTGACCTGGTACCAGTAGGAGCCAGTTTGGGAGTATTCTAAGAATTTTACGGGTTTTTTACATAATGTGTCTCGGAATTAACATTTTTTTGTTAAAAAGTATTTTGGAACTCAATTTTCAAACATAAAGAGCCTTTTGTTCAAATTTAATCTTTTATTATATGGGGATTACTTGACTAGTTTACCAAAGAAAGACCCGTTTGACAGGTAAAAAGAAGGGTGAATCTAATTTCTATTTTAGGGATGGTGATTTTACTTCAGCGTACAACCGACCTTTTATTTATTCAGTTTAGTTTCTAAAGTGCCTTTGAGCTGGTTAGATCGAACAATTATCTAGTGAAGATATTTTAACATTTTTTTTTTTTTTAATTTTCCAAGTGTGTGTGTTATTGTTTTTATAACTATTATAGTATTATTTTAAAAGACATTTGAAAACATTTTATTGAAATTAAAGTTTGCAATATATTTTGTTTCATTTTCCAAGTGAACTGTTATTTACCTATTGGCCTCTGAAATGGCATCCACATCAGGCGTACAAAGCCGGACCAAGGATAAAATATTTCTTGTGGGCTATCCCATTCACCAGATCACCGGTTGTAAACTACCCTCAAATCGTCAAGTTTTGTGTGCTTTATTTTATAATTTTACGTACTGTGAAATTAACTGTAAGAGAATCAGCAAAACTTACAATACGAGAAGTGTTCATTTTTTGGGAGAAAGCTCGAATCCCGACTAAACATGAGCAAGATGCAATTACTAAGCTAGAAAAACTTCACGTCGAGTGGAGAACTCTTCAAAAAGACCGGAAGAAAACATCGAAAACGGCCAAGAACAAATTTAAACAGTTTGTTGAAAAGTTGGGTGATCTCTTTGATAATGCTCAACAAGATGCCTTGGCTCTGATGAAATCGGAAGAAGATAAGGCGTTTCTCGTGAAATAGAGGCAGAAGGGCCGCCCAGGTTCCATGACTGGAGTGGATCTCAAGTTGTCTCGAGCTGAAGAAATCAAGGTGCAAAAGGACCTTGCAAAAATGAACCGACAAATCCAAGAAGCAACTTTTGATATTGGTGAGTTTTTTTTTATTATTAGTATTCTAAAAAATAGATAAACAAATAAGTAAATAGTTTCATTATAATTGTAAGAAAATTGTACATGAGAGCATGATTTGGCATCTTTATGATTGAGTTTATATTTTTTAAATAATACCTTTTGATAATTAGAAGTAGGTAATTTAGTACCTATGTATTATTACTATTCTGCTAAAACGACAAGTTTTTATAGTCTTTTTTTTTTCTCTTTCTTTTGCTGCTTCTTAGAGACGGATGATGAAGACAAGTTCGAAGAAGGAGAAGAAGACACTGAAGAGGACAGCATCTACCAGGAACTTGAGCGCTTGGAGGAAATGGACATCCCTGAAGAAACTGCAGAAGATCCAGGACCATCTGAGAGCAAAAGGATGAAAGTTTCATTTGCAAGGGGCGATAAAGAGATTTTAAACATGAAATTGTCCATTTTATTAGATCGATGTAAGGTATCCAACAGAAATGCCACGAGAATTTTAATAGCTACTCTAGAAGCACTAAATCTTGACCCTCTTGAGTACAAAGTCTCGGAAACTTTATTATATGATAGAAGGCAAATGTTCAGAGAACAATATAATAAAAAAAATTTTGATAAAGTAAACATTCCTGAAAATGAGCCCGTAGTTGTCCATTGAGACGGTAAACTTTTACCGGGTGTTTTAAAAAATGAACAATGTGAGCGAATAGCTATAGCTATTTCATATGGCGAAAAGGAACAGCTGCTGGGAGTACCTGTAACAGCAAACAACTCTGGAGAGGAGCAAGCCGTAGCCGTATATGAATGCCTACATGAATGGGGTCTTCTCAACACCGTCAAGGCGATGTGCTTCGACACTACAGCATCCAACACGGGAAGACTCAAAGGAGCATGCGTCATATTGGAGCAAATGTTAGGAAGAGAATTGTTATACCTAGCTTACCGTCACCATAGCTTGGAAATTCTGTTAAGAGGCGTATTCGACACAAAAATGGGATCAACCACTGGACCTCATCCAGACATTTTCAAGAGATTCCTCACTGCGTGGTCCAAGATAGACAAAGGAAAATACGACACAGGTATCAGTGACAATCTAATACAAAAGCAGCTAACTCCAGAAGTAATTGCAAATGTTACTAATGCTGAATTCGAGAGCAAATTAACTGACAGCCACCCCAGAGATGACTACAAGGAGCTATTGCAGTTGGTTCTCGTATTTGTTGGATCACTAGACGGCAATGTTGTGGGTTTTTAGAAATCCAGGAGCCATTCATCACGTTAGGTGGATGGCAAAGGCTATTTACTGCTTAAAAATGTTCATTTTTTCTTCGTCAATTTAAAATGTCTAAAGAAGAAGAAAGTTCTGTGCGTGCCATTTCTGTTTTCCTAGTTAAAATTTATTGTAAAACTTGGTTCAATGCTCCAAAAGCTCATCTTGCACCAAAGCAAGATTTAGGTATTTTGCATAGTCTGTTAGACTATAAAAAATGTGACAACGACATTGCAGAAATAGCCCTGACCAAATTTTCGAACCATTTGTGGTATTTGAATGCAAAGTTGGTGGGATTATCGTTTTTTTGATCCCACCATTACAGACGATGAAAAGTTGTTAATGGCTAATAAATTGCTCAGTAGCACAGATGAACCATCACAGCACGCTAGGGTTGTAAATCCAAAAGTTAGGAAAGAAAACTTAAAAGAGGTAGTTGATGGAGGATTGGTAAATTTACTTACCAAAGAAACGTTTAAATTCTTTGACCAATTTAATATAAAAACAGATTTCCTAAGACAACATCCAAACACCTGGCCTCAAAATAATGACTTCCAAGAAAGATTGAAAATTGTCAAAACATTAAAAGTAGTTAATGATATGGCTGAGCGTGGTGTTAAATTAATAACCGACTTTAACGACCTTCTGACAAAAGATGAAGACCAAAAGCAATATGTCCTGCAAGTTGTAAGTAAATGCCGAGCATTATATCCTGACGTTTCAAAAACTACTTTAACAAAAGCTCTAGAATAGATTAAATAACTATGTAAAATTATCAACTCATGTAGGTACTACGTCTGTATCTTTTCTGTGTCTGTTTTGTATGTATTATATACCTAATTTTTATGTTTTAAAATAAAAAATGTCATTAGACTTATCAGTATTACTTGTTTTTTTTATTATATTTCTACTTTAAACTCAAAAATATACCAAAAAAAAGTAAAATTTATCACTTAATAACAAAATATACGAAGTATGCTCCTAGTGGTACCAGGTCACGTTTTTGGGGCTAAAGGCTATTGTAACTCGGTTTGACTTAAAATAACAACAATTATGTATAGAATATAAATTTTGAAGAACAACATTAGCTTTCTTTTGAGATATTAAGCGTGTTTCTATTATTTACCGTTCTGGAGTTATGGCTCCATATGTCAGCTTTTTGGCCAAAAATTTGGATTTTTTCAAACTTTGAGCGACGAGCGGCACGGGTTAACGTCGTTTAATCGAGCTCAAATTTCGGCTATCTCAATATCTGGAAAGGGGAATCGTTTTTGTGGGGTCCAGACGAACAAGATTCCGACATTTTTTTTTTCCCCCTCTGTGAGATCCGGTCACTCTACTGCAATACGGTGGATTATATTTAAAAGAGAGCTATTCGACTGGTTGGTTGGAGACCTAGAATTCTCCAGTAACCTTAATTCCTCGAAACATCGAACAACTTTTAGAGATTTGAGTCTACTTTGCAAGTACTTCCATGGAAACTGCTTGATATATGTAGCTCACTTCATTCTTCTCAGAGTCGGGCATACATCACATCTATATGAGGTTCAGCTTATCACTTCTCGTACCACCGTTTTCAAGGATTCTTTTATATCGAGAACCTCATCCTTTTGAAATAATTTGCTCAGCACTGTGTTTCCCACCGTGTACAATTTGCAGCGAGTCAACGGATTTCCCTACAGTAAAAAAATAATGTATAAGACACAATAAATTATTGTGTGGATATCGAAATCGATAACCTCATCCCTTTGGAATGATCTGTACAGGAATATGTGTCCCACCGAGTACAATTTTTAGCGAGTCAAGAGATTTCCTTACAGTAAAAAAAAATAACCGGTCAAGTGCAAGTTGGACTTGCGCAATTAGTGTTTTATACGTTGATTGCTTTTGAAATAAAAATTTTTGTTACGGAGGAATAAAATGATCAACGACTTTACAAAACACACCCCAAATGAGTTTTTAACAAAGTTTTTTTCCGATCTTTACTCAAAACTGATGACTTTGAAATTTTTATTTCTTTTTATATACCAGATAAATTATTAAAGGTAATGCACTCGTGATAATTTTCGTTTAATCTACATCATGGGGAAAATATTTGAAAATTTGTTAAAAATTTTTTGATCAGTACTTTTCGAGATAAGGGGAAGATAGCGATTTTTCGCAATTTTTTTTAAAGTAATACATTACATATATAATATATTATATTACATATATTTTTGAACTTGTGTTTTTACAAGTTTTCATTTGACACCCCACTCGAAGACCTGTTAAAAAAAAAAAATATTTCACTTCCGATTTCACCCCCAAAACTAACCCCTTAAATCAAAATTTAACTTTCAAAACTACATGGCTCTGATGAGGCCATCAATTCCTATATTAGTGCCAAATTTCAACTTTCTACGTCAAATAGTTTCGCAGAAAATCGAGTGTGTCAGAAGAACAGACAGACACCAAAGTGATCTTATAAGTGTTCGGTACCGATCACTAAAAATAATGTCTAAGCACCACAATATATTATGGTGCGGATATCGAAATCGACGCAGATAACAGATTTCCCTTCAATTACAATGCATTAATCAGTTGGAATTATTATTAAAAACATTACATTTTTTACCTCTTACCTTTTTAAAAAATAATTTTGCAAATCCTCGCCCTAAAGAATGTTAAAACATGAAGCACAGTTTGTCACTGTCAACGCGACCGTTCTTTTTAAGCCAAAAAATTCCATCGTGAAAAATATGCTAATCTCAGTCTTTGGCCTTCTTTACGGGCCGAAATAGAAACATTAAAATCTGTAATGCTGTTTTTGCTGTAAAAGGTTTTTTTGTTGAATTATAAGCTATTATACCTTTCAAAAACGGATAATGGAAATTATTTCTTTGTATTAACATTGTATTGTATTGTATAAAATTACACTTATCATACAAAAATCGGCAAAGTAATTTTCCTCTCGCAAACACGCAGTTCTAAAACACTGAATTCGACTTTCTGACACTATAGAGTATCTTAATTCATCGTTTCTCAACCTTTTTAATGTCGTAACCCCCTACATAGCCAAAAAATTAAATAAATACATTGCGACCCTCTCAATATTATATTTTTATCGTTATCAAAGTTTTACATTACTAAAGTAGCAAAGAATATTTACACTTGCCACAAATAGCGACAAACAAGTTCAGACCACAAGACATGCTTGTTCTTGTCTCATATTACTGCGAAGCTGCGCGAGCGACTTTTTTGTCCTGTACGCTTCGATACGCTAGGACAGGTTCGTGCAAGTTATCCCGCTCTGGTTATAAAAAAAAACGAGAAGAAGAGTTTCATTCCTAATTATGTTTTTACGGAAACAAGTAGAACGATTTCTTCTCTCATACATTGTTAAACAAATTAATAACAGTGTGGTGTATGTGGGATAACATTGAATTGGGCAATAATATTGAAAAAAAAAATAAAATGGACAAATGTATAACAAAACAAAATGCACCGTCTACATCTGGTAAAACAGTGAAGAAAAAGACCAAGTTATATACCCATACAAATTTAAAATATGGATTTATTACATTAGATGACGAGCCCCAATATGTTGTGTGTTATCAAGTTCTGTCCACGGAAAGTATGAAGCCTTCAAAATTAATCCGGCATCTGGAAATAAAACACCCGTCTTTACAAAGCAAACCATCAGAATTCTTATAGCGTAAATCACTCGTCTTGAAAAATCAGCAAATTAATTAATAAATCAAGCCGCAGTGAGACCTTCAAGCATCCTAGCCTTAAGAGTGGCTAGGGAGTCTAAACCCCACACGATTGTGGAAAATCTCATTTTATCCGCTGCCATTGATATGGTCAATATGATGATAGGCCCGGAAGAAGCAAAAAAAATTGAAAACTATACCACTTTCAAGTGACACAATATCGAGACATATTAATGAAGTGGCCATCGATGTTCACAATTTGGCTCAATTTTTATGTTTCGTCCCATACGAATGCGATAGGTCAATTAAAGGAAATATGGCGAAGAATAAAACGAAAACTTGGACTAGAATAAATACATTGCGGCATATGGTGGTGCGTAAGCGATAACGGGTAAGAATAGTGGCCAGACAGTCAAATTAAAATACATTATGCCACAGATGGAATGGACGCAATGCTTTCTTTGCAGACATGCGCTTGCCACAAAAAAGATGCCAGATAATTTAAAAAATGTTTTGTCTGCAGCTGTAAAAATTGTTAATTTTATTAAAAGCCGACCGTTGCAGGCTAGATTGCTTTCCACACTGTGCGAAGGAATGGGTGCCAAGAACAATTCACTGCTTTTCCATACTGAAGTAAGATGGTTATCACAAGGAAAAGTTCTAAAGAGGCTTTTACCTGGTAAGCCGATATTCGTGATCTATCAAAAACGTAACGAAAAATATCAGAGTGTGATGTTTTTACTGACACAATACTTTCCTTTAGCAAAGAAAGAAAAAAAAAACCTACGTATTATTTCTGATCAATTACAGAACTATAAAAGAGAAACACAATTTTCGGAAATTATTTTTTTTTTAATAATCTCGCTGGAGACTAATAATACATTTATTTCATTGATGTTCTAATGCTGTTATCCCTTTTCCATGATGATTTTTGCAAGATCTGGAAAATACTGCTCTACAGATGCAATCACCTTTTGACTCGAAGAAAATCACTGTCCAGCGAGAGATTTTTGGAGTTTTGGAAAAATATGAAAATCCAAAGACACCAAATCTGGGAAATAGAGTAAATATTCCAATAATTCATAGTGCAAATCTCTCAATTTCGATATTGCTACAGCACTCTTGTGAATAAGTGCATTGTCTTGATGAAGGAATATGTTTTTTCTGCATACTGGGAATTTTATCTCAATTCTTTTCAGCTACATTCGTTAAATTATTAAAATGATAATCTTCGGTTATTCCTTTACCTCTTTCCAGATATTTAATAAACAAAATACCTGTAACATCCCAAAACACCTATTCCCATTTCATGATCTTTCTAGCTGATGGAACTAACCTTGCTATATGTATCCCAAATTGCCAACAGGCAGAAAGACAGAGCAACGAAAATGCAGGACTATGTTTTTTGTGATTTAGGGACCCGAAAATTCTGGAAAGTCATTTTCACGAATATATACTGTCATTAACAAAAAAAATAAATAGACAACTCCTGTATACGTACACAAGAAACAGTAGTACCTAATAGCACACAGTATCTATATTCTCACCAGTGACCGAGCACTCTTACTACTTTTGCTACCATATGTTCTTTTATGCATTCAATATTTGATGACTTCCGACTTCAAAGATTACTTTTATCTTAATTCATGACGCGGCCTGTTGTGCTGTACTCAGCATTATTATTAGCAGGAGGTTGAAATTCTTTGTAACTGCTGGACGTTTCCGACAAACAACTCCATCTCAGCGTTCATGTTGTTTAATGTTGTAAATACTTCCCTCCTGCTACTGTTGGTGCGGTCCAGTCTGTTGCTGGCCTGTGACTTTCACGTTAAATTTGATGCAGCTGTTAATACCTTCTAGACTTTGGAACACTTGGACTCCCTTGGATTAGGCGGTTTTACAATAGATGGAGTTGAGATTTGTTTTTCAATTAATATATTTCAAGATATAGTTCTTAAATATTTACTGTTATAGTGATTGTATTGCGAAAAGCCAAATCGAGAGCTTTGAATTTAAAGACAACATCACAGGTCCTAATTTGGTAATTGAGAGGCAAAACGTCCGAATTATAAGATATTTTTGGACCTCCCGTACTTTGACTAAAACAGCAAAACTTACTGACGCCCTTTGTCAGTATTTTTTGCAGATTTTTTCACGAACACTACCATATATTTTAGAAACATTAAAGAATGGAAATCTCATACAAAAAAGTTTGTTTAATGTTCGACAGTTTATAAAAAGCTCTACAATCTCAGTTGAAATGAAATGAAATGTGTATGTAACAGATAGGCTTGAAATATTTCAAAATTAAACTAGTCTGAAACTAAAAAGTTCTATATTCTTTTTCTGCATCCTGTATTTGTCAACTGCAAATTTACACCTACATTTTCATAAAATAATATTTCTCTCATGCATTCGTTCGGGTTTAGACTTATTAAACATTGTCATGTGAAATATACGTTTCTATGTTACCACACCTTGGGGAAATACGAAATATACACCCCAGTATAACTCACAAATAATACATATAGATATTGCATTTGGAAACATTTAGGTAATATTGATTGGAACTGTTTTGACGCTCTTCTACATACAACTGTATCATAACTGTTAGTTCAAATATACACTCAGATCAACGCAGAGTTTATAATTTTCAGGGGTTGTCTAGTAAATAAACTTAAAGTACTAATTTTGTTTTTGTACTAAAGTGTCAGAACTAATTTCTAATGAGCCAGTAAAGTGACAAAAAAAATCTCCTACTCTAAAGAATAACTTTAAAAAAATACAAAGAAAGAGAGACCTTCAAATATACACATCGTCATCATCAGCTTATACTGCCTACTGCTGGACGAAGCCTTCCTCAAGTCTTGCCACTTTTTCTGTTCTGGGCGGCTTGTATCCAATTTCCAGGTGGTCTACCACTACTCCGATAGGCTTCGGATCTTGGTCACCACTCTATAATTCTCTTTGTCCTTCGTACATCCTTAAACCTAGCAACATGTCCAACCCAGTTTTATTTAAGATGTAGAATGAATTTGACTGCGTCTTGTACCCCCGTTCTCTTCCTGATAATGTGATTTAGGATGTGATCTTTAAGAGTAACGTCAAACATTGACCTCTCCATCTTTCGTTGCATGACACATATTTTATTGATGTTTTTCTTCGTCATTATGAGAGTATCGGCTCCATACGTAAGAACGGGGAGTATACATTTGTCAAATACTTTTCTTTTTAAACACATAGAACGGTTAAAGTTGAATACATAGGCCAGTTTCCATATGGAACCCAGGAGAGACCTATTCTCCGCTGAATTGAATGAATGAATTAATACTTTATTTAGCTACTAGCTAATACATTACAATACTTTTACTAAATTTATAATTTACAACATATTATGCAATTTCTTGTCCAATTGAACCACTAATCAGTTTTAAAAACTCTGACAAATTTCTTGTATTTTTTGCCTCATTGGGGAGAGCATTAAAAAGTTGGACCCCTTCCAGGAACAATGTCCTCATCAAGAACGATTTTGTTGTATGTTCTATGTGAAAATTATCCCTGGATCCTATATGGTGCTGGTGAAGCTCGTAACGCTGAATTAGAAATTTGTTCAGATAGCCTGGTAATTGCCTGTGAACTATTTATATATTATATTATACATGAATATTAAACTACTTATTTTAATGCTCTGCTCAACAGACACCCAATTAAGATGCCGCAACATACTTTGAATTGGAGTATATATGTTACAACTCAACAGTACTCTCATACATTTATTTTGCAGTATTTGCAGCCTTCTCAAACTCTCTTGAGGGCATGCCAATAATAGAGTTACAATAAGTAAAGTGAGGACTGATGATTGTATTACCCACTAGCATTTTAGACTACCCCGAAAGATTTCCTGCAATCCTTCTGAAAAACCCAATCTTTTTCCCTAACTTTTTACATAAATAGTTAACATGCTGCACAAAATTTAGTAGTGGGTCTAAGACTACTCCCAAATATTTAATTTCATAGACCCGTTCAATAGTCGCATTGTTTATCTGAACAACATGAGTATTATTATCAAACTGACCACATCTACCCCTTGTGCCCAAAACCATAAATGTAGTTTTTTCAGAATTTAATTTAAGTTTGTTAACACATAACCAATCATACAGGACAGCCAACTCACCATTTAATACTTCGGTGGCTTCCACAAAGTCGTCACCAGAAACCGAGACAAGCGTATCAACAGCAAAACAGGCTCACAAATGATTTTGTTAATACTCTGTGAATATCATTTACATACATAATAAATAAAACTGGGCCCAACACACTCCCCTGCGGCACCCCTTAACAACTCTCAGCCCCCCTGGATATATTATTACCTACTGTGGTCTTATGATAACGCTCACTCAAATAGTCCTTTATTAGTCTTAATTCCGAACCTCTAACACCTTACGATTCTAACTTACTAAACAACATATCTCTATTAATAGTTTCAAACGCCCGCTTCAAGTCCACAAATACACCTAATACCACTTCGTCCTCATTAATATCCCTCCTCCAGGTAAGGCACATATTGTAAGGCAGTCTCACAGGAATGCCGGCTCCGAAAACCCGACTGGCCCTCATACACTAAATTATTTTTTTCAAAATAGTCTTGTAGTTGTTGCTTAATTACTATTTCGAAATTTTTTCAATCGATGGTAATACATTTATTACATTCCTCAGGGCAACTGGGAAATGCAACCTTGGCAATCGGTCATATATCATTAACTTTAAGTTCCAGAGGCATACGGCCCTGGACCAGAACCAAATTGATCGAACTGAGAAGTGGGTATCCAACTACACAAAATAAGTCCTTAATTCTCTTAATATTTAGATAACTCTAACTAGATGATTTATTTTTCAAATTTGATACAAGTTTGTTTAATTTATTAAAAGTTATTTCCTGAAATTTCAGCAGTGAGTTCTTGCCTATCTTGCAAATGTGATAACTGTTTGATCTCTATACTGTTAACTATATCTTCTATACTATCTTTATAATATTTATTGAAATTTTCTTCTATACTCCCATTATATCCATTAAACTTTATATTTTCTATATCAAGACTTTATTTTGTCTTATCAGTTCTTTTATTGTCTTCCACATAAGCCTACTATTATTTTTAGAACGATCAATTTTTTCTTCGAAATAGTTCTTCTTTTTTTGTCTTAATACAGTCATGACTCTATTTCGCTTTCTTTTAACATCGTTCCAATCTTCCTCTGCATCTGTCAATATGAACCTCTTATAAGCTAGATCTCGTACTTTTCTTACTTCTGTTACTTTTGAGTTCATCCATGGATTTTATTTAAGACATACTTTTTCCAATGGACATATTCTATAGATAGTTTCTGCAATGTTCGTCATAGAATTTCCATAAACAACGTTTATGTCAGTCGATGTTGTCTCCCAATATTTTCCTAGAAGTTCATGTCTAATTTCATTTATTTTATCATTATTAAATTTCCTTATATATACAAATTCCTTTTCATGTTTCATTTTGCAACTTTTTATTTCTACACCTATAAATGAATGATCGGACATATTCGGGAAGCTTCTTGGAAGTTCCATTAGAATAAAATTATTAGTTATTATCCAGTCAATTAGTGTAGATGACGTATTTGTAACTCACGTTGATTGTTCTACAATTTGTTTGAATCTACAATCAATTATTAAAAGCTTGAGCCTGTTGGATGCAGATGATCTATACTCGACATTAATATCTCCCATTATAATTGTTTCATTAGCGTTAACAGAGTCTTGCTTAAGAGTATCTTCAAGAAAATCCGTAAATTTACCAAGGTTACCATGTGGTGAAGAATAGAGAGTTCTAATTATCACCAACCGTCCATTTTGTTTTATCTTTATGAAGATTGTCAAATATTCTAAGCCTGAGGCAATCTTGCACAAAACCGTGTAAATCACATCTTGCCGAATGTACAACATGCATCCACCTCTATGTGTCGACTGTTGTCGTATGCTTACATTCTTATAATTTGAAACCATCAGTTCATTAGCACAAATATCTAATGTTATGTATATCTCAGTTAAAAGCACAATAGCCGGTGTTACCCTGAACATAAAACTTTTAAGTTCATCCATATGTGAAGTAAGACCTTGTATGTTTACACAAATAACTGTTTCTTTTATTCCAATTTGCGTACTGTCCTGCAGTTGCTATAAATACTGTATGTTCGGTTTTGTTTTCTCAATAACCCGTTTATATGCTGGACACTCTTTGTTGAATACAGTGTGGTTTATATCAATCCCTTGAACTCTTAATACATCTTAAGCACAGACGCAGTTTGTATCTGTATATCTCTCCGATGCACATTCCGTACTCCGGTGGTTACCACTGCATAAGAGACACACAATTCTATCAACCCTACAATTTTCTGCTTTATGGTTATATCGCCAACATTTGACACACCTTCTAACTCCAATATATTCATAAACTGGATAGCTCTCCCAGCCAGCAAATATTTTTCCTCTATTCCAGGTGTTACTTCTATTACTATATTATAATAATTTTTATTTTTATATATTTTTTCACTCTATTAATTTCATAATCCACTACATTTTCAGCAAAATTTTGACTTTTTATATTGCCCAGAAATGTATTTTCTTTATATGCCTGTTCCTTTTCATGTGTTTAGTTATCTCGTCCTATGATGACGTCATGTCCCAGGTATTTATATTGGTGCACTTGCTTTATCTCTACGTTATTCATTTTTATAGTCTCGCTTGATACAAGATTTGTCCTAAACTGGATCTTGGATAGATTGATTTTTAGACCAACCTTTCCTGAAGCTTCCTAAAGCATGTGCAGCATAGTTTGTGCTTCTTGCATTTTGTCTGTTATAAAGTCAATGTCATCGGCGAAACGGAGGGGATTTAACTTTCACCGTCAATGTTAAATCCCATCCTTTCCCAGGTTATTGATTGTAGAATACTTTCTAGAACTGTTACGAAAACCTTGGGAGAGCGTATCACCCTGCCGCACTCTTCTTTTGATTTGAAATTTGCTGGTGGATTGGATAGTTTGTGTTTTAACATGAGCGGTGGCGTTTTCATATATGTATTTAATTATATTGGAATATCGATGATCAATACGACACTCGCCAAGTGCTTCCAAAGGTCTCTTCTGATTTACAGAATCAAAAGCCTCTTCGAAGTCCACAAATATGAGAACAAGAGGCTTGCTATATTCTATACATTTTTCAATGAAGACTTTAACTGTAAGCAGTTGGTCGTTTGTTCCATAACCCGAGCGGAAACCTGCATGTTCTTTTGAAAGGAATTTATTTGCTAGATGTTTGGTAAATATTTTCGTGAATAACTGATATACATGGCTCAGGAGGCTAATGGATCTATAGTTTGTAAGGTCTAAAGTATCTCCTTCCTTATGCATGGTGACGATAATTACATTATTCCATTGCGATGAAGTTATTCCTTCCAGGAGACATTTATTGAATAACATTTTAAGAGTTTTGATAATTTGTTATCCTTCTTGTTTAATTGCCTCTAATACAATATTGTCTTCACCTGGAGATTTGTTATTTTTCATGTCCTTCAAGACTGATGTGATTTCTTCTTTTGTGATATCTGGGATATCCCCCGACCCCTGATTCAAGACTTTTGGTTTGTTGATTTCTATTCTTTTATCTTGTAAGATATATAATTGTTGATAAAATAATTCGATGATCTGTAAAATATCTCTCTTGTTTATTATTACATTACCATGCCTTAATATTACGTATGACTTTCCTTCCCATTTTTCTTAAAACTCTTAAGTTTTTATTCTGTTCTACAGTGTTCATCTGCATTTTTTGCCTTTTGTCTTTTCTAATTTCCCTCGATACACAACATGTTGTGAAAATTGTTTAAATGCGTAAACCGGCAAATCTTTGTATCACAAGAAATTGCACAGACATTATAGATGGCGCTCCTATATAACTTCAGAGAAAATCGATCCTAAAAATTTCTGGTTTTTCAGTATGTAACCCAATGGTTATAGAAGATAGACAAACAAAAACAATTGGCTCAGATAATCTGAACTGTTGCAATGTTATGCTTAAAATTAAAAGTTTCTTATTTTTAATAAAAAGAAATTAAAAAGAATTCACCTTTTCAGTTTAAACAAAGCATCTAATGCTACAAAAACGAACTATATTTAAAGTTAAGTTTTTTTAAAAGCAATTATTCACTAAAATCAAAAACGAAAACTTTGAAAATTACTTGGATGAACTTGAACACGGTCTGAAATCTAGTAAAGAGAGAAACACTTTTCATATGAAGTAGTCGTTAGTATCAGAAAGTTTAGTATGAATTCCTAAGCGTTCAAATTAGTAGAAGAGCTATTTTGGTCGGAAACAGTTTAAATTTGCAAGTAAGTGGCCGTCAGAACTTAGTTTCCCAGTTACATTAACGCAACGTTTACAAAATATGCTGTGGCTTTTGTTGCGCTACGCAAGCATCGCTATAATATGAGCAGTATTGGGTTGACACAAATTAGATCGACTCGGATTACTTTACACCTCTATGCAAGCGTAAGTGTATCAGACAAGAATAGTAGAGAAAAATAAAACAATTTAAAAGTGTGTCGTTTTTAAAGTAGATGTGGTGTAATAACAAGTCCTGTTGACATTTATGAAACTTCTTACAATATTTGTAATATCGATTTAAAATTTCCCAAAAGAACAAATAAATAACATATCCAAGATGTAAGAAAATAAGTCAGAATTCATGATCAGGATGTTTAGAAAATTTTAAAAACGATTGAATTGAAAAAAGTGTGTTTTATATATATATATATATAATATATATATATATATATATATATATATATTAATCTTTTTTATAACACCCTGAAACCTGACATTCCATGTGTACACTATTTCTGGTAAAATCGAAAATATTAAAACAAACAATATAATTTTTAGAATCTTCTACTCCAAGAACCCTGAAAAAGGGGTAATATATTACGATATATTAAAAAGCATCCCTCTGACCACCCTGCTCACCCTTTAATCCCTTACATGTTTGATTATAAATAACTAAATTTAAAATTTGTTCATTAGGTCAACCGGTAAAACCAAGAAAAAAATGATCATAATATCATTGAAGTTATATAAAATTTAACCACTCATAGCTTCTAAAGCGATACTGCTCAAAAGCTATATATTCCTTTCCTACTTCAACTATTATATGTACATATATTACATTTAAAATCGATATCCCATTTCGTTGTGCCAACACATAAACAGGAGACCGACAGATAAACGAAAATTAGAAATTTATTTGTGATCTAGGGACCCCTGAAAAGAAAATGTAAAAGCTTGTAAAGGGACTTTTCACGAAAAAGAATATTTCTCTCGAGCGAATGAAGTAAAATCGTGAAATAATTTAGAAAAACCGGCCAAGTGCAAGTCAGACTAGCGAAATTAGTGTTACGTTTATTGCTTTAAAAAAAAATTGTTACAGAGCTATAAAATAATCAATGACTTCACAAAACACACCCCAAATGAATTCTCAACACATTTGTTTTCCAATCCTTACTGAAATCTGATGACCTTGAAAGTTTTGTTTTTTTTAATACCAGATAAATTATTAAAAGTAATGCACTCGTGATAATTTTCGTTCAATCTACAGTCTATGAATCCAGAATTTTTTCAAAATTTTTTGATCAGTAATTTTCGAAAGGGCAGCGAATTTTCGCAATTTTTTTTAAAAATAATACAAAGAAATGTGTAAGCAAGTATTACATTGTATATATTTTGGAATTTATGTTTTTATAAGCTTTCATTTGACACTGCACTCGATGACCTAGTAATTTTTTTTCACTTCCGATTTCATCCCACAAAACTAACCCCTTAAGTCAAAAGTTAACTTTTAAAACTACAAGGCTCTGATAAGGCCACCAATTCCTATATTACTTCCGATTTCATCCCACAAAACTAACCCCTTAAGTCAAAAGTTAACTTTTAAAAGTACAAGGCTCTGATAAGGCCACCAATTCCTATATTACTGCCAAATTTCAACTTTCTATATCAAATAGTATCGGAGAAAATCGGGTATAAGAGACGGACAGACATCGAAATGATCTTATAAGTGTTTCGTGCGAAACACTGAAAACTGTCCAAGTAAAAATTAAAACTTCACAATAAACCGCATTTTTTGGAAAGACGGTTTCTGTTGAAATGGTTATCTTTAACAGGCGCGTGTTTCATCGCCTAACAAGATATTGTAAGCTAAGACATTACTTCCTAAAGATATAATGAAGAAGGATGTTTTGAACTTAATTTCAACCAAATTTGGGAAAGTAAAGGTCTCTAATGATGCCTCTTGTAATCACGAGAATCATAATTTCTCATAATAAAGCAAAATCAGATGACAATAAAAAATATCGTTTTAATAAAATTACGAAATTTATTTTCATTTAGACACTGTTGTCTCTGCCAGTTCTTGGTTGTAAATCACCAAAAGAAGTTTTCTAATTAGTGAAAAAGAAACTTAAATTTAAACTTAAACATAGCCTCGATCTTTCAGAATTCTCTTTAAAACCTAGAAAATCAATGTAATTTAAAAGGCCTAAAGATTATGAATATTCATATTCTTTTTAAGAATCGTGTTAGCTTGTCTTAAAAATTTAGCTTTCTCAATATTACTTACTTTACTAATTGTTCCTTTTTTACGCTACGTAGGAAGTAATTAGTTTGTTTAATTTAAGTTTCTTTATCCTGTATTTAAGATTCGGTATTTTTCTAGGATGGAACTAATAGTTTCTTAATTACAAAATTTATGGTAAACAATAGTTCTTTCAACACCAACAGACTAGAAAGAAAATAATACAGCTGTAAAAGTCTGTTTTTGGTTGCTATCAAATTATATTTGGTAATAAACATTAGAAATTTTGAAACCACATTTATTTTGACGGGACTGTAATATTAACGTATGTTATTTTTAGTGTTCCGTACGGAATATTTATAAGATCACTTCGGTGATTTTCTGTAAGCCTGTTCGTCTGTCTGTCCGTATGTCACACCCGATTTTCTTCGAAACCATTTGACACAGAAAGTTGAAATTTGGCATTAATATAGGAATTAATAGCCTCATCAGAGCCGTGTAGTTTTGAAAGTTAAATTTTCGATTGATTTAGCCGATACTTGGTGGAGATTTATAACTAGAAGTTTGGCAAGAAGTAAAACAGTACTTAAATTTCCACTAAATTTTTTATTTTTAACACCATGACATGTTTCTCTGTACGACAGCTTCTTCAGATGGCTTGTTACAAACTGAGGGTAAAATTGCTATAACAAATAGTTGGTGACTTAAGAGGAGTGAAATAGGAAGTGGAAAAACAAAATTTACTAGGTCATCAAGTGGGATGTCAAAGTTATTGATCATTTTATACCTCCGTAACAATTTTTTTTATTTTAAAAGCAATCAACGTACGGAACACTAATTCCAAAGTCCGACTTGCACTTGGCCGGTTATTCCTATTTGACTTTATTTTAAATAGTTAAATCCCTTTTGTTGAAACTCCTATATTCAATTCGGTTCAGAAGGCTTAATTTTAGTGTTTCCGAAACACTTCGTACATTTTTTTAAGTTATTTTTAAAGTACTATTGCTTAAATTTTTTTCATGAGATATTTCTGATACATAGTATTTAAAAGAAGAGTTAAGGTTGATAATATTTTGATTTCATCTTCTAAGATGACGAATATTGCTTACAAAATAAATTCTATTAAATAAGAAGTCAGGTAAAGTTGATTTCGTGTCTATACCACATGACCTAGAAGAAATTCCAGCTTGAAGTGACAGTTTCTCTCCCCCCTTAACAAAAAGAATTTTCAGAGAGAACTTAGCATCATCAAACAAATCGCACTTAATAATGGTTATTCATTAAATTTAGTCGATAAAATCCTACAAAAAAAGTTGTATAAAAAAAATCATAGACATGATTTATCCTAAAAGCAAAGAAAAAGCAAACAATTACAAAGTTATATCATACTAACAGTGCCCGCGGCTCCGCTCGCGTGACTTGATTCACTACTATCGTCACTGCTTATTCCTTATGTTACCTAACGTAATAAAATATCTGCCATTATTTCCCCTTATCTCATATTATCTAACCTTATCTCCCATTATCTAGGCTTATCTCGACTTATCTCGCAATATTTCTCCTTATCTCCCATTATTTCTCCTTATCTCCCATTATCTCACCATAACTCCCATTATCTAGACTTATCTCTGCTTATCTCCCATTATTTTCCCATATCTCCCATTATTTATACTTATCTCCCATTATCTCACATTATCTCCCATTATCTAGGCTTATATCAAATTATATAGAACATATGTATAAATTTATAAAAACACGTAAATCGGATTAGTGGCGCACTAACGGACAGACAGACAGACAGAGAGACGCTGCATTTTATATATATTATATTCTTTGCAACATGACATTGTTCCATTTAATGGTTTAGGCAGTGTATTCCAAGAGAACGCGCTAACGGTAACCTTTTTTCCGACTTGATTCACTATTATCGTCACTGCTTATTCTTTTTTTTTTTTTTTATTGGTCTAGCACACGTGCTGCAGGGAAGTCCCTAAAGCGCTCCAGGAGCGGCACGAGTGCGGAAAAAGCGATTCACGTTGTTCTTGAATCGCTGTAAATTGTACACAGCGCTGGGCAAATTATTCCAAAGGGATGACGTTCTCCATATAAAAGATTGCTTGAAAAGCGTTGTACGCGGAGTAACAAGCTGAACCTCATACGGATGCGAAGCACCAGCGCGACGTGTATTTCTAACATGCACCGCTTTGGGAGGAATTAAGCGGGCTACATCCTTCGAACACTTTCTATGAAAATACTTGTAGAACAGACTCAAGTCGCCAACCGTTCTTCGATGTTCCAGCGAATCAAGGCCGCCGGTCAATTCCGGGTCCCCAATCAGACGAACCGCTCTTCTCTGAACAGAATCCAACAAATGCAGTGTATGTTTGGGAGCGGAGCCCCAAACGTGGGAGCAGTATTCCATAGTTAGTCGAATTTGGGCTTTGTAAAGAATTAACAGTTGTTGTGGGGTGTAAAGCTTTCTGGTTCTAAATAATATTCCCAACTTTTGAGAAGCTCTCCTTGCTATGCCTGCAACATGTTCATGCCAAGACATATTTGCTCCCAAACTAACGCCCAACAAATTGAGCGCCGATGCTAGAGGAATGGAGTGCCCCGACATAACTATGTCGGGTTCAGCAACGTTAACTTTTTTAGAAAAAACTGCCGCTTGGGTTTTTGTAGCGTTAAATTCCACTTAGTTACTGTCACCCCAAGATAGAATTTCTTCCAGGTCTTTGTTGAGTTGAACGACCTCCTGCTGTCTGCGGATATTCGCCTGAGCAGCCGATGTCCGAGCGTTCAAGGTGAATGAAGAGACAAGCGTACTGTCATCTGCAAAGCTATAGATTGGATTCCCGGTCTTTTCCAGCAGATCGTTAATGTAAATGAGAAAGAGAGTAGGAGACAGTATGGAGCCCTGGGGCATTATGTTACCTAACGCAATAAAATATATTCTATAACCTGGCCAGAGAATATATGTATGTTTAAAAAAAACACGTAACGCACTAACGAACAGACAGACAGAGAGACGTTGCATTTTATATATATTATAGATAGATAACCTGGCCAGAGAACATATGTATGTTTTAAAAAAAAGCATGTAAATCGGATAAGTGGTACTCCAGTGATAAGCGCACTAACGGACTGATAGACAGACAGAGATACGTTGCATTTTATATATATTATAGATGTAATAAAATATATATCTATAACCTGGTCAGAGAACATATGTATGAATTTAAAAAATCACGTAAATCGGATAAGTGGTTCTCGAGAGATAAGCGCACTAACGGACAGACAGACAAACAGAGAGACGTTGCATTTTATATATATTATAGATTATTATTATATGACCTGGCCAAAGAATATATATATGAATTTAAAAAAAGATACGTAAATCAGATAAGTGGTTCTCGCGTGATAAACGCACTAATGGACAGAGAGATAGACAGAAAGACATTGCATTATATATATATATATATATATATATATATATATATATATATATATATATATATATATATATAACACATGGGCTGAAAAGTCCCGGGCCTAACAAAGAAAACACGGTTTTTTTGGTTCAAAATTAGCTTTATTCATCAACGTAATCTCCATCAAGAGCAACGCAATCATTCCAGCGCCGCTCTAACATTTCAATACCACTTTTGTAGAACGATTTATCTTTTGCCTCAAAATAGGCCTCAGTTTCAGCGATAACCTCTTCATTCGTGCGAAATTTCTTACCGGCGAGCATTTTTTTCAGGTCTGCGAACAGCCAGTAGTCGCTGGGAGCCAAATCTGGCGAATACGGTGGATGTGGGAGCAATTCGAAGTTCAATTCATGTAGTTTTGCCATTGTTTTGATTGACTTGTGACACGGTGCGTTGTCTTGATGAAACAAAATTTTTTTCTTTGCCATATGCGGTCGTTTCTTTGCAATTTCGGCCTTCAAACGCTCCAATAACGCTATATAATATTCACTGTTGATGGTATTTCCTTTCTCAAGATAGTCGATGAATATTACACCACGCACATCCCAAAATACCGAGGCCATAACCTTTCCAGCCGATTGTTGTGCTTTCGGGCGCTTTGGACGAGGTTCACCAGTTGCTGTCCACTCAGATGACGATCGTTTTGATTCCGGAGTGAAGTGATGGATCCATGTTTCATCCATTGTCACATATCGACGCAAAAATTCCGATTTATTACGTTTAAACATGGCCAAACACTGCTCAGAATCATCAACACGTTCTTGTTTTTGATCAACAGTGAGCAATCGCGGCACCCACTTTGAACAGAGCTTTCTCATAGTCAAATGCTCATGCAATATAAAGCCAACACGTTCTTTTGATATCTTTACGATGTCAGCTAACTCACGCAACTTCACTTTTCGATCATTCAAAACGATTTTATGCAGCAAACCAACGTTTTTATTGTTGTTTCTGATGGAGCGGAGTCCCCATAACACTTTTCAAGCCATTGCTTCGCTTGAACGGTATTTTTTCCCATCAAGAAGCAGTGTAAAATTAAAACACGAAATTGTTTTTGATCCATTGTTTTGAAAATAACAAAAGTAGCGTCACTCTTAGCACAATAACTCACAAACTAATGAATAGAATATCATGAAATTTTAACAGCTGTCTTTTGAAGGTTAGTATTAACTGAAAAAAAGGTGACTGCAATAAAACTAGCGCCATCTATGTGTTAGGCCTGGGACTTTTCAGCCCATGTGTTATATATATATATATTCTCTGCTACATAATATTGTTCCATATTTAATGGTTTAGGCTGTGTACTGCAAGGGAACGCGCTAGAGGCAAACTTTTTTGAGACTTCATTCACTATTATCGTCACTGAACATTCCTTATGCTACCTATCGTAATAAAATATAGCCTATAACCTGGCCAGAGAACATATGTTTATTTAAAAAAAAGTTAAAACGGATAAGTGGTTCTCCAGTGATAAGCGCACTAACGAACAGACAGGCAGACAGACAGACAGAGAGACGTTGCATTTTATATATATATATATATATATATATATATATATATATATATATATATATATATATTATAGATATAGGTCACTCGACTTCAAAAATAGGTAAAATCCACAACAGTGTAGACATTAAAATAGCTTACAAAACAAACAATTTTTTAGGCAAATTTATTAAAAATAGTAAAACTAAATCGGATATTCTTAAAAAATCAGGAGTTTATCAACTAAATTGCGGAGATTGTGACAAAACTTACATAGGCCAGACTGGTAGATATTATTATCAAAGGAAAAACCGAATCCAATTATCCAAACATCTAATCGAGAATGGTCACACCTTTAATAATAATTTCAAAATTCTATACAATGAGAACAAAAGGCAGAGATTAAACCTAATTGAGTCTCTAGAGATAAAACAAACTTAAAAATTCCAACCGTCTACTGAACGATCATGTAGACGTTGGTTGCGTGTATAAATTTCCCCTTACGGAACAGTAGAACTAGAAAAGGGTGTTATAGTTAAACTGTCTTAATATTTGGTATGATGTTTTTTGGGTTACCTTGTTTCAAATTTAATTCCTTTTCAATCATCTCTTGTTTAAACATTAATGCCCCCCTAACTCTGTATATACGTATATATATACATATATATATATATATATATATATATATATATATATATATATATATATATATACATATATATATATATATATATATATATATATATATATATACATATACATATATATATATATATATATATATATATATATATATATATATATATATATATATATATATATATATATATATATATATATATTATATGTATACATATATATATATATATATATATATATATATATATATATATATATATATATATATATATGTTCAGTAATTCAGAATGTAACGTCTGAAGAAGCTACTGTCATAGCGAAACATGTTATAGTATATTACAAATGTAGTGGAAAATTTGTGTAAATAATTGTTTTATTATTTTTTAACATTACACATAATAATTGTTCGTTTTATTTATTAAAAAAAAAACTCAAACTCTTTCTTTAACAATTGATAATTACCATATACTTTTAAATTACATGGTAACTGTCGCCTAGAAATACACTAAATCTGATCACATAATCTATTAGTGCATAAAAAACGCTACCTTCGCCTTCTTTATTGCCAGACATACAAAGATATAAGCCTGTCTTTTCCCGTGCTTCTCTAAGCTTAATGTAAATACCAGTATGACATATCTGTAAGTGAAAAATGTGAAAAACATGCCACTATGGTTAACTTTAGTAAAAATCTGTCAGATCCATATATTTATGACTCTTGTGCCGTAAAACTTTAAGAAACTTTTTTTTCGACTTGCTAACAACTTTCTGAAAACAATTTGCTACAGACTAAATATTCGTGGCTTCTATTTTAGTTTTTATACGTCGCGTCGTTTATCTTTATCAATCTGTCTCGGCAGTATACTCAAAAGTTAAATGGTCTTCTATAAATTAGAAGATCAAAATTAATACATAAGATTCCATCCTAATAAAGACATGTTAAGTTCTCATATTCATGTGAATTTGTATACTATATTTCCCATAAGATAATATAACAATGCACGAGGAAACAGTAAATCATTGCGATATAATAATTAAATAAAAAACTAAAATTAATAACTTTCTTTTTCTTTTCCACAAGATTAATTAACCAACTGTCAACAAATGTGTACCCTAAAAAGTAAAATCGCCGAGAATTAATACCTATATTATTAATGAATTGGCAAGATAAAACAATATTATGTTCAAAATATAAAGAAAGCAAAATTAGTTATTATACACAATCGGTCAAATAAGAACGAGTCTCCTACTAGTCGATAAGGAAAATTTCTTCTTTTGTGAGGTTATTGTTGGCACCCCTTGGAACATTCCTTTGTGGAAAGAGATTCATTTCTAACCTTATTTATGTTTAAATAGTACATTATCAAACATGAGTGCTATATACGCTTCTCGCTTCAAGGCTGTGTTTCTGTCTACTGATCCAAGAGGTTCGAAAATGACGCCTACAGCGGCTACTAAGTATATGGGCAAATCGAGGACATTCGTTAGCAAGTAGATAAAACGATACGTTCAGTTGCAAAATATTGATGATGTACCAGAACGTTGTTCGAGAGGAAAAAGGTCGGACAAGTACCAAAAAATTATTATTAATAGGCTAGATCAACTTTCGTCAGAATGCGCCCCATCTATAGCAGTCACGATCTTCCACTCCAACGGCTGTTAAGATGCTATGTGTTTACGCTTCTTCTTTATGGTGTAGAATCTTAGTCATTGACAGAAGCTACCATGAAACAGATCATGACATTTGAGATATGGTGATACAGGCGCTCGTTGAGAGTAACGGGGGTGGACCACGTTTCGGACCAGGAGGTATTCCGCGGAATGAATAAAGAATGTGAAGTACTTATCAGCATAAAGTGCCGGAAACTTGAATCACCGACACAAACTGCTACTAACTTAGTCAGCAAGAAAAGGTGTGGGGGGAAAGAGGAGTCCAAGCAAACGTAAAATATCTTGGCTGCGGAATTTATGGAAGTGGTTCTCTTTAACCACTCTAGAACTTTTCAGAATAGCAGTCAATAAAGTTAAAATAGCTATACTAATAGCCAACATCCGAAACGGATAGGCAATACAAGGAGAAGAATATGTTTTCTCGAAATTCTTAATTAACTTTGCGCGAGAGGGCTCAAAAACTAAAGCAGAAAGGTTTGGATATATCATATAAAAAGATTCTCATTTATCTCTGGGCTAACGATTTAAAATGGAGGAGTACAATTAAGAAACCATTGCTGAGCGAAAAATAAAAAAAAAAACAACTCTTGTTGGCAGAGCAGACCATAGATCGAGACTGAAGCAATGCAATTTTTTCCGATTTTTTTGGGTTAGTTATGTTATCGCCCCACGAGCCTAGTCAATTTCCACTAGCCGATTGGTTTAGCGCACCGTGAAACACCCTATGAAGATCCATGTTTAAAGATGTCTTTCGGAAAAAGGTTTTGGGAGACTCTTCATGTTTGTCTACAATTTGAACGCTAAAAAAATATTCCAGACTTACAAGAAGGCATTAGTACTGACTGCCAAATGATGGTTTATCGATGACAATGTGGAGTTGATTCTTCAAGAGGATACCAACCCCAAATATCGGAGTAAAATGTGTAGCCAGGGAAAAAGGGGAATCTGGTATAGACTAATATAGATTGGCCATCCCAGTCGCCCGATGCAAACCCAATCGAGAACGTGTGGTCATACATCAAGCAGAAGGTTCGTAATAACAAAGTGTACACAGTGAAGCAGCTGTCACGGTAAATTCAGACAGTTTGGAAATCTTGTCCCCAAGAACACGGAGCAAATCTCGTCCGAAGTACGTTCTGAAGATGCTAGGCGATCATCGACGTTGATGGAGACTGGACAAACTACTCAATCATTAACATTTTAATGGCAATCCTTCACTACTCGAATAATCTAAAAAACTTTTAAATAAGTATTGTCGATTATATGAGATGCGGAAATTAAACAGCCCCAAGAAATTAATACCGGATTGTATAGCGGGTATTGTAGAAGTACTAATAAAAGTAGCTTTTAATTGAGAATTCTTTAGTCGTCGATTAAAAGTAAACTAATTTTAATTTATTCATTTTTGAGCCACATTCATCTGTAGTTTTAGAAAAATTAAGCAGATTTTACATAATTTTTTAGATCATTATAGTTGACTAGATTAACGTCAAGTACAGGAAACATTTCTAAAACACGCATTAGCTTTTGTCTAGCTCAGATGAATTTTAAAAATTTATTTTATATTAAAATCACAGAAACGACGAAATGTAAGCGAGCACATTCAAAAAACTGCTTAAAATTTTAAACTGTATGTTATCAAGCTAGTTTAACTTTTATTAAATTTTTACTTTCTGTCTCGAGAGTAACACATACTATTCTGGGGGAAAGCTTCTGTATGTGATATGTCCCAGAGCAAATAATTTCCCCGTTCAGCTTATATAATCACTTTGTTTTAATAATATCGCTGCTTTTTTAAAAAATATTTCTGCAGATAAAAACGAGTGGGTAGCAAAGCATTTTTTAATGCATTAAAACACGCATTACACGAAAATTTCTAAATTGCTACAACAGCGCCGCATGCGTAAAAGTAGCAATTCATGTTAACTTGTACTCGAGAAAAAACACAATCTCAAGCAGTACTAATTTTGAGATTTATTTAATAAAATTACACACGTTCCAATGTTAATTTTGCCCAACTTTTTGTAGTCCTCGCCTGTTATAACCATCATAGAATCGCATAAAAACGTCTCGTACTGAAAAGTTTATTTGAAACTTATTTTCGAACTGTTCATTAAAGCACACTGCCCCCTTTAACTACTATAAATAAACATCTAATTGATTAAATGACATTCAATAGCCACGCTGCCCAGTAAGGTGGTCGCAGTTGATAACAAAAATATTCAACAGTTAGCACTAATATTTTCTATTTCCAAAAAGTTCGTGTATGTAGGAACTACCCATCGAAGACTAATTAATTATTGAAATGTTTTTTCATAATTAAATCTTGAAATACCTTTATTACAAATGTTAATTGACCAAATAATTGAAATGTTGGATAAAAGTTTTTTTGTAAATTTATAAATCGTATATTTCTTAAAACTTCCTGATTTCTCTCATTTTTGTAATTGTTTAAATAGTTCTTTCTATAAAGTTCTATAAAATACAAGCATGCAATATCACTAAAATTAGGACGCTATGTTGTCGGTAACGAATAGATGTTAATAAAACTCTCGTCCATCCATAGACATAATGTCTCTAGAGCATATTTGGTATTGTCGTGCTTCTTATCTGTCTTTGCCTTGATGACACCTCACATGTGGTGATATAAAAGATTACTACAAAGCACAGTGTCTTTCCTACCTTGTGTGCTGAAGCGAAGTCTTGTTTAAATACATACTCTATCCCAGCATCTACGTTATCCAACTAGTGGTTCCCAATACTCTTAATATTTATTTCTGCCTAATAGCACTGTTTGGATCGATCATTTTTTTCTTCTTCTCCAATTCGACCACGAGTTCTGCTGTTCTCTTGCGCTTTTCATTAGTTGCCCTCTCAACAGCTACATGTATCTTCCTGGGGGTATGTCTTCTTGTAGGCAAACCAAGCAATGGTTTCCAAAAGCGATTTTCCAACGAGAAGCTTGTGGAGTATTAGAACTCAACTGTTGATTTTACGATAACTTATTGTTAAATTCCTTTGTCAAAAGTAGCACTATATACAGGGTGCCCCATATGTACAGAATAATGATTCCACAGCTTTTATTAAACAGTGTATCAAAAAAAATGTTTAAATAAAAGTTATAGGGTATTATATGACCCACATGTTGATGTTTTTTTTTAAAGGAAAACCCTCTATATTTGAAATTAATGAGATCAAACTATAAAAACAAATTATGCTAGCTTGTGTCAAACATTTACTGTCAGGTAACGACTTAACGCATCAAAAAACGATTTATTGACGAAAACGTTTATTGCTGCATTTTGTGAAACTGCAATTTGAGCGTAATATCATAATGGTACATTTAACAGAAACTGAAAGAATCACTTTGTTTAATGATGGTTGGTTACGGAGACCGTAGGAGAACATAACAGGAGGTGTGTGATCTTTTTAACGCCGAATATCCGAATCGAGAACCTATTACCCAATCCGTAGTTAGCAAAACATTAAATCAGGTCATGTTAAGGATCGTTCTAAATCTGGACCTACAAAAGTTAAAACAGGCGATGATAAAAAGTTAGATGTTTTTATAGAAAATTACATAAAATCTCCCTACAGCCACTCGTCAGCTTTGCCTAGACCACAACATAAGTAAAGGTGCCTTAAATTGTACACCGAATGAAGAAAAATTTGCATCCATACAAACACATTCTATGGCAAAAATTATCTGAAGATGACTACAATAGACGCGATGAACTTTGCGAAGTCTTGATGGACCGCATCAATAATGATCCTAACCTAATTCATAATATTGTTTTTGCTGATAAGGCCACATTTTGTCTTAACGGAAGAGTTAATAGGCATAACTGCCGGTATTGGTCTACTGAGAATCCCCACTGGATAATCGACAATCATTCTCAAAGACCACAAAAGATAAACGTGTGGGCAGAGATTTGTGGACGTCATATCATTGGTCCCTTTTTTATCGATGGAAATTTTACAGGACAGCGGTATTTACAGTTACTCCAAGGGCAAGTTATTCCAACTTGTGCAGATCTTTTTCCCGATGAAAATAATTTGGATACCCCTAACAGGAGTCTGTGGTATCAACAGGATGGAGCACGTCTTCACTATGAAATCAATGTTCGTAGATATTTGAATGCGATTTTTCCATAGGTAGAAGAGATGCTGTAGAATGGCCTGAAAGGAGTCCCGACCTTACGCAACTCGCTTTTTTTATGGGGTCATTTGAAAACCAAAGTTTACCGAAGTCAACCTAAAACTATAGAAGATTTACAACAAAAAAACTCAATATGAAGTAACACAGATCACCCCGGATTCTCTGCAAAACTCTGTTCAGGCTGTTTATAATAGATTGGGGTCATTGCCTCGCGGTTAACGGTAGGCATTTTGAGCAATTGTTACCTTAAAAAATAAACCTAGAGTATGTATTAATAGTTTTTTGTCTTTTTTTTTTTTAAAATTTCAAATGACAATAATTCCAAAACAGTTCAATTTAGACACATGGTATATTAGACAAATAATATCTAGAATTTTTAGTAGGACTCAAAAATAAAATAATAGATAGGGCTGGTCATTTAAAAAAAAATCAAGATGGCATAACTTCTTCGAACTGGCAGTTCAAAACATTTTATTGTCAACGTCAACATGTGCGACGTATAACACCCTATAACTTTTATTTAACTATTTTTTTGTTACGCTGATTAATAAATGCCGTGGAAACATTATTCCATACATATGGGGCAAACTGTAGAGAATTTAACTAGCAGTTTTATCGCTTAAGGCGAAAAAAATTCCTGACTTATCTCCACGGCCCTACAATCTTCGGAGTCTTGTCATCATCATTGTATAACGAATCATATACGTGCTTATGAAGATACTATATATTTTATCCCGATTTAAACAACCATTAAATGAAAATATTATTTTTAAAACGATTTTATCCTGAAACCCCAATCAAAGCCCATTTTATTTCATTGGTTACCAAAACAGCATAAAAATTAATTTAGGTCCCACTCCATTAGTATGCAAGAAGTAATCTTGCTCGTTGAAGTTTTCTTGCTTCTGCGTTCGATCCCGTTCAAATTTTAATAATTTTTTCACGACTTGCATAATTTTATTCAATCTAATTTTTTTTTTTGCCTCGTAGGAATTTATTTTATGTAAATTAATCGTAAAGTTGTCTTAAATTTTAAAATTTTCATTTCTTATTTGTTTTTAATTAGTTCTTAATTAAATCACTTTCTATTACGTATTCAGAAAGTTATTTGACGAAAAAAACATCGAACCTGACCATTCAATCTTATTTTTTTAATAATGTGAAAAATATTAGCTGTAAATTTCTATTAAACGCTTAAAAAATTTAGAAAATACTTAATTTTAAGTAAATACTTTAAAATTCATCTAAAGTTTTTAAAGAGTGTATTAAAAAATAAATATTTTCCAGCATATTTTCGATAATAAAAATGTACAAAAATTTTTTTTTAAAAGTACTTACCGTATGAATTTCTTGCGACTATAGGCATCATATTTCATAAAAAATAGGAAATGAATCTTTTCGAACTTAGTTATACTTGAAGAATCCGGAAATTTTCATTTTGATGCAATAGACCCAAATGATTTTGTTCATTATAACTAGTTGTTCCGAATTCCACGAATTCTATTACATACGAGTATGAAGGCCCGCACACTATGGGACCTCGAGAATGGCAAATTCAGATTCTACGGATCGAAAAACATAAAAAAATAACAATTTCAGTCAACGGGTACGAATTTTATGTCGAACCTATAAGAGCATCTACATTATCAGAATCTCGATTTTTTTTTAGTGTTCCGTACGGAACACTTATAAGATGACTTCAATGTCTGTCCGTCTGTCTGTCTGTCTGTCTGTCATACCCGAGTTTCTCCAAAACTATTTGTCATAGAAAGTTGAAATTTGGTAATAATATAGGAATTGATGGCCTCATCAGAGCCTTGTAGTTTTGAAAGTTAAATTTTGACTTAAGTAGTTTTGAGGGTGAAAGCGGAAATGAAAAAAAAATTTTTTTACTAGGTCGTCGAGTATGGTGTCAAATGAAAGCTTGTGAAAACACGAGTAAAAAATATATATATAATCTTGCTGCTACTTGCGCGCACTTTTCTTTGTATTATTTTTAAAAAATCGCGAAAAATCGCTGTCCACCCGTTTTATCTCGAAAAGTACTTGTCAAAAAATTTTGAAAAAATTCTGGAATATTCTCCACGGGGTGTAGATTGAACGAAAATTATCACGAGTGCATTACCTTTAATAATTTATCTGGTATATAAACAAAAAATAAAAATTTTCAGGTCATCAGTTTTCAGTAAAACAAACTTTGTTGAAAACTTATTTGGGGTGTGTTTTGTGAAGTCACTGACCATTTTATACCTCCGTAACAAAATTTTTTATTTTAAAAGCAATTAACGTAAGGAACTCTAATTGCGCAAGTTCAACTTGCACTTGATCGGTTATTGAATTTTGAAAATGCCTTGGCTTATTCAAGTACAAGTAAGACATCTGCCCTCATTATATTTTTTTAATTAAGGCCTAAATTTTCCAAAAATAACTTGGGCAGACGTCTAAGACCCAAAACTTGTGACTTACGGTCTTATTTATTCAAAAACTTGAAAAACGATTGTTTTTGGCTAGAAAACACAAGTCCAGCTTCGTCCTCTGGTTTTGACGGCGTCTGCCTTTTGCAGTTTTCTCTTATTTTATCAAGAACAAACCATTTTTGGATCCAGTTTTTTGGGCCTTAAAATTAGGTTCGTCTCGGCGGCGTCTGTCCTTTAGGGAGCTCTACTTGTTTAGTGTCAACAAATGTTATGGTACTTGAGTCAAGTGATTAAACGACAGTCCATTTTTAAATGTAGTATGTTGAGCCTTATCTGGGCATTCCAGGGCACGGGGGCCCCAAAATCAACGTTATGCCCGCTAGAATGAACACCTAGGCAGACGGTTAGTCGACAGGACAAAATTTCGGGTCGCCATCTTGGTCTATAGTCTTAAATTGCTGCATGTTATACACGCATATTGGATAGTCCGTGTATTCGTAGCACGTACCTCTGATGGAAGAAATAAAGAGCGAATACCAGTGTTAAATAAAACAACGAGTAAGATGCAAACTATCCAATGCCAAGTGGAGAGAGCAATCTTAAATACAAAGCTAAAGGACAATAAATCTGTCGAGTAGATTGGAACCTACTAAAAAATCGACGAGATCAAATAAGAATGAAAGGAATAAGGTGAATAAAAAAAAGACGACGCAATGGAAACCGTGGGAAGAAAAAAGAAAATCCAGGAGCGCCCATACTAAGATAATATGACATTAGGAAACGAGCCGGAAGGTGATGGATGAACGTAGCATAGGACAGAATTATATGGAGGCAAACAGATGAACCATGAATGAAAAATGCCGGATAGAAAGAGAGAGAGGGAGAGAAAGAGATAAGGATAAAGATAATATTAGGATATACCGATTCTAGAACCAACAAGAGATGAAATAAAAGAAATAATACTAAGAAGTAAGAACGGGAAAATTCCAGGCAAAGACGGGATAAACATGGAATTGTTCAAATACGGCGGAGAAGAACTGTGTGAAAGCATGTACGTACTAATTAAACAGATATGGAAAGAAGAACGAATGACACATAACGGAAAAAGAGGTGAAATTGTAATAATACTCAAGAAAGGCGACTAACGAGTATGCGAAAATTATCGAGGAATTACCCTGCTCAACACTGCCTACAAGATTTTGACACGAAAAACTAAAATATGTAATAAAAAATGTAATAGGACAATACCAATGCGGGTTTACACAAAGAAAATCTACGGTAGATGCAATACATGTGGTCAAACAAGCATTGGAAAGAGCACAATAAAATGTACCAAACTTGGAATTGCTATTCATTGACTTCAAGCAAGCGTTTGATTCGGTTAAGAAAACTGGATTAAATACATTGCTAAAATAACTGGGAGTGCCGAGCAAGATAAAACGACTGTGCATGATGACACTGAAGGAGACATTCGCCAATGTCAAAACACAGAAAGGAAGAACACAAAGTTTCGAAATTAATAAAGGAGTTAGAGAGGGAGATACATTATCGGCAACGTTATTTATCCTGACACTACAATATATACTAAAGAATATAAATTAAGGTACAATACGAACAAGGGGCAACCAGATAGTAGCGTCTGCGGATGATGTAGTAATTACTGCAAAAAACCAGAGAATTATGAAGGAACTGGTGACAGAAATAAGCGCAGAAGGAGCAAAAAATGGGGTTGAAAATAAACGAGGAGAAAACCAAAATAATGAAAAATGGAAAACAAAATTATCAGGAGATGCAAAGGATTAGAATAAACGAATATACCTTTGAAAGAGTAGAGAAGATTAAATATTTGGGAGTGATGCTGTATTGGGACGGGAACAAGGAAATGGAAGTAAAGGGAAGATTAATAATAGCAGCAAACAAGTTGTTCGATAACAATAAAAAATTATTAAGTAGTAAGATAACAGTAAGATGAGAATATGCAAGACAATAATACTCCCAAAACTAATGTATGCTACCGAAGTGATAAGCATGACAAAGAAACAAGAGGAAGACATGAGAAAAATTAAACGAAAGATATTGAGAGCGATATGTAAGGAGTCTACAGAAGGAGGACTAATCAAGAAATTTTGGAAGAAGTAGAGGAAGACATAGTCAAAAAAAAAACGGAAGAGATTTAATTGGCTAGAGCACACATGGAGAGCAGGCCCAAGAGTACCAATATATGAAATACTTCAATGGGAACCGGGACGTAGAAGGAGAGGTAGTCCAAGAATAGGATGGCTGCAGCAGGTCAAGGAAGACATAGAGGCAGCAGGAATTACAAACTGGCAAGAGAAGACGTCTAACAGGAAACTTTGGAAACATCTAAGCGGAGACACAAGGAAGACGGGACTGATCAACCCTAAACTAGATCTAGAGAACCCAAAGGGTGGCCCTACCCCAAGGGGGATGTTTCCAGGCCATTTATTATTCTTGTAAGGTATACAGTCTTTCTTTAATGTCATATTCGTGCCAGGATATATTTGCTAGTAGATTAAATGACGATATTTCTTTTGTAGTACTTAATTAGAGCGGTATTTGATCTTATCTAAAAGCCTATAACGAGAAGAACAGAAAGTGTACGAGATAATATGAAGCCTGGAAACACACCAATGCGATAGTAAAGGTCCCTAAAAATAATCCATCTACTGCTGTTTGGGCAGAACGATCTTCTAGAAAACTAGAGAACCATAGACATAAGGACGATGTCAGTGTTAAAAGTATTTTTGATGTCTAGCTTCATTAAAATAACCTTTATAACATACTGTCTGAAAACAAGATCGGACGTTTTCGGCTGCACATTTTAAATAATGATTAGTGTGTTCCATCCCAATTCAAAAATAAAATAAAATCGTAATGGAAGCTGTGTCTATACATTGACTAGTTTTCTTTTGAAAGAAATAAGAATCATACTTAATGTAAATAGCGGCCAAAACAAAAATTTAATGTAAATAGCGGCAAAATCGATGTTGACGAGGTTCCTTATGAAAGTTAAAAGAAAGTTCCTAGGGTAGATTATAAAATCCTTCGTCAACAGAAAACTTTTAAAGAGAAAAGTACGTAGAAGTATCAAGAGAACAAAGAGATATTATTTCATGTTATTGACAGGAAACGTTTAAATGTATAAGTGATATAAAACAATACAGGATATATCAGAATTGTAGCCCGTCATTTTAACTAAATCGTTTTGAAAAGTTATTTTAATAGAAAACTATTAGTTATGTAAGTAATATTATAATTCTTAATATTCATATACAGTGTGTGCGCAGTAATGGACAATCATATTGTTGCTACACAATCACTAAATGAATTTAAAATTGATAATAAGTTCCGACAATCATAAAGGGGTTAGGTTATGGTAATATAATATGCCAAGATAACTGGTGAGGTAAAGCTATTAGTAAAAGAATAATTATATAATATATTTATTGCTTCTGTAATAAAGGGATTTAGCTAAGAAAAAATGTTTAACGTTAACGATTACTCATCGTTTTTGCATGCGACTTGCCTTCAAACTCTGATCCCCCTGCTTCCAAATACACCTAGTTAAGCGGTTTTCACGGATGGTGGAATGTAATACGTTAAAATTCCGGGTGTCAATCTGTTCGTCTAACGATGAATTTGCACGACGTTTCGCCAAAATCTCATTTGGCATTTTCAAGTGCTCTTGCTGCTGCTGGTACTCAATACTGTAATCTTGCTGCTGCTACTACCGCTCGAAGCTAACAGTTAGCTTCGAGCGGCAGGAGCATCAATCACCTTTTTTAACATTTATTTTCTAAAGTTTTATCAAAAAATGAAAATGCGACTAGCTCCGAATTGAGATACCACAGATGATTTATCATTTTAGACAGTGCCTTGTCTGCAAGTTCTTTGTCTGTATTTCACAAAAGATTTTAACAACTGTAGGTCTTGGTTGGGGGCCAAAGTGGATTTGGGGGCGTTTGAACCACGTTTTTACATAAATATTGATTATAAATAAACAAATATCTGTGACTTAAATAACTTGAAAGCTTCTACTTTTTAATTTTGCGCTGTGCTGTTAGATCTTTTAGCGTTTTCTCCACTCTTCGTACAGTTTTTCTAATTTCGCAACATAATCTTTCAAGTGTCTGGTTGGTATCTTAGCTTTCTCCCAGAAAATTAAGACTTCATGTATTGTAAGTCTTGCAGCCGGTAATTTACTGCCATTGATTTGATGAGACATATGGCTGATTAAATACACCATTTCTTTCTGCCTTGAACTCGAACCCAACAAGCATGGCTCGTTGATGCTGTAGAAGACATTGTCCCGCAAATCTCACAGAAAAGTCACTAAACGAACGAATGTTCACTGCTTGAAAGGCAAACGTAAACTAAAACTCTCTGTCTTCTACCCGGGCATCCCAGACAAGGAACATAAAAGAAGAGGTCTGGTTTATGACACTCCAGGTAGAATTCTCTGATAAAATGGTCCTTAGCAATGGCTTTTTTTGTAGCAAAAACAAACCTTATAAAGAATTACCTTGCAATTCGTAAAATTTGTTATAAAGTTAAAAGAAATGGCAATTTTATGTCTTATATATTATATAATAATGTATTTGTATAATCATTTATAATACGAAGGAAACAAAAAATGGTCAAAAGTATTTAAGTTAGGTATCTTTGTTGCCATTTTACATTTTCGTTTTCTAAACAGGTCGAAGGTCGAATTCGAGGATTCGAATCATGTCCGGTCTTGGATGATGAATATCTTCAAATATAAAAGTTTTAACAAAAAAGTGGTAGGAGTAAAACTTTAAGACAACAGCATTTCGTATGAAATGAGTCAGATTTCTAGGACGAATGATTTTCATTTTATGAGGGAAAAACCATGATTTTTTTACAAAAAATCGAATTTCTACAGCTTTAACGTCTATGAGGCACAGGCTAACGTTATCTAATCGAGTTAAAACTGTACAAATCTTATTTTTTAGACAAATGGCAAATTTTAAGGGGCTCTCCAACATTTCGATGAAAATATTATTTCCCCCTATACCTTGTGATCACCCTAATATATACTCTTCTAGTCTCTCGATCTCTTCCGTGTCCATTTTAAGTATAGTGTCTTGTAGGCTTAGAAGTTTTGTTTTGTTGATATTCGTCTCAAGTCCAACTCCCCGTGATGCTTCATTAAGTTGTTAAAAACAGAAGCAAGTTTTTTTAACTGCATTCAGCATCTTCTTTATTTTTGAAGTACTTTTTTCTTTAATTTAAATATTACTTAATTAGTATTCAAGAAGTAATGCGTCTCGTTGAAGTTTTTTAAAAATCCGGGCTCAATCCATTCAAGATTTTAATAATTTTTTCACGACTTACCTAATATTTTTCCATCAAAATTTTGATCAACGGTGAAGCATTTTAAGTAAATTAATCTTGACGTAGTCAAAAATTACGAAATTTTTATAACTTTTTTATTTGTTTTTTAATTACTTTTTAATTGGATCATTTTCTATAACGTTTTCAGGAATTTATTTCACGAAGGAAAAAAGGAACGCCGCCATTAAACTTCGTTTTATAACTACCGTGGCAAGTAACAGCTGCAAATAATTTATTTTAAAAAATAAATATACATCTAATGTTTTAAATAAAAGATTTTTAATTACAGTGGTTTCGCAGTACCTTGATAAATTTGGGGAATTATTAATAAGTATTAATTATTTTTGTTATGCAAGGATTTAGGAAATAAACCACAAACAGCAAACTTTTCGAATCTCTGTTATCTTTTAATTATATTTTAAACCTTCAGGAAAACGTTTTGTAAATTTATTTGGAATTCAGCTTTCAAACTCTTGGTAATATAATTTTAAAATTAAATGAACTCGCCCCTCCGAGTGTCGATTTCAAGCAGAAAATGCTATTTATTACCCAAGCTCAGATACATGTTATTATTTAAAGAATATTTAAATTATTTTCAAAAAAGAAAAAGAGTTGGTATTAAAGGATATTAAAAATAATAACGATAATTCTGGGAAGGACAACTAGCTACATCAGCCCTATTTCTATCTGACTTGAACTTGAACTCGAACCCGAACAAGCATGGCTCGTTGATGCTGTAGAAGACATTGTCCCGCAAAGTCACCAAATGAACGTTGTTGAAATGTTCATTGCTTGAAAGGCAAACGTAAACTAAAACTATTACGTTTATGGATGACTTTAAACTAATGACAGTCACTAGAAATCATCTCCAACATAATGGAAGAGTTCTCTGAAGATATTGGAATGCAGTTCGGACTTAACAAATGCGCTTTTATAAATATACATACATAACCGATTTCACAGCGAGTAAAGTCGCCTTCCGGTATCCAATCTCCAAGCCTTTCTATTGTTCCATTCACCCTAATTCAGGTTTCTTTCTGACATAGCCCTGTTTACTCCCATCATCCAAGTGTTTCTGGATCAACCTCTACGTCTCCTTTCTGTTGGTGTCCACTGCATAACTTTATTTGATATTCTGCTCTCATCCATCCTATTAATTTGTTCATATAATATTAATTATTTTTGTTGTATGTGTTCTAGAATGTTTTTTTTTCTATTCATTCCTCGTCTTATTTCCTTATTCTGTATTATTTCCGTTTGGAAACTCCAGCTGCTCTTCGAAGCTGTAGATACTCTAAGTTGGGAATGTGGAATCTTTGGCACAATGATACTACTGAGTATATATCACCACTACACCAAACACTTTATTTTTGCACTCGACGTGCGTTTCGCTAACCATGTTAGCTTCATCAGGAGCGATGATTGACTCATATATACTGAGTATTGTCAATTACAGTTTAAAAGCGCGTGGAGTCCATAAATAAAGTGTTTGGTGTAGTGGTGATATGTACTGAGTAGTACTGTAGATACTCCTAAAAAGTTTTCTAACTATATTTTTGTTGATGGGCCAGACTTCATTTCCTAAGATAAATTACTGTTTACAGTGATATCAGATATTCTTATTGTTTTCTTTGAGATACTGTTTTACTATAGAACTGACTTTGGCATTCCAATTATCTTTTTTGCACTAGTTACTCTGCTTGATTGTTTTATCGCGCCTACCGTCCTGTTATACATACTCATCGCATGGTTTTATTGTGCTGCCTGCTCCTGTAGGTAATTCTCGTACTTCTCCATTTCCACACAGATGTTCTGTTTCTTGAAGGGTAATTTCTAGCTCTCGCTTCTGATATTCTTGCTATAAACTTTTTACCTCCCTGATCGTGTGCTATGACGAACGGAATATTTGTGTAGTGCAGGGTAAATAACGTCTTATTTTTTTTATTCCCATGAATTTACAACTGTTTTTCCAGTGCTAAAGTAAGGTTTTTGAATAGATATTGAAGAGTAGCATTCTTACATTAGACTCTTTGTAATTTTGAAAGTGTGAGGTTTTTACCTAACTTTACTTGAGATTCTGCTCCTTTATATAAATATTGTATGGCTTTTACTACAGTGGCTTTGATATTGGGTTGCTGCAGTACTTCAAATAATCTATTAATTGGTACCGTGTTGTACACTTTTGCCAAATCAATAAAAACTAAATGTGTTTCTTTATTAACTGAGGTTCTTTTTTTAAGTAGTTTGGTAATGTAGAAAACCTGATCGTTTTTCTGATTGATAGTGTTGATAATCATTTAGTAATAGCTGATTCAATATTTTTCCGTACAAGCGACTAATTGAGCAGATTACAGTAGTACACTCTATAGTTTGAGAAGTCATCTTTTAGCCCTTTTTTATATAACGAGTTAATTCATGCTACTTCCCATTCAGATGGCTGTTTTATTCAGTCAAGCATCACAGTACACTTATCATTAATATTAATTTATATAAACCATATTCCATTAATTCAACGGTTAAATTCACCCGGACCTGGTGCTTTTTTGTTTTTTAGGTTTCTTATGGCTGTCTTTAAGATGTTTTCTTCTAATTGCATTGGTTCCCCTGGTATTTGAATATATTTATTTTCTTCTGCTTTGAATTCTAGTCTGGTTTCTGTGACCATATTTCCAAAGTAAGTTTTCCATTGGTTAATTTAAACACTACTTTTATTTGTCCTTAGTATTCTTAAAAACTTCCATATTTCTGTTCTCGTTCTTTCACCTATTTGGATCTCTAATTTTTGGTATTTTTTCTCCCATTGTTCGTTTCTTTTATTTCTGATTTTATTTTTGAAAGCCGTCCTAGCATTTCTGTAATATTCTAGGTCTTTTTTTGATGTGTTCTGTAACTATTTGTTGTCTAGGTTTTGTTTTGTAAAACATTTTTTTTTCAGCATTTCGTTCCACCAGAATAAGTGTTGCTTAGTTTTTTGCCTACCGCTTTGTCTACATCTTGATGTATGGCAAGTTTGATATGTCCATAAAATCCTTCTGTTTTATTACAATATTCTTCGTTAAATTTTTGACCTAATCTCCTTTGATACAAGTATTTTGTACTGTTTTTCTCTAAACTCTCTAAATCTTCAAAATGTTTTGTTAAAAAGTTTAATCTATGATTTAAAATAGATGATGGGCAGAATAATGAAGCAATGGGGGTTGCACAAACTTATAGGTACCTGGTTATGAAAAAAGTATTAAGAACTGACAACAGAAACTTATTAACGGTACTTAACTGTTACTCTGAACTGAAGCAAGAACGGCATCGAAACATTACAAAGAGAAGCTAGAACACTCTTCAATAAAGCACACTAATACCACCTTCGGAGTGCCACTGAAAGAACAACCCCTCTGTCGACACTGGTGACCTCTAGGACTAGTGGATATAAGTAAACAACTGGACCGTCAAATAATAAACCGACGCACATATTTCGAAAGCGTCTTGAATCTTCGTTACTATACCTGGTATTATGCAATGTAGATAATTCAAGACCGTTGCCACCGAAAAAAATATGAAATGCACAGTGGCCAGCAAACAGACTAACAGAAACTATATACCAGATTACCAAAGCAGCTCTACAGAAAATATATAAATGAGGTCACTCAGCAGAATGTCGACACGGCTGTGTCGAACTACTGGCTGACTTCAGGAGAGGAGTGTCCAGAGACGAAAGATTTTTTGACACACATGTTTCACGCCCCCTCTGTACAGAATGATCGTTATAGATATGGCTGCCAAACATCGAAAAGATGACTATATTTGTACTTCTACTATAAATTAAGCTACGAAAAAAATTGTGAAATGAGATCATTCTTTCAAAATAAAGGTATTTTATTTAAAACTCCGAAACGTCTGCTGCTCTGACAAATTAAGCCTTTAATACAGCGTAAAGAAGCTTCTCAACTTAGCCATTAAAAGATAAAAGTAAAAAAAATCTGAAGAATGTCTAATCTTAAAACTTTTTATTTATGAAGCAGATTATTTTCTTACAGCTTTTATCTGCTTTAAATGGGATTTTTAAGAAAGTATGAGTGCGTAGGTTGAAATACTTCTAAATTAGGTCTCGTTCTAGTAATTCTCTATTAACAAATTAGCTTGTTAACTATTATTCTTTGTTTTATTATCTCGGTTTAAAACGTTCTCCGACGTTTTCCGACTTCCAGTCTTCATTTTTCTCGTTCGTTCCACTGACAGTTGCGTGCAAAAGTTTTGGGCCAAAAAATATTTTTCTTGATTAATTGAGTTTTAAAGGGAAAAGAGAAAAAAACCAAATACACCATCATAAACTACTTTAATTATACTAACAACAAATATAACTTAAAAATCTTCTACTCTAAATAAAAATCATTCATAACAAAAATAACATTTTTCGGCTGGTTATATGGTAACTACTGGGCCAACTTCAAATTTCACAATAAAAAGGTATATAACATAGCAAAAAGCACTATAACTCAAAAAAAGTGGCACTAAAAAATACATTCTTAACAATAATTTGTAACCATACCCTTTGAAGCTAATACGGTGGCACATCGTTGAGGCATCGATTCGATTAATTTGAGAATTCTGTCTCTGTGATATTGGTCCACTCTTCTTGAGCACCTTTATTGGAACAATTCTGAGTTCCCACTTTCATTTTCAACTCTTCCCACAAATGTTCTATGGAATTCAAGTCCGGGGATTGACTTGGCCATTTTAAAACTCGAAGATTTTTCTTTCTGAAAAATTCTTGTTAAAGCTTGAAGCCATGTTTCGGATCATTATCTTGTTGAAAAATCCATCCTCGTGGAATATTTCGACGCCCATAAGGAAGCATGTGTTCTGATATATCTCTCTACATAACATAGTACCTTCAATTTTAACTATTAGACCGATGCCTTGCCAAGAAAATGCCCCCCAAAGCATAATACTACCACAACCATGCCTAACAGTCGGTATTTGATTCTGAGAAACATGTCTAGAAAGCGGGTGAGTAAGTGAGTGCAGAAGTGAGTAACTGAGTATGGAAATATGTAAAATGAGTAAGTATGTGAGTAAGTGAGTGACTGAGCGAGCGAGCGAGCGAAAAAATGAAAAAATGAGTGAGTGAGTAAGTAAATGAGTATGATAGTTGGTAAGTAAGTAATTAATAAGTGAGTAAGTATGATGATATGCGAGTGAGTGAATATGTGAGAATTTGAGTAGGTGAGTGTGTGAGTGGTTTGTTAACTTATTTACTATTTATTTTTACTGTTTTACATAAAATTAAAATTAAATCTTTCGTTTATAAATTCTGTTTTTAGTTTTTTTTTTGGTGTTTTTATTAAATTTTTTTTTATTTATTAGGGATAACTCTTTCTTTTTGGTCTTTTCAATTGTCTTCAAATAACCGAATGTTTGATTTTCTTTTGTGATTTCTATTTATTAAAATGTTTTTTTTTTTCTCTTTAATAGTTTTCTGGCAACTTTTAGTGTGTTTTCTGAACTAACCTCAGGGTGGATGTATTTTTTATGGTATTTTTGGATTCAGCATAAAAAAATACTTAAGAAAACACGTGTCTCACTTAAAAGACAGAAATTTTTTTTGTATATCTGTGTTATCTAATGACGATTATGGTCAAGGGCTTGGTCGGCAATACCTGATTTTTCTAATCTATTGTACCTTAAATAAGCTGAATAATAATTCTGTTTCAGTGGACGTATGTAGTTTTACATGTATTTTTAACAGTATTTTTAACCTTTTCAGGAATAGTCGCTAAGTATCACTAAAGTTTCAGGTAACTAGTACAGCACAATATCTGCTCAGAAAGAATTAGTGCAGCTCAGCAGGTTTAAATGGTAACATATCTAGCTGAATGTCCCTCAGGTGAAACAACTAAAATTATCAAAATTATAAACCAACCAATAAGCTACATCCTTTCACATGGAAATTTTTGGGCATGTCGAATGTATATTTAACCCACTTAATTGGGCTCACAATAAAATGGGGTCAAAATGTAGCTGGACTCGTGGAATATAATAAATGGTTAAAACTTTTACAATAAATCCCAGTAATTTTGGTTATTAAAATGTTCCATAAATGCCTGTATCTGAAAATCGCCGTAATTAAACCATCTAATTACCCCACGCAGCCTTAGGTATTATATTCCAAAATACTCCAAAGTTTACCTAACGCTAATGGGCACTATTTACCTTTTATCGACAACGAAAATAGGCTGCTTATAAACATAAACTTTGTGTTGTACTGTTCGCTTTTCATGTATGGGGTCAAAACTAAACATACAGGGGAACGTTGATGAATACCTGCCATTAAACAACATTTATGCTGTTTAAATAGGTTTAAAATATTTTTGTACATGTTTGTCTTCTGATAAATATACGGTTTACAGATGCTTCAAAAAAGTTTTGAGACTTGGAGTTTAATGTGGAATTGAATTGTTTTGATGTTTACATAATATTGGAATTAAACTTTAACTAAGTAATCACGATGTATTTGAAACAGCTTTTAATGACTTCGGCTACCACCTCAAATTTTCCAACGGCAATTGATTAGTTCATTTTTTGTCGAGTTTTGAAAAAGTGCATTTAAAAATTAAAAAAGGAAAATTTCGAAATAAGCATAATAATGTTAATTGAATTTATTTAAAAGATATTTACATCATATTTATGTGATAATATTGCAACTATCAAAAATAATATACGTGAATATTATTAATTTAAGACGTGGTAGAAGTTTGTTGGTGCTCTTAAATCAAAATTAAGACGATTTTAAGATGATTTCTTGATATTCCAGGTCAAAAATCTGTAAAAACATATTTTTATTCATTTTTTCGTATTTTTTTTAAATATTCATATCTTTAGCTCTAGATCATCTAGAAATTCTAGTTTCATAATCAAATATGAACATGCTTTCTCATCGAGGTATAATTTTGCTAATTACGTCAAAATAATAATATGATTAATGGCGTTCTTCTTTTTTGAGATAAAGAAATTGCTACTTCTGATGGTTGTTTATCAACAATTTTTTCTTTCTTAATGTTTTTTTATAAATTACATTCTTTCGTAAGCAGCGTATGTATCACTTATATCTTCTTTTAAATTTTCGAAATTTTATCAGCGGCAGCTTTCCCCAAGTCAATTCCATAGTACATTTTGGACAAATATGGGAAGATTTTGAAAAGAAATTAAATGAAGGATACAAAGATAACAATCGAAAATTCTGGAGCACAATCAAAGGTCTAATAGGGAAAAGAAAGAAAATAGATTCTAACGTAAGGGATGAAAAATAACATAATTAAAACAAATTCTGCTGGAAAAATGGAAGTCTGAAGATAGATGAAAAAGACAGAATTCAGCCAATAGAAGTAAACATAGCTGGTGGACAACAAGAAGGTGAAATGCACCAAAATAAAATTGATATCGAAGATCTGGAAGAGGTAGACCCAGAAATGATCAAATACATGCGAACGAAAGAGTTAGATTGGCTTATAAAGTATTGTCGGAGGCGTGGGAAATGAATAAGATACCTGAGGAGTGGAAAAACAACATAATAATGCCCATATTCAAAAAAGGGGACAGAACCCGGTGCGAAGATGAGCAAACAGCATTCAGAGAGAAGAGGCAAACCTCAGATAATATATTTGTAATAAGGTAACTTATAGAAAGCAAAATAGAGACGGGAAAAGAACTCATACTCGCATTTATAGACCTAAGGGCGGCTTTTGACTCAGTACAAAGACAAGCGGATAGCTTATTATATGCTGATGACCTAGTGCTTATAGCGGACGGAGATACCAAAATGCAAAACTTGATAGATGTATGGATAGAAGAAATAGAAAAGCTGAAAATGGAGGTAAACGTAGATAAAAGCAAAATAATGTATATAAATAAAAGGGAAGTGCAAAAACAAAATAATATTACCTATAAGAACCAAGCCCTGGAGGAAGTAACACCATGGAATATCTAGGAAGTATAATAGAAATTGATGGAAGAATAGAACTCGAAATAGCCAATAAAATTAAAAAAGCAAACAATATCTTTTATTCGCTAAACAGGACAATTTTTAGAAAAAAAAACGGAAATAAGCGAAAGAATAAAATTAAGAATATATAATTTAATAGTGAACTCAATGATATTATATGGAAGTAAAAACTTGGAAAATACAACAAAAACATAGGCCTAAACTGATTGCAGCAGAAATAAAAGTATCTCCGGAGGACAGCAGGAAAGACTAAGCTGGACCACCTCAAAAAACGAAGAAATTAGATGGAGACTAGAGCAAAAGTCAATAATACAAAAATTGAGAAAAAGCAATTGCAATGGTATGGGCATGTACTTAGGCTGGACAGCCACAGAATAGCAAAAAGAATTCTGAAAATGAAAACAGCAAAGAAACGAAAAAGAGGAAGACCAAGACTAACTTGGATGAGGGGCATTGTAGAGATAGGAAAAGCAAAGCGGAAAACGATAGAAAAAATGAACAAAATGCTGATGAACAGGGATAAGTAGAAGAACTGGATAAAAAGGATGGAACCTACAATTGCAGATACATAGACAAATTATTATCCGACACCCGGCAGGGTAAAAGGATATAAGAGAAAGAAAGAAAGAAAATATTGTCCTCTAAAGATCCAGCAATTTTATTCATCGAATCTTTTTTTTAAACATAATAAACATAATTTTTCTTGATATCCTTCATGAGTAAAGGCAGTATCTGTTCGTTTTTTAAATATTTTGTGGAATTAAATAATAATATACTAAGGCAACTGTTATGTTATTTTCTACAACTTTATACCTAGCCAACTTAACTTCAACTTATAACATTATTTACCTCACTCAAACTAAAATCTATCACATATCTATCACATGCACATTTATACAATTTGGAGTGGTCGCCGAAGTTATTAAAACCTGTTTCAGGCACACCGTGTAATATTTCCATAGGTCTGAAGCTATAATTTTCTTTTCATAATTATTCCCATAATATTATTTAAAATATATTGAGCTGAAGGTTAAGCAACACGAAAGCAAAAGGTTTTTTATCGCTTAATTTAGAAGTTTTTTAGTTTTAGATTCAGACTTAAGGGGGTCACTACCGAGAAAAATGAAAAAAAATACGTTTTTCGTTTTTTTTTTTTTTTTTTCCATTTTTATAATCTACAATCATTTCTGCACAAAACAATCCAACCCCCACAATTATACGATGAGTATAAGTGCCTGAAATTTTTATATAAAGTAGTCAAGGTATGAGCCATCAGTCAGTATCGCCAAGATATGAGTCCCGCTCAGCCTTCGCCTAGCTTCGCACTACGCACCTTTCAATATACCACCCCATTCCACAATTATGAAGTTATTATTATTTTCACTATTATTATTATTATCCCACTTTTTATTAACAATGCTTAGGAATAATTATATAACACTATTTACTATATACAAATAAAAAACTTTATTTTTACAAAAATATTTTGAAATACTATTTACTATATACAAATAAAAAACTTTATTTTTACAATAATATTTTGAAAAGTAATAATAAGATTTTATTATTTTGTTATACTTTTTCTTAACTAAAATGAACTCGCTTCATATGACGGGCCTTCTTTTTTTTCTAACTTCTTAAATTTTTCTTCTAAACTTTTTCTTGCTCTTGAAATTTTTTGCCTCTCGCATTTTGATGCTTGTTGTAAGTCTTTCTCGGCTTTCACTATTCTCAGTTCATCTTCCTTCATCAGCTCAGCAATTGTAAATTTTCCAGGGTCAATGAAAAGTTTTTCAAGTACTCGGCAGCGGGAAATATTACCTTCATTGAAGCAGCATAGTGCATCATATGCACCTAATTCTAGTGTGCCTTTCTCTACAAAAATATTTTTTGGGCATCTAACCACAATGCATTATTATAGCTTTCGTTTGTGTTTTGTGTCTTACCGTGAACACATTTGTCTAACAGGGCTGGATTCGCCAGGTCCCTGAAGACAGGTTTCAAAATTTCCATTACTAGTTTTGGTAGATGAAAATGCTTTGAGTGCTCATATAATTTTTTTTCTGCCTGGGCCTTGAGGAACTTACACCAGTCCAAGCTGCATAAATTGTGTGCCGGATTCTGGTCGTTTGAGCCGAGATGAAAAAATTCTGCCCATACTGCTTTTTTCATCTCAGCCAAGCTGCCAACGTTTCTTCGTATGGCTAAGCCATAAAACTTTTGAATGTCGTTTATTGCCACATCCGTGAGTCTGCCCTTTCCTCCTATCGGCTTTCCATCTTGCAGTTTTTTGGACGTGTAGGAAGTTTTTAGCTTTCTGAGTCTAGATCCCATCCTTTTTTGTACATGTCCTATACATTCTAACTTCTGAACTAAGAGACTATCTCGGTAAGGGTTTTGTTCTACAACCTTCAAGAAACCTTTGAGTCTCCATCACCTAAGTAGTGAGAATATCTCATATTGTATTTGTCCATTGACCTCAGGAAAATTTGCTCTGCACCAGCTGCTTCCATAGCCCCACTGGTACCACTATGATTGGCTATGCAATTTTCATTATGTGTATTCTGAAATTTTAGTGGACAACGACAGTGTTTGGAGAGTACCACAATATCCACTATTTTGCCTGAGTCAGTACTCGCAGCAGAGACCACGCCATTCAAAGAAGCAATAGTAACAGAAAACAGGAAAAAAATTTGTAACTATGTAAACAAAAACAATCTCTCCGTAAAATATAACCAAACAAAACAAAACTAAAAAAAAAAAAATTTGGAAAACAATCAGTGTTGCCAAACTTGTTTTTGCAAAAAAAAAGAAGACAAACACTCTAGAAATAAATTAAAAAAAAGTTGATTATAACAAAAAAAGCAGTCAAAACTACAACTTTTTAGTTTTTCGGCTCTCCTGAAAAATTGACTTTTTTGTACATCAAAACTTCGTGTCTTCAAAACTATAAAAGTTATTGAGCTATTTTTTTTTTTTAAATATCCATGGCAACACTGTCTACAGTTCGGACTAAGGAAATGTCAAACGAAACAGCTGGTAATTTACCGTGTCAATTCAAACATACAAATAAAATTCATGAACTTTCAAAATTTCTAGAAAATGTAATTTAAATTATTTCTTTAAACCCTTAGTCCCATTAAATTATATAATAATAAATAATAAGTGTGCAAAGTTTCGTTGAAATAGGATGAACGGTTGCTTAATTTTTTTTTTTTTTATATTTTTTTTTTTTTTTTTTGAGAAAATGGGTTTTACTTTTCAATGTAAATTGACCTCGGTAGTGACCCCCTTAAGTAAATGCATAAATGACAACTGAAATATTGAGTTTGTCAAAAGAAAACAATATGTTAACTTAATCCTTTTAAAGGCAAAAGAACTATCGTCGATCGATATTAAAACGGTGCCTGTAGGCGCTAGATAAATTTGTCTCTAACTAGGGAAAATCCACTATTAAAAAAACAATACTACCTTGCTCCTGCATATGTGCTGCCTGCCGCAACAATTCCAAGTTCTTTTGGTCTATCACTAAGGCCATTAGTAGCAATTTCACTAAATCACCTATACCACCATTCACACATTGCAACAGCATCTGTTGAGAAAACCAATTTCTATCACATTCTACTGTCGATTTCCAAGAAAACATACTACGGGCTATTTATATGAGTAGCCGATGTTCGATCGTTCAAAGTATATGAAGAAATAAACGTACTGTCATCTGCCAATATGTACATTGGATTTCTGGTTCGTTCCCGCAGATCGTTACTGTAAAGAAAAAAGAGTATGAGACAATCTGGAGCCTTGGGACACACCAGCGTTAACCGGGAAATTATTAGAAAGACACCTGTCAACTGTTCAGACATATCCTAAGAGGATAGCGTAGCTAAAGATCCGTCATGCCGAACACGGTCCAATGCCTTGGATATATCAAGTGCAATCGCTAGAGATTCTTCGAAGTGTTCAATTTTTTTATTCGAAACATGTGTGACATAAATTGGAAGATCTCCTGTTGATATTTGCTTGCGAATTGAATCTTTCTAGATATTGGTGGTGCTAATTGATAGCTTTTTCCATAACTTTCGATATTATAGAAACAATGCGACTAGTCGGCCACTGTTTGCTAAGATAATCTTGCCTTTTTGGTATCGGCTGAGCTGTAACGCATTTCCAGCAGGAAGAAGATATTCTCTTTCTGTAGGATAAGTTAAAAAAATATTCAGGAAACTGGTATGAGTTTGTTCGCGCATTTTTTGAGTACTGTGCCAGGTATTTTATCAGCGCCAGAAGATTTTTTTGGTGTCTAGCTTCAATAAAATACGTTTTATGACAGGGTGTCTCAAGACAATATCGGGCATCCTTGACTGCACATTGAGAATGGTGGGTACTGTTCAGCAAAAGCAAAGAATTCAGCTAACAAATTGGCTTTCTTAACAGTTGTAGTTCACGTCAATGATATTATCAGCCCACGTAACTGATGGTACAGTGAATTTAGTGAAATTTTGATTAACGCCCTTAGCGAATGTTCTATACTTTCTATCTATCTTTTTATATCTATTTAAATTTGTTAAACAACATAAACATTATTTTTCACGATATAAGAATTTGAATATTAGCTCTGAAGCCATACACGCCGAAAATATAAATATATATATATATATATATATATATATATATATATATATATATATATATATATATATATAGAGAGAGAGAGAGAGAGAGAGAGAGAGAGAGAGAGAGAGAGAGAAGGGTAGTCTTGACCGACTAGTTAAACAGCAGTATTATGTTCTTGGGGTAAGCGGTCTCTGGAAAAGAACTAAAAAGTTTTGGACACCTTTTTAGCTACGCCAAGCGTTCGAAAATATTTCATTTTCTTCATCAGGGCTACAATTACAGTAGATTATCAGTATCTTTGAGATTAAAAGTAAAGAACAACCCTGTACTTACTGCTAAGTGGTGTGTTCAAAAAACTGTTATTTGTGGGGGCACTTTATTACACTTATTCATCAGAAAAAAAAACAGAAAAAAACATGAGAAAAACTCGACATACTCATCTCTGGGAAATATAATAAATTTTTACTTCATTTTGTTAGAATAGTACGAAGAATTGTGTGGTTGTAAAATGATTTTAATTTATAAAGGATTTTTTTGTTATGTTTTCTTGTCATTTTGCTAAAGGCAGTGTATTTTTATGTCTTAGTTAAGTTGTGGTTAATTTATATTTGAAAATAGAATGAGGTTGACATTGATATTAATTTTCTCCAATCAAAAAGGCAGTCAAAATGAAAACTCTTACAACGTATCTGACATATCTCTGTGATAATAATCCCACTGATTTTCACTAACTTTTCAACTTTAAAACGATCAAACAAAATGTCAACGTCCTTTTACTTTCAAATATAAATTAACCACAACTTAACTAAGAGATAGAAATACACTGTCCTTAGCAAAATGACAAGAAAACATAACAAAAAAATCCTTTATAAATTAAAATCATTTTACAACCACACAATTCTTCGTACTATTCTAACAAAATGAAGTAAAAATTTATTATATGTCCCAGAGATGAGTATGTCGAGTTTTTCTCATGTTTTTTTCTGATGAATAAGTGTAATAAAGTGCTCCCACAAACAACAAATTTTGAACACACCACTTAGCAGTAAGTACTTTAATGTTACAGATAAAATAGGGTTGTTCTTTACCTTTAATCTCAAAAATACTGATAATCTACTGTAATATATATATATATATATATATATATATATATATATATATATATATATATATGTATATTTAGATATATATATATATATATAAATATATATATATATATATATATATATCATGACACAGAAATATCTAAAATATCGCTTCTTTATATGAAAATCTAACCATAAAACCGCTTTCCTCTACATTTAAGAAATCTTAAGAAGTTTGCGACAAAGAAAACTATTTTGACAAATAATGTACTTTAAAATCATAATAACTAATTTAAATTGAATGTACCTGATCTGTCGAGTGTTTGTATTGGAAATGTTCCGTTATCTTATAATAGTAGTTTTAATTATAGTTTGAATTTTCCATATTGACTCATGCTCTCTTTGGATTAAAGTTGCCTAATTAAATTCATGTCACTCCAAATGTCTAGTTGTTACCTCTGTCGTCGTCAAAGAAGCTCGAACCGATTATTCAACGTGCCGACATTACAACCCAAGCTGTCACAGGCAGGGTTTGATTCTTCAGTTTTGAATTTGTCGGACTCCGTCGGCCGTTTTGTTATTGAGCGCAGTGATTAATGTGGAAATATGTTTCATATCCTGTAAAGGTACATAAAATCATAAATCTTCACGAAGATTGTGTTGTAATGGACTTCCGGGCACATTTTTTTTTATGGGTCTAGCATACGTGCTACAGGGAAGTCCCTAAAGCGCTCCAGTAGCGGCATGTGTGCGGAAAAAAAAAAAAAAAAAAAAAAAAAAAAAGAAAAAACAAAGAAAAAAAAAAAAAAAAAAAAAGCGATTCACGTTGTTCTTGAATCGCTATAAATTGTACTCGGTAGGAAACACAGCCCTGGGCAAATTATTTCAAAGGGATGATGTTCTCCATATTAACCATATCCATTCATATTTACAGTGTTTGAATATAAATTTACAAGAATTCCGATCTCCCAATACGTAAACCATCAAGTTCCTTAAAAGCATCCTTAACTTGTATGTCTGTACTTCTACAAGATACGACTGGTGCTGAAACTAAAGTCGAATACTGCTCAGAGGCTCATCTTTAATCAAATGTTTCAATACTTTTCAATATTTCCAATAATTTATTTTCCGATGAGGCACAACTTGACCTTAAAGCCCACATCAACAAACATGAATGCCGTTATTGGGGTCTGACAAATCCAAACTTAAAGCATCAGAAGCCTTAAGCCGAAATATCGACATCACACATTTCAAATACGATCTTTGCCAGCCATTTGGGAAATTTTCCCGAATAAATTTATTTCTGCAAGAGATGTTATAAGTCGGTCTTCACGTAAAAGTTGATGCTAACTTAACTAATAATATACTTTTATCTATCAGTTTGAATGTTTTTTTTTTATATACTATAATGTACCTATGTCAGTGATAATCATAAATTGACATATTCTTAACCAAATGATTTGTTTCTGTAGCTCATTTTAAAGAAAAAAAATCGGCAGCAAGATTAAATTAGTTTTATGGTGGTGGCAATCTAGAATACCGTATAATCGCAAATAATTATGAATATATATATATATATATATATATATATATATATGTATATATATGGATATATATATATATATATATATATATATATATATATATATATATATATATATATATATACGAGGCTGGTTTGAAAAGTCCGTGCAAAAATAAAAACTACTTATGTGTTTGGGGGTAAACCTTTTTTATTTTTTCGACATAGACTCCTTTTAGGCTTATACACTTCGTCCAACGATGTTCTAGTTTGTTGATCCCTTCCGAATAATAGGATTTGTCCAAGTCTGCAAAATATCCATTAGTGTCTGCAATCACCTCCTCGTTTGTATAAAATCTTTGTCCCGCCAGCCATTTCTTCAAATTGGGGAAGAAATAGTAGTCCGAGGGAGCCAAGTCTGGAGAATAGGGGGGATGTGACACGAGTTGGAATCCTATTTCCATTAATTTTGCGACCACAACTGCTGAGGTGTGTGCTAGTGCGTTGTCGAGATGGAAAAGGACTTACTTGTGGGCCAATCGCGGGCGTTTTTCTTGCAGCTCGGTTTTCAAACGGTTCCCCCCCCGTCCAATAACGATGAATAATATTCACCTGTAATAGTTTTACCCTTTTCCAGATAGTCGATGAGGATTATCCCTTGCGAATCCCAAAAGACAGTCGCCATAACCTTTCCGGCCGAAGGAACGGTCTTCGCCTTTTTTGGTGCAGATTCCCCCTTGGTAACCCATTGTTTAGATTGTTGTTTGGTCTCGGGAGTATAGTAATGTATCCATGTTTCATCCACAGTGACGAAACGACGCTTAAAGTCCTCCGGATTCTTCTGGAACAGCTGCAAACCATCCTTGCAACACTTCACACGATTCCGTTTTTGGTCAAGCGTGAGCAATCGCGGCACCCATCTTGCGGATAGCTTTCTCATGTCCAAATGTTTATGCAAAATATTATGTACCCGTTCAGTCGAGATGCCCACAGCACTAGCAATCTCACGCACCTTAACTCTTCTGTCATCCATCACCATATCATGGATTTGATCAATGATTTCTGGAGTCGTAACCTCCACAGGCCGTCCAGAACGTTCAGCGTTACTTGTGCCCATATGGCCAGTCCGAAAATTTTGAAACCACTTATAAACTGTTCTAATCGAAGGTGCAGAGTCACCATAATGTTTATCAAGCTTCTCTTTAGTCTCCTGAGGCGTTTTGCCTTTCATAAAGTAACGTTTAAATCACCACACGAAATTCTTTTTCGTCCATTTCTTGAAAATCACTCGACTTCCTTGATTCACACGAATGCCAAACACAAAGAAATAGACCAATATGGCTGAAACTTGGTGTGCGTTCATTCAAGAGATGCTACTAAGTAAACATGACCTCGATACGCGCCGGTGGTGCCATCTCTCGGACTTTGCACGGACTTTTCAAACCAGCCTCGTATATATATATATATATATATATATATATATATATATATATATATATATATATATATATATATATATGTAGGGTTGTACGGACTTAATTTATATTGGGCCCACAATTCATGCTTATCCCGTTACGCCATTTATAGCAAATTATTGATACTTTGTGTAACTTCACTTATTATTAAATAGTGTGTTAAAAAAATAGTGATCAAATTTGAAAATATATAAAATGGCTATTGTAATACGTTATGCAATTTACAGCAATATACAAGCCATCAAAAATAGTATCTAGTATTTAAAAAACCTCAATCTTCTCTTAAAATCACAAAATACGCTTGTAGTTTTAAATCTTGTTCAACTCAACATTTTTTAGGTTATATCATTTCTGATAAGAAATTGGCAATAATGGAAAAGCAAGAAGACTGAATCGCCCTTTTAACCTCCTACCTAATCCCTTTCATCCCGTATATATTTTCCTGTAGGAAAATTATTTTATATTTATATAACAACCAATATTTCAATCACAAAAAATTGTTATTATACGGTTTAAACAATACCACATCTTTCGATACCTTCACTGAAAGAACCCCGAAAAAGACCTATAATACAAAGTCACGCTTTTATCTTCCTTCTCCACCACTTTGGTGGCGCTTTATATGTTTTATTATAAAGGATTATACGTAAAATTTGCCCATTATTCCATTTTAAAAATCAGGAAACATTCTCAGAATACTATTGAAACTATACAAGATTCTCCCATCTGTTTCACCTCCTTCTCCCATTAAAATTGATAGTAACGAAAAAATAACTTAATTTTCATACTTTCACAGTTCAAGAACCCTGAAAAGGCCCGATAGCTCGATTTATATGAAACAACTTCTATAATCTCCTATATATTTTACTATAAATAATATGCCTAAAATTTGACACTTACATCAACCAAGGTACGTGGAAAAATTCCCAAAATACTATTGAAACTGTACAATATTTAATGACACTACTCTTTTACTTTCTTTTTGGGTTAAGAATTAAAATGATGAAAAATATAACCTAATTTTTGAGTTCCTTTACTACAAATACCTTGAAAAGGCCATATAACGCTATGTATACGAAACAATCCCTCTAATCTCCCTTCTCACCCCTTTCACCGCATTTATATTATACTATAAATATTTACGCAAAATATTTGTTGATTATCTTAACAAAAAACGATTTTCATTTCGTTCGAGAGTTATCGTACAAACAGTCCGACAGACCGACACACAGTGTGGCCAAGCGAGTGATGTTTCAAAAATACCTACAGGTCTGATGATTCATCCATTTTAAATATTTTTTTCTTAAATAATCCTGATCAAATTTCGAAGAGATCTTCGGCGCCTGATTTAAAAAAAAGCCTAACCTAACTTTACCTAACGTAACCTAATCTACCCTAATATTAAGTAAAATACTGAAAAATTAGGAAATGAAAAGTAATAGTCTCTGAATCTAAAAGCCTTAAATATAACTCAACGTAACCACATCCAACCTAACACGACTTAACCAAACCTGATCTAACCTAACCTAATCTGAACAAGCCTAGCCTAGTATAACAAAATATAAAATAACTATATGTAAAATATATGTGAGGTAGGAAAAGAAAAATAATAGTATCTGAATCTAAAAGCCTTAAATACAACCTAACCTCACACACACAAGGCATATGTATGGATAGACTAGTTCAGATTAAAGAATTGATTGATTGGTCCGTTATTTGTGACACCACATTTTAACAATAAAATTACTTAATCACTTTGTTAACTGTCACTAAATATATTTGTAAAGATTTTACAATTGCGTTATCGTGATTTCGTAGTACAACTACATTGTTACACGCTTAGCTAAGACTAAAACAGATTTTTGGTATTTATGTTTATATGGTGAACAGATGTGGGTCTATTACGTACTAAAAGGTTGGCACAGGACGGAATTTGCTACCTCTAATTGACTCTTCAATAAATTTAAGTAATTTTATTGTCAGTTCAGATTAGGTTAGGTTAGATCAGGTTTAGTTAAATCGCGTTAGATTGGAGTAGGTTATATTGGGTTATATTTAAGGCTTTTAAATTCAAAGACTATTACTTTTCATTTCCTAATTTTTTATTATATTACTTTATGTTAGGCTAGATTAGACTACGTTAGGTTAGGATTTTTTAAATTATATTTAAAATGGATGAATCCTAAGACCTAAAATTTTTGAAACAACACCACTCGAATGGCCACATAGTGCGACAGACAAACCGACAGAAATAAGTGATCTTTTTCTTGATCTAAGAAGCCTAAAACGTGAAGAAAAGGAAAAATCTCGGAATGTGATGTTCGCACGAATAGAATACTTATTGACCAGTTGTATCGTTTGTTACGGCACGATCAATCAAATTATCACAAAAACTCATCCCTTTACTACGACAACATTGCAAATTTAAACCGAAATATAGTATATCCAATACCTATGTACTAACTGATAAAATTAAAAACATTAACTTACCGGACAATTCTAGAATTATCTCATTTGATGTACAAAACTTATTTTCTAGTATCTCACCATATGAAGTCATAGAATTAGTAGATAAGCTCTTAATCAAGAATAAAGTAAACGAAATTATTAAACGGGATATTTTAGATTTACTTACGACGTGCTTGGATCAAAACTATTTTGAATTCAACGATAACTTTTATACATCTAAAGAAAGTCTAATAATGGGTAATCCTTTAAGCCCTTTACTAGCGGAAATTGTCATGGATCATTTAGAACTAAAAATTCATCAAAACGCGGTACGCAAAAATATTGTTTACGGTATAGATATGTTGACGATATCATTTCCTGCTTCACGGGAACAGATAGACAACTAATAATCCTCCTTAACTTCCTAAATAATTTGCATCCTAATATTAAATTCACCTTAGAATTAGAAACCAATAGCTCTGTAAATTTCTTAGACATATCTATATCAAAAATGAACAATAAACACACAGTCATACACAATATTTCATCCAACCCTTATATTCACAATATGACAGCTTTTAACTCTTTCATACATAGATTGTTACATATCCCTATGACTAAAACTAATTTTAACAAAGAATTCAATATAATCAAACAAATAGCAATTAATAATGGATATGACCCCAACATTATAGATAATATCTTGAATAAAAAATCCTTTAAACAAGCAATCTCTCTAATTTATCCCACAATTAATGACAAAAAAAGGAAAATTTAGTACACGCACATACACAGGGAAAATAACTAGAACAATTTCCAAACATTTAATAAAAAAGAACAATAAAATAGCATTCAAAACCAGTAATTCCTCAGGGAATATAATTTTGAATAACAAAACCAAATCTAAGAAATCCTTAAAATCAGGAGTTTATTTATTAAATTGTGAATCTTGTACTAAAACCTACGTAGGACAAACTGATAGATCTTTTGAAACTCGCATTAAAAAACATAAACATAGTTATTTAAAAAATAAGAACATTGTTCAACACATTACGCAACCCATATAATAAACGAATCCCATAATTTTGATGATACATTAAAAATCCTACATGTAGAAAATAAATCTAAAAAATAAAATTTGCTTGAATATCTTGAAATTAAAAAACGGAAAAACTCCAATCTATTATTAAACGAACAGGTAGACTTAAACCATTCACCCTTACTTAATCTTTATTAGTTCTCTGAAATAGTACCACAGATTTGCATTCTTAAAATAATTCTGTCTGTAAATAATATAATAAAATGATTAGCATAATCTTAGATAATTAAGGATAGTTTTAAGCACTATACAACCAGGATTACTACTAAATATTTTTCTTTCTTATTTATTTCTGAAGAAGCCATTGTATGGTGAAACAATTGTCAAGTGACTTTAAATATATTGGAAATTAAAACATAGTGTTGTTTTTATATAATTTTATTATGAATTTCCAACAAGTATCGGCTAACACAATCAAAGAGAATACTTTCCTTTAGCGAGAAGAGTAAAAATAATTTAATGCTTTTTGTAAGTCAAAAAGGTTGGCACCACAATTTTTCTAAAATCCCTGGATAAAATATATGACCTTTTATTGTTTGTAGCAACCATATAACATAAATTATTTAAAAAATTGTGAACTGGCCCACGTTAAAACTGAACCCTTCAATTAACCTAAAATAACCACTTCGAAAGTCTAACTCAATATAAATAGTGACCCGAACACACTAGCTTATATTAAGTTAAATCTTCGCAATTGGATTACAGTGGGGAAAAGTTCACAAATATCTAGGAAACTTTACACAAACTTTATAGCTGATACTATCTAGAACAGATTTTTAGTACGTGTTCTTCCTCAAGCAACAAAAATTGTTTCGAGTAATTTTAAATCGAATACCTTTCAAAATAGCTTTCGATTATCGGTAAAGTTTTAACTGCAATCAGGGGTGGATTTAAAACATATATTTGTTTAACCCATTTAGCCTGAATAAACGAATTGATAAAATTATTTGCCCAAAACTTCTTTCGCAAATATGAATTGTAAAATAATTGCCAATTTTGGCTTTCATACATTAACGAATAATATAATTCATGCATTACAACTGGGTATTTTAAACTGTAATCGGGTTTCGGAGTTAGCACAGCCACGATCGGTGGTTTCTTGGTCGGTTGATTTTGGTTTAATATTGCCAACGGTTAAATCTCAGGTACCACCCTTTAGATTAGTGTGCTAAAAACCTCACAGCTTCAACTCTTTATACTAAAGAAACAATCAACCGGAGCTCAATGAGCAGCTGGCTCTGGGATGCTTGCCCTAGATGTTAGCTAAATATAAGTTCTAGATATGAATATTATTTTGATTTACACTTTAATTTAAGCGGCTGACCAAAAGGACCTGGAATTGTTGGGGAAAGTAAGACGTTTGGTTTTAATTTTTTGCTTTTGTGCCTCCTTCGTTTCGTCGATAATTTCTTTACATCTGTTCGGGGTATGAAAAAAGATGTTATGATTTATGTTAGAACTTTCAAGCAATTACCAATGGGCAAGATATTTAGAAGCAACAGCCTCTGTATATTTTCAGTCCAATCAAGACTTGCCTTTGAGATGGAATAACTTCAAAAAACTGATGTAAGTTTCCATATAGGCCAAAATGACATTTCTTTAGAGCAGTCAGATGTGTCGTCGAATCTAAAACAACGAGCAACCAAGGAAAAGTTCGAAAATATATTAGGTACAAATAACAATAGTATATATGCACACTTTGTTTTTCTTTTCACAACTAGCAATGGTATACATACTTTTTTTTTTTACAATTTTACATAGTATATAAGGGAAAATTGTTAATTTCTATTATATCGGGTCTTCCATTAAGGACTTGACAACTTTTTTTTGAAATAAAAACGCAACCCATTTGAGACATTTCGAAAATTTTACTATCGGCTTGAAGTACAATCAAAACATTTATGTATAGAATTCGACTTCACCACGAGCACGTTTGCAGCGGTCGATTCGTTGAACCCAATTTTCGATGACTCGGTCACACATTTCGACGGAAACGGCCGCTATCTCTCTTTTCAATATTGGCTCTGAGCTCCTCTAACGACGCACGCTTGTTAGCATAGACCAATGATTTAACGTACCCCCATAAAAAGAAGTCTAGAAGTGTTAAAGACTCAACACTTACATGGGAGGAAGAAAAAGCACAGAAAGCTGGAGACTTCTTAAAAATATGAGAACAGAACGGAAAAGAGAAATCTTCTCACCAATAACACCAGAAAAATTTAACCAATATTTTACAAATATGCTAACCGAAGATAAACCAGAGTTCAAAAGTACCCAACATGGAAACCCAAATATAGTTATACGAGGATCCCCAATAAGGATAATAATATCAGAAGTTAAAGAAGTATGTAAAACGCTAAAAAATGGTAGAGCTTCAGGACCAGGAAACATCCCAGGAGAGATAGTAAAATACGGAACTAAAAAGCTATTTAGCGCTTTGAGGAACTTATTCCAAAGATGTATTAACACATCAGAAGTACCTGAGGAATGAAAAAATATCATACATATCAACAATTCATAAGAAAGGAGACAAAAATAATTGCGATAACTATAGGGGAATAATGGTTACAGGATCTATTAGCAGAATATACGGAAAAATACTTAAAAATAGAATAGAAACGGAATAAGTGGAGGTAGAAGCTGAAGAACAGGCAGGCTTTAGAGCAGGAAGATCCACAATAGACCATCTCTTCTCACTGACACAAATTCTAGAAAAGAAAACCGCATTTGATCAGGAAGTCCATGTCTTGTTTGTTGATTTAAAAAAGGCCTACGACAGCGTGCCCCTAATAAGATTGTGGGAAACACTACAACAGAGTAATGTAAGCACCGAAATAATTCAAGCCGTAAAATCCTTATACCAAGACGCAAGAAGTAGTGTGAAAACCAAATATGGTATAACAACAGGGTTCCCGGTCACAAAGGGTCTCAAACAGGGCTGCTGTATATCCCCAACGCTATTTAAAATCTATTTGGAGAGTGCACTGAAGAACTGGAAAAGGAAATGCAGCAATATGGGATTACCACTGGATGACGATACTACATTGTACACGCTATCATTCGCAGATGACCAGGTAGTAGTCGCTCAGGACATCGATGATATGGAATACATGACACAAAAACTTATGGAGGAATATGAAAAATGGGGCCTAGAAATCAATATTAAAAAGACCGAGTACATGTGCGTCGGAGGACAACAGCAGGACTTGAAACTGGCCACAGGACACACCATCAAACACTGTGCCAGTTATAAGTATTTGGGAACGAGAATATCTAGGGACGGAACACTGGAAGAAGCAATATTCGAGAGGAATATCCAAGGAAGAAAAGCGATTGCAATGCTTAATAGTATACTATGGGACAAAAACATAACCATTGAAAATAAGAAGAGAATTTACAACTCAATAGTGAAAAGTATAATAACTTACAGCTCCCAGGTGTGGCCATTAAAGGAAAGAACAGAAAAAATACTAAAAGCTACAGAAATGGATTTCTGGAGACGAGCAGCCAGAAAATCCAGAAAAGACCGCATACCCAATGACACGATAAGGCGAGCTTTAGAAATAAAGCACGATATAGTGGACGAAATCAGAACCCAACAGTTAGTATGGTACGGACATGTACAGAGAATGTCACAAGACTGACTACCTAAAAAGATTTTAAATTGGAACCCTCATGGAAAAAGAAAGCGAGGAAGACCACGCCAAAGCTGGAGAGCAGGAATCAACAAGGAAGTACTAGAGAGAGATCTGGAGGAGGAGGGATGGAGAAACGGGAAGGAGTGGAAATTAGGCATCGGAAGACGGAAGACGTTATAAAACCGATTGATATATATATATATATATATATATATATATATATATATATATATATATATATATATATATATATATAAAATTTATCTATTAATGCCCCATTGCCTAATAGGGATATAGCTGTCCCATATGTCTTTGTCACTGGCGATGCATTTGCAATGAAAAGATATATTTTAAAACCTTACCCATATCAGGACCATCCTGCACCAAATTGGATATTTAATTACAGATTGTCAAGAGCTCAACGCATAGTAGAAAATGTGTTTGGTATTGTTGCAAATAAATTTAGGGTTTTGCGGAAGCCTATTAATCTAAATCCGAGTATAGTGACAGATATTGTTCTTGCAATGTGTGCACTACATAATTTTTTATTATCTACAAAAGATTCACAAGCAAATTATTTTAATCAAAGGTTGCTTAACACGGAAGATCCAGAAAAACACGAAATAACCGCAGGAAGTTGAAGAGAAGAAAATGAGCCCGTGAATACATTGTTGCCCTTACAGTCAGGTAGTTTACATAACTATAGTTCATCGCAAAAAGAAATTACAGATGAATTCAAGGAATACTTTATAACACCATTGGGTAAAGTACCATGGTAGTATAGAAACATTTAATCAATTACGTTTTTATATATTTTGAAATAAGTATATATTTTTATGAAAAAATAAGGTTTTTCTTACCACATTTGTTGATTCTGTAGATAAGTTTGTTAATAGTTGCTCTCAAAAGTCTGTCCACACAGATAAATGCTCTCGATAGCATTTTCTCTCAAGTAGACACTTAGCATAAGACATCTGCATCACAGACAAATTAAGCTTTTAGCATAAGTTAAAGAAGCTTCTCGTCTTAGTCGAAATAAAACTAAAAATTCTTAACACTGTCTAATCTTAATATAAAACGAGAAATTTGTAAAGATGATTATTTTCTTTGGACTTATATCTATTTTAACTAGCATTGTTAATAAAGTGAATCTGCATAAAATGCATTAGCTAGTTTTTGTTTACTTGCTACACTATAAAATATTTTAATTGGTTCAACTTATTGTCGGGTTTATGAGAACTCTGTCGAACTATTATTTTGCAAATCTTACAACTCGGTAAGACAAACCATGACATTTATAAAATCCTACTAAATGAATCATCTATCCCAATAAGTTCGGTAAGAACATTTAGAAAACTAAACTAAATTGCAACGCTGTTCGACATCCAGCGTGACATGATCATATGCAAAAAGTTACTTTATTATATTTTCATACAACGTAGCAAGAAAAACTGAATTGTTACCAACTATTGTATAGCTCAAACTGCTTTAAACAGCATAAGAGTATTGTCATTTATTAATTTTAAAGACTGGGGATATACAGTTACCTATAACTTATTATAATAACTATTAATTATATATACATATATACATATATTAATATATATATATATATATATATATATATATATATATATATATATATATGTATATATATATATATATATATATATATATATATATATATATATATATATATATATGTATATATATATATATATATATATATATATATATATATATATATATATATATATAAAAGGTCGTCCATTTGGGACTTGACAACTTTGAAATTTCACTCTGAACGCACCCTTAAGCCAATCACCGAACTGTTGTATAGCTCAAACTGCTTTAGACAGCATAAGAGTATTGTCATTTATTAATTTTAAGGACTGGGGATATACAGTTACGTATAACTTATTAAAATAACTATTAATTATATATACACATGTACATATATATATATATATATATATATATATATATATATATATATATATATATATATGTATATATATATATATATATATATATATATATATATATATATAAAGGGTCTTCCATTTGGGACTTGACAACTTTAAAATTTCACTGTGAATGCACCCTTAAGCCAATCACCGAACTGTCAACGTCAAAAACATTCAGTAAAGTCAATATTTTCATCATGGTGAAGTATACGAACGAACAACGTTTACAAATAATTAAAATTTACTACCAAAATTTGGAGTCGGTGTCTGCAACTTTAAGAGCGTTAACGCCAATTTTTGGTCGTAATTCTCGTCCCAGTAGACAAGCAATTCATAGTCTAGTGAAAAAATTTGAGTTCACATATTCGCTGCTGGACGTTCTCGAATTGGGCTCTAGAAATGTTGGTGCGGTTTTCATGCCGGTGGTGTCATTGGGCCGTTCTTTTTCGTTGATGAAAATAACCGTCACGTTACAGTCAATAGAGATCGCTACGGAGGCATGTTGCAACGTTATTTCTTTGATCAATTGCATGGGCTAGACATTAATGATATGTGGTTTCAACAAGACGGCGCCACAAGCCACACAGCGGGTGTAACAATCGACTTACTGCAATCTAAATTCGGTGAACGTGTTATATCGAGAAATGGTCCCATCGAATGGCCGCCTAGATCGTGCGATTTAACACCTCTAGACTTCTTTTTATGGGGGTACGTTAAATCATTGGTCTATGCTAACAAGTCTGCGTCGTTAGAGGAGCTCAGAGCCAATATTGAAAGAGAGATAGCGGCCGTTTCTGTCGAAATGTGTGGCCGAGTCATCGAAAATTGGGTTCAACGAATCGACCGCTGCAAACGCGCCCGTGGTGGACATATGAATGAAGTCGAATTCCATACATAAATGTTTTGATTGTACTTCAAGCCGATAGTAAAATAATTTTCGAAATGTCTCAAATGGGTTGCGTTTTATTTCAAAAAAATGTTGTCAAGTCCTTAATGGAAGACCCGATATATATATATATATATATATATATATATATATATATATATATATATATATATATATATATATATATTTCTATTAGCTATAACTATGCACTTCACTTGATTAAATTTTTTAAGAAAAGCAGAAAATTCGCTACTGCGACATATGTATAGGGTCCAAGATACTCGCGTCTCGGTTGTTAATGGAGGGCAAAGTTCCTGGCTGAAGAGCATACGCGACTGAACAGTCCTGTCACTGATACTTTATTACGAATTACCCAAGGTAGAAAAGAATTTTATAGCCAACTCCAATAATGTAGATGGCACTGTAAGAAGAAAGCTGCACGACATATTTGACCAGTTCATTACAAGTCGATGAAACCAACAAATTTTAGGAGTACTAGACGATTAATTGTTTTTTAATATACTCGTAAATATGCGGAAACATACAGAGATTTTGAATATTAGAGTGTGTCCTGCGTGGGCAACTAATCTAAAGACGCAAACGATACATGCGATAGGAAGAATACGACTTGAGTACCTTGCGTAAGAAATCAAAACAGATTTTTAGTAGTCACAAAGTTGACATAGGGTGTTTGGTTAAAACTTCAATATTATGAGAGTTACTTTAAATTCATCAGGAATAATTTTATTAACGTTTATTGAACAAAAATTAGAAGCACTATTTTTATATTATATAGATCTAAAGAAGGAAAATTATCTATTACTCCTTTTACGTAAAAAACTTCTTTCAATCTTATATAACAATTACGATCTTAAATAAAAGTCTGACCAAAATTTTTACATAACAGCGCTTCCAGAAAAAATCCTATTCATTATGACTAAGAGCCCGTTTTCATGAAATATATTATTTCTTCCGTGTAGCCATAAAAATTTACCCCAAAAAACTCAAAAAATGATTTATGGTAATAGATATTATTAACCTTCGGGGCGGGGTTTCCTGAATTCCTGGTTTGAACAAGCAGGAAAAAACTTGAGGCCTTGGTGTATAATTAATCACCCGCAAAACATCGTAAGCGTTCACTACAGCCTTTTGTGTCAATAAAATTGATTTATTTTTATTGTTATTAAAAAATATGAATAAAGTAAAAGAGATAAAGTATAAGGGGTAAGTTGTTAAGAGAATTTTATCTTTTAAGTACAGCCGAGGAAGCTCTTCTGTATTTATGTAAAAATGTAAATTAAATATTAGGCAAACCCATCAATTTTTATTCTGTTTGATAAATAAGACCTTGAAGCTGCTTAAGCAGGCTATCTCTGTTTTAAAATTTCCTAGAAGGATGTTCTGAAAATTTCGTTGAAATTCAACAGTGGTTTCGTAAAATAGCCCGAACAAATAGACTTACAGATAAACACAGCCTTACGATGGATTTTATCTTTTAGTACTGGATTTCATCTAAGAGAAATTTTTTGCCGTTATTATGTAAAAAGATAAACCTCTAATTAAAGAATGACCTAGGTTATGTCCCACGTGAATGACTAATGCTAGGTAGGCTAGCGACGCATGCGATATAACCATTGCTTGAAACACGAAGTGAAAGAGAAGGACATAATACAAAATATTCAGAGACAGGTTTGTTAGAGATCGTTTTGCTACACAACAGTTACCAACACTACATCAAGCACTTCGTTTTTACCCTCGACGCGCATTTCACTGACCGTGTGTAGTGGTGATAACTATTGTAAAATGTCATGTGCCGAAAATCCCAGCGTAATTGTAAATGTATCAATATTTAGTGTAAAGTTATTGATGACAGTAATTCTGATATATTCCATTGAAAATAAGAAAACTGTTTACTTCCCCTTTCATCTTCTTTTTCTTCCAGTGCCTTATCCGTTTGGACGTTGACTATTAACATGGCAATCCTGAACCTTATTGACGGCGCTTCGAAACAGCTGGACAGACGTAAGTCCGAACCATTGTCTTAAGTTATATCATTAATGTCTAGCCCACTTGTCTACTGGGACGAGAATTACGACCAAAAATTGGCGTTAACGCTCTTAAAGTTGCAGTCACCGACTCCAAATTTTGGTAGTAAATTTTAATTATTTGTAAACGTTGTTCGTTCGTGTACTTCACCATGATGAAAATGTTGACTTTACTGAATGTTTTGACGTTGACAGTTCGGTGATTGGCTTAAGGGTGCGTTCACAGTGAAATTTCAAAGTTGTCAAGTCCCAAATGGAAGACCCTTTACAATTCTGGTAACTGTACAAAATCAACAGCGACTTCCTCTAGCTATTCTCTATCCTTTGGTTACAGGCCTCTCTCATGTGCTTCCATATGTCCCTTTTTTGAGCAATTTGATACCAATAGAGCCCCGCTGATTTTTTAATATCGTCATACCAACGTTGTTGAGGTATGCCAATACTTCTTTTTTCCTCCATGGTCTCCATCTTGTCACATTTCCGCTCCAGTTATCAGTATTTCTAGCCACATAGCCAGTCAAGTTCCACTTGAGGGAAGATATCCTTTCAATTATATCGTGCACCCCTGTTCTTTCCTGAATCAAACGTTTGGTTTGCAATCCCCAAGTATACCACTTAGGGCTAGAATTTTCCTTTCAATTGCTCTCTGGTAAACTTGTAATTTTCTAATAGCTTTCCATGTCAGAACCCAAGTTTCGCGACCATACTTTGTTACTGATAGAATGCATTCGTTATATACTTTACCTTTAAGTTTTAAAGGCATTTTGGACTGAAGGACTTGCTTCATTTTACCGTAAGCCGCCCATCTCAGGCGTATGCTTCGATTGACTTCCAGTTCTTGATTCACTTTTCCAATTGTAACTTCCCGTTCCAAATATACATACGAATCTACCCTTTCCACTTGTTGCTCATATAACATATGTATATTGCGTCATTAATGGTTGTTGGTTCGTTCATCATGAATTTGGTTTTTGTGATATTCATCGACTTAACAGGCATAAACTTTAAAAAGAAGTATTATAGTGCTATGTAAATAAATTATATAAATAGGTAAATTCAAGATTTTGATTTAATTTTCTTATATTTGTAGATACTTTATTCCAAAAAAATGTTAGATCACATTTAACTCAGTTATTTCGAAATTTATCTGCACTGGTAATATATGGTTTAAAATATTAATTAGATGGAAAAATTTCTGGCCGTTTTCATACCACTGGAAACTTGTAATCGACGAAAGCGCAGGCGCGATCATATGATACGACTAGTAAAACGTAAAGGTGTCTTCAAATTTTGTTCATTATTATTCAATAAACCATTACAGTATGTGATATATCGGTTTTATAAGATATTTAATTACTGTACTTACAGTTATTAGGGTTCTTTTCTGTAAATCACAAATAATATAGCATTCTTACCTGAAACAGAAAAAAATACATTATGAAACAAACAATGAGAAAATTTGAAAAAATTACAGGTCATTTTTAGTGTTCCGTGCGGAACACTTATAAGATCGCTTCGGTGTCTGTCTGTCTGTCACACCCGATTTTCTCCGAAACTATTTGACATAGAAAGTTAAAATTTGGTACTAATATAGGAATTGATGGCCTCATCAGAGCTGTGTAGTTTTGAAAGTTAAATTTTGACTTAAGGGGGTTTTGAGGGGTGAAATCGGAAGTAAAAAAAAAATTTTTTACTAGGTCATCGAGTGTGGTGTCAAATGAAAGCTTATGAAAACACGAGTAATATATATATATATATATATATATATATATATATATATATATATATATATATATATATATATATATATATATATATATAATATTTGTT